>CM031965.1:18279416-18629416 GCA_018749465.1 Paracanthobrama guichenoti
GAATTGAGAGATATGTCAGAATTGAGAGATATAAAGTCAGAATTGATAAACAGATATAAAGTCAGAATTGAGAGATATAAAGTCAGAATTATGATATAAACAGAAAAGTCAGGAATTGATTGAGATATAAAGTCAGAATTGAGTGCATATAAAGTCAGAATTGAGAGATATAAAGTCAGAATTGAGATGATAGTAAAGTCAGAATTGAGTTTGCAGAGATATAAAGTCAGAATTCGAGAGATATAAAGTCAGAATTGAGAGATATAAAGTCAGAATTGTTTGATATAAAGTCAGTCAGAATTGAATTGAGAGATATAAAAAGTGAGAGAATCAGAATTGAGATATAAAGTCAGAATCTGAGTAAAGTCATATAAAGTCAGAATTGTGTGATGAAAAGTAAAATTATATTTTAATCGTTAAAGAGATAAGTACAGTAACTGATTACATTTAAATTCAAATTCTTTACACCACTGAGTTCTTCTTAAGCAATACTGCATATAGTGTACTCCCTACTGTTTCAATATGCAATGAGTGAGATTGTAGTATGCTACGCTGCCAAAGGGCGCATAGGGGGCGCTTGAGGAGTTTTTTTTTTCTGGAACCTGAAATGACAAATGGGACACCGTACTTCACACACACACACACACACACACACACACACACACACACACACACACACACACACACACACACACAGCGAGGCTAATGCAAAAGCGCAAGTACACATGAAGTGTGCCATTTCAGACACGGCCTGACTCTGAGTAGGCTGCCCATGTGATCCCAGCGTGCAGCGTAGTATTTTATTGTGCGCATTTTAGAAAAGAAATGCAATGAACAACATGTTTACATGTTTACTACTAGCACAGTTACCTTATCTAACACACACGCTATGCGTTTGTGTGATAGTGTGATTTAAGCCAATCAGCGTGAGAGAATTCTGTCCCCGCCTACCGGACCGAGGCCATCTTACACTGAGGCGTCACACACTGTGTCAGTTTCGGTGCTTGTGACGTTGCTGCTGTAACAGAGGTTAGTGACTTCATGTTGTTATTAATATGCAATTAAAGTACTGTCGTTTAAAAGTTCTGCGTATCTGGACGTTTGTCTTGGTGTGTTGGTTTGGTTGGTGTCCGTGCCCTCTGAACTGAAGCTGTCACGCGCAGCTTTATTAAGCATATGCTTTGCACATGCTATTTTTTGGTTACGCATAGGTAGAGATTTCACTGACGGTTGTTGTTTATGTATTTATTTGATATATATATTTCCCCTCTAGATTAGTGTCAGGCGCAGTTTAGCATCTGCAGGACTCAACAGCTCTGCAGAAAGTATTGGATATAATTTCTGACAGCGGCATTTCTACCCTTTTGAGGTTTTTCCCAAATGGCGTAAAGGCTACAAGAAACGACATGCAAACGAGTTTTTGGCACTGTCCAATCCATACACACTACTGTATCTGTCCTGCTCGTGTGCTTGGCAGCTTAGAAACAGTAAAAGTCTACATGATCTCCACGTTTGTTTTTTAATAAATGTGAGGGTTGATCATTGCATATTTTCTCAACAGTTGTAAATGAAGCAGGCAGAGGAAAAAGTGGGCGTTTCTGTCGATTTGCACTGAAACATGGATTATGAGAGGAGGTAGGTCAAAATGCCCTTCAAACCTGCAGTGTTATCTTCTGTGTTTAAAGTTAATTTGCATTTAATCACTGGATGGATTCGTGCATACATTTTCTGACCTTATTACATAACCTCATGCTGTCAACCATGGTAAGTTCATTGACAAATGGCTTATGCTGCTTTTTTTTATTTGCAAAAGATTTTAGGTATGTAAATGCATACAGGGAAATATATCTTTAAAGGGATAGTTCACACAAATTAAAAATTAGCCCATGATTTACTCACCCTCAAGCCATCCTAGGTGTATATGACATTCTTCTTTCAGACGAATACAATCTGAAAAGAGTTATATTAAGCCTGGCTAATCCAAGCTTTATAATGGGAGTGAATGGGAGCCCAACATTTGAAGCCCAAAAAAGTGCATCCATCCATTTATAAACATGCTCCACATGGTTTTCGGGAGGTTAATAAAGGCCTTCTTAAGCGAATCGATGGATTTGTGTAAGAAAAATATCCATATTTAACACGTTATAAAGTAAAATATCTAGCTTCCGGAGGACCGCCTTCCGTATTCAACTTGCGGAAAAAGCGTAACTGGCACGACGCTGACGTCGGACGTAGCGCAAGCTTTTAGAACTGCGAGAGGTGTTACACTTTCTTTGTAAATATGTTGATGTTGAATACGGAAGGCGGTCCGCTGGAAGCCAGGACCCAACATCCCGGGGCTATTTGTTTTGCAGACGGGCTACCAAAACGTATCACCGGTCTGCCCAACAGCTATCTTAAATGGTGAAATAACATTCCTTTCTTCATGTGCAATGTTCACTCTCTTGACTTGATATTTGAAGGAAAAATACAATCGTGGAAGTTTTGATCATGCTGATTTGTCTGACTCTGCAGTGAGGCTGTGTGTGTGTGTTAGTGATGCACGGTTCGCGGTTATATCCACCGATTGGGTGGGCCAAGTAATAAAAAATTACATTCCAATTAATTGCGGGTGGATGAGAGATAAATCATTGTTTGTTTGGTAGACATTTTGCGAGCCAGTTTTGTGGGCGAATCAGTTTTCCCACACGCTTTCAAATCAATTCCTCGTGTACTCGCGGGGGAGCCGAAGCTCATTATAATATGCAAAACTTATCCAATCATAGCAATGGCTGTTTACTTCCAAGTCTTCAGTGCGGTATGCCCATAAAAACCGAGCGTGCCATGAGAGAGGCTTAAAACCAGGGTAGAAAAATAGCCTATTACTTATTCATTATGATGTTTTTGAATGTAAAAACCACGCAAACGTCATAAGTTGACCTCAGACAACAGTATAAAAAAATAAAAAGAGCCAGTTCATGACCCAACCCTCTACATTTGCGAGTAAATCTTCACTCTGGGCGACTAAACAATATCTATCATTAGCCATTGGCTAATAAATGCTTAGATTTTACTCGCCAGTGTGTGTGTTAGAGGCTAAGAATAAGTTTAGCATAGAACACTCAGAGAAACACTCAACGGATCGTGCGCAGCGTACCTGTATCTGACGTACTGTATACTTAAGTGTGAAGGACAACTCGCACAACTCGTGTCGCTTTGCAGAGGGTGCTGTGTTTCTCTCTCTCTCTCTCTCACAAACGCGCGCACACGCAAAGAGAGAGTCTTGCATACCACGCAGAATCGACGGGCTACATGTAAACCATATTCTTTATTGTATTTTCCTGTCAAAACAGCGGCGTTCATTTGGAATTATTCAGCTTTTAAGAAGAAGCAGACTATGCGGTAGTGGGCGGGACTAATGCGCAAACGGCAATCTCATTGGCTGGCACTCATTTATTACCTTCACTGTTTTGATTTCAGCAAATCAGTTTGAGCAACGCTGACAATGTGATTTAATATTCATGAACCCAGCAGCTCATCAGTCTAATCAGTAATAGTAGTATATTGTTATTAATAGAATATATTACTAGTAATAGTATATATATATTATATATATATATATAATATATATATATATATATATATATATATATATATATATATATATATATATATATTTTTTTACAGAAACACTGAATGACCAACAGTATCTTAAGCAGCACCACCAGTCCTATGTTCAGTTAAAATATCAAATATGCATTCATACATGTGTGTGTAATTATTATGTATATATAAATACACATTTATTTGCATATACATACTGTATATATATTTATATAATTTATATTATATACAAATATAAATATTTTATATATAAAAATATTTATTAAATATATATGTGTGTGTATTTATATACGCATAATAATTATACACACACATATATTATGTAAACACACACTTATTTTGGATGCGGTTAATCGCAATAAATCAATTTGCCAGCACTAATATAAATAAAACAGTACATCAGTCTGGCGACTAAACTAAAACATTTACTAGCCAATGGCGATTATATTGCCAAGGTGTGCGTAGAGGTTGTGACTATTTATGTGTATATTTTAAATATGAATATTTTTCTTACACAAACCCATCGATTCCCTTCAGAAGGCCTTTATTAACCTCCGGAGCCATGTGGAGCACTTTTATAATGGATGGATGCACTTTTTTGGGCTTCAAATTTTGGGCTGCCATTCACTGCCATTATAAAGCTTGGAAGAGTCAGGATATTTTTAATATAACTCTGATTGTATTCGTCTGGAAGAAGAATGTCATACACGCCTAGGATGGCATGAGGGTGAGTAAATCATGGGCAAATTTTCATTTTTGGGTGAACTATCCCTTTAAGGTACTGCAGCTGGTCACCATCTTTTTTTTTTACCATTTTTAAAATCACCTTTTTGCAGTTTATTCAAATACTACTGTAGTACTGTACTTTTCAACAAGTGATCCTGAAGAGCTTGATTAGCTTCTGCTGTCTATGATTAGGGTTGGAGCTAAACTCTGCAGGACAGTGGGTCTCCAGGAGCAGGGTTGAAGACCGCTGCGCTAGGGGATTCCAAACTCAGTTTTGGAGGCTATCCATACTAAATAGTATTCGAAAATAGAATTAGTATGTCCCAAATCGTAGTATGTTGAAAAGAGTATTCCAAAGATACCCGGATGGTCTACTATTTCTGGTCAGTGTATCGACGCACACTCTAACGGATGATATTGCGACTGATTAAAAAAAACTACAAACATGACGGATGTGCGAGTCCGACGGTTAAGTAGAGAGGTTTAGATTAAGGGCTTGAGTGATAAATTATCAGTATTTAACCTGACTAAAATATATTTATTTAATGTTATCCACATTATATTTCACCTGCAGCAGCATTGTGAACTTTTGTAATGATACATTTGGCCATTAACTTTTAAATGCATCATTATATTTAAACTGCAAACACATGAGGAGAGTCTCTGCATTAAAGCCCCACAAATGGCAAATCGACGTGCGACTACATTTCTCTCCGATATGGTAGGAAATTAAACTGAATGTGGAGGATTTGAACTGTGACGATGATTGACAGGGCAGTTTAAACGGTGATGGGATGCACGTAACTAAGCGACAGAATCCGTTATACCACCACTGTCCTTCAGAGTTTTGCTCCAACTTGCCTTAACACACCTGCCTACCTTGATTATCTGGTTCAGGTGTGTTTAATTTGGTTTGGAGCTGAATTCTCTCAGGAGCAGGATTGGATACCCCTGCACTATGCAGTAATGTTGAGTAGAAACAACGTGACCTTGCCATCCATCTTCAAACCTTCCCGCTTAGGTCTTTCCAGTACTGGAAAGCTTTTCCAATATTAAAGGGTTAGTTCACCCAAAAATGAAATTTCTGTCATTAATAATTATCACCCTCATGTTGTTCCGAACCTGTAAGACCTTCGGAACACAAATGAAGATATTTTTGATGAAATCAGAGGTTTTTGACGCCACATAGATTGCAACTTCATAACCACTTTCAACGAGCTGCCTGATTAATCGTTAAAAGATTGCATCACAATTCAAACACCCACCTGATCTTATTTCTAGATGACAACAATTTGCTTGTGTCTATTAAACCTTTGATAAAATCACACCAGAACATTCAAATCTGCGTTTGCGCTGCCGCTGACCCAGAGAGAGCTGTTTCAAATAACGATTTTATCAATTACATCGTTACTCAACTAGGTGGTGACAAGTGACTTAATAAAATGTATTCGTCATTGAATCATTCATTCAAGAGATACATTCAAATATGCTAAATAATCCAGAAATGAAACAAGAAGTCTTTATGAATTAATCATTCATTTAAGAGATTTGTTCAAAAACACGGATTCATCCAACAATGAAACAAGTGAAGTATTTGAGTGAGCCATTGAATCATTCATTCATTCAAGAGATTTTTTTCAGAAACACTGATGTATCCAGCAATGAAACAAGGGAATTATTTATGAATAAGTCATTGAATCATTCATTCAAGAGATTTGTTTGAAAACCCTGATTTATTCAGCAATGAAACAAGTGAAAGTTTGAATGAATGATTTCAATGACTCGCTCATAAATACTTCTAACAAATATTCACAATATGTGGGTGTTGATTTACATTTTCGGAAATCACTTACCGTGCCTTTAAACTACTGAGTGCCTAAGTCTTGCTCTTTTACGATGTCATAGGGGTGGTCGTGGTGACCGCATGGGTCGCTATGGGAAAGAGTCTGATGATCACGACTACAGGGACATGGACTATCGTGGCTATGGACAAGAAAATGGCTTGGGAGTCAATAGCAGATTAACAAATGCAAGACAGCACGAGCGTGACAATAGTTTTGAAGGCGCAAGAGACTTTGCCTCAGGCAATTTCTCGAATAATCGACCTGGATTCAGCCAAAAGGTGAACCGTGGATCCAAAGACAACCAACTTGGTAAAAGTCTCCTCCAAAGTCCCCCAAATCAGATCGTCCACTCAAGATTCCAGCAAGATGAAAAGGATTATGAGTTTGAACCAGAGATTGATGCACACAGGAGAGATATTCAGACATTTAGATCAGGACAGAAGGTGCACCTGGATGACCAAACGCCGGATGAAGGTGAAGAAAAGGAGGACAACACCTGGGGCGGAGATAGAGGACGGCACAACTCTCAGGGCGAATACGGTGCTGAATGGAGAGCTGAGGAAGACAAATATAGCAGACATCTCGGGCACAAACAAGTGAGTACAGTTGTCTCTCCGGAACACTTTTAGTTTTGTATGAATCATGATTACAGAAAAAAGTTTTGACTATTGATATGGATTAATTTGCTTAAATTCTTAATTTCCTTTACTTGCCTTTTATTGTTGTTTACTCCCTAAATATTTTTACATATCTAAACATTTCTCTTGATTATTAAAAATTGAGAAGAATAATATATAGGAGGAGGACTGTCTTCCTGATTTAGGGTGTTCCTGACCAAGTCCAGTCAGCTAGGGGCAAAATGAGAGATGGAGACTACCAGCATGCTCTGGAAATGAGCCAGGAGGAGCCAGAACCCCGTGACCAGGACTACAGGTCTGATACAGAGCCGGTTCAGAAACCCAGCAACGTTGTCATGCTGAGAATTCTCCCACCAAATGCAACCGTTAACGAGGTTTGACAATTCTTTTTTCCTTTTTTGACTTATGCAATAAACAAACATCTGTGGCATACACTGTGTCCTAACAAGACGTGTCACGATATGCAATATTTGACAGCTTGTCCATGTTAAAGGGTTAGTTCACCCAAAAATGAAAATGACCCTATGATTTACTCACCCTCAAGTCATCCTAGGGGTATATGACATTCTTTCAGACGAACACAATCAGAATTATATTAAAAAAGTCCTGGCTGATCCAAGCTTTATAATGACAGTGAATTGTTGTTTTGTTTATGAAGTCCATAAAAGTGCATCTATCCATCATATAACTGCTCCACACGGCTCCGGGGGTTAATAAAGGCCTTCTGAAGCGAAGTGACGTGTTTGTGTAAGAAAAATTTCCATATTTAAAACTTTATAGACTAAAATAAGTAAGCCACTTAAATGTCCTAATCCTGGTTTAATCTAAGCCCTGTCTGGGATACCAGGCCTTAGTCGACTAAAAATTGACTAAACCTAAAACAGGACAAGGTTGAATAAATATGATTAAAATGTACAACCGCACAAATAAATACAATTGAACAAAGATACAATTGAAATAAAAATTTTCAGGCCCCACTTTATATTAGGTGGCCTTAACTACTATGTACTTACATCAAAAAATTATTATATTGTGTGCAAAACACTTTTGCTGATATTGAGGTGCAAGGTAAAGTTATGGGTAAAGTTAGGGACAGGTGTGGTGGTGTGGGTAAGTTTAAGGGTAACGTTAGGGACAGGTGTGGTGGTGTGGGTAAGTTTAAGGGTAACGTTAGGGACAGGTGTGGTGGTGTGGGTAAGTTTAAGGGTAACGTTAGGGACAGGTGTGGTGGTGTGGGTAAGTTTAAGGGTAACGTTAGGGACAGGTGTGGTGGTGTGGGTAAGTTTAAGGGTAGGGTTAGGGACAGGTGTGGTGATGTGGGCAAGTTTAAGGGTAGGGTTAGGGACAGGTGTGGTGATGTGGGCAAGTTTAAGGGTAGGGTTAGGGACAGGTGTGGTGATGTGGGCAAGTTTTAAGGGTAGGGTTAGGGACAGGTGTGGTGATGTGGGCAAGTTTAAGGGTAGGGTTAGGGACAGGTGTGGTGATGTGGGCAAGTTTAAAGGGTAGGGTTAGGGACAGGTGTGGTGATGTGGGCAAGTTTAAGGGTAGGGTTAGGGACAGGTGTGGTGATGTGGGCAAGTTTAGGGGTAGGGTTAGGGACAGGTGTGGTGATGTGGGCAAGTTTAAGGGTAGGGTTAGGGACAGGTGTGGTGATGTGGGCAAGTTTAAGGGTAGGGTTAGGGACAGGTGTGGTGATGTGGGCAAGTTTAAGGGTAGGGTTAGGGACAGGTGTGGTGATGTGGGCAAGTTTAAGGGTAGGGTTAGGGACAGGTGTGGTGATGTGGGCAAGTTTAAGGGTAGGGTTAGGGACAGGTGTGGTGATGTGGGCAAGTTTAAGGGTAGGGTTAGGGACAGGTGTGTGTGATGTGGGCAAGTTTAAGGGTAGGGTTAGGGACAGGTGTGGTGATGTGGGCAAGTTTAAGGGTAGGGTTAGGGACAGGTGTGAGGTGTGGGGTGTGGGCAAGTTTAAGGGTAGGGTTAGGGACAGGTGTGGGGGTGTGGGTGTGGGCAAGTTTAAGGGTAGGGTTAGGGACAGGTGTGGGGGTGTGGGTGTGGGCAAGTTTAAGGGTAAAGTTAGGGACAGGTGTGGTGGTGTGGGTAAGTTTAAGGGTAGGGAAGTGTCAACAGTATCATTATAAATGTATCTACAGAAATGAATTACAGATGTAATTACATGCAGGTATTTAAAATACATGTATGTACACAATAAGTGCATTGTATCAAATGATTAATTAAAATGTTAGTACATAGTAGTTAAGGCCACCTAATATAAAGTGGGTCCCATTTTCAGGTACTCAGGTACAGAAACGAATAAAATGTGAAATAACACTGTACTTTATTAATAAAATATAGGTTATGCATTACAAATATAGTTACAAAAGTTATTTTGTCTAGAACAGCGAGTGAATTTTCTCGTCGTCTTTTTGTTTGATTAACAATATCATATGGAAAACTGCCGTTGCTTTAAGAGCAGCGTGGATAATGTAATACATATGTTTTTATATTTTCTTTTCAACTGTCTTAAGACATAACCGACTGCGTTTACGAGAGTGGTTTGACATATTTTGTGTGTATTTGTCCCTTCGTGTGCTGTGCAAAAAGACGAGGAGGAGAACGCGGTTCATTATCGCGCACTATTCGCTATGAGAAAACAGCGCACGAGTCTTCTTTGCGCTCAAATGGTTTAAAAATCACATTAAATATCTTTTTCTGTGCGCACATTTTGGATATGTACAGAGCACAGAAAACAGCGCACAAGTCTTTTGAGCTTGAATGTTTTGAAATTGCATTAAAATGCACACACAGGAACCGATAAGCAAAATCGAAATGCATGTTTCTTATCAAATTACTGGTTCTGGGAAATTAGGAACTGGTTCTAAAATGGAACTGGTTTTTGATACCCATTCCTACACATGACTATGACTAATTTAAAAAAAAAGAAGCTGAGAAAATGAACACTACACAGTATACTATAAATTATAGAGCTTTACTTGTATTTAACCTGGAGTATTTAGTCATCCAGCAATTAGGATACCCATTTTGGGCAAATGGGTTTGGTGTAGTTAAGCGTTTGGTGTTTGCCCTTTAGATTCGGGCTCTGCTGCAGGAGCAGGGGATGCGGCCCAGGGAAGTTCGCCTCATGAGGAACAAGTCTTCGGGTAAGCATGCTCTACCAAGGGGGCTTCTTTGTACCCCAGACTGACATCCACATCTCTCTTCCACTGCCTTTCATAACAAGCCTTAGCTCACTCTTGCGTCTGCCTAGTTCAGTGTGTTATTTCAGTCCAGTCTCTCTCTTCTTTCTCACTTTCCTCCTGGTGTATTTGAGTTGAATGAAAAGGCTGCTCAGTACTGGTGTTTTGAAATCTTCAGGTGTATGTTTCCTTAACCCCCTGCACATCTTTTCATTTAAGCCATCACTTCTGATTGTTTCCTGTTCTGTAGTGTGTATGACCATTTTCTTACCATACCCCTTGTCAGGCTATTCTTAACCAGACAACATTCACATACACGCTTGATGCATCCACACGGAACAGAAATATATACACTGGCACACAAGCACAAACACATCTACTCCAAGTGCCAAGCTTGCCTCACATGTCCTTCCAGCCTTATCCCTCATCTCACTTTGATTGCTCTTGTCCTGAAGTCTGTGGAAGATCTTGCACCTTGTATTGTGTAAGTATTTTGCAATAGCTGTGTTGAGAAGGTGGCTGACCATTACATGAGCAATTTTTGGCTTTTTTGATGGGTATGAAAAGGTTTTGGAATTTTGTATCCTCAGCTAAAAGGGTGGACAAAGTAAGGTAAACACCATTTAAAAGCGTTTCTTTTCTTTCAGGCCATTTAGGGTGTGTTCACTCTGGTATTTTGGTTCTTTTGGTCTTTACCAAAAAAATAAACTTATACTTTAATGCCGAGTTCAGACTGCACGATTTTCAAACTCGTCGGGTCACTGCTCTTTTCACACTGCACGTCTATCTGGGGGGTAGCATTCAGTCACTGCTGTGTTCACACTGCACGATGGATCGGCGACAGGGGGTTTCACACTGCATGACTTTACAATAGGAAGAATCGCCGACAACTGTCCTGTCCGTAAACTACGTTTCACAACCAAACACACGTGAGAAGTGATAAGGAAACAACAGGAGATCACACGTACTTCAGACCAGTTCTTGCGTGAGACTGGAATTATTAAAAATATAGACTGCAGAAAGCTTGTGATCCAAATTGTCTGTGCGCTGATTTGCAGCGAAAAGGGGGAAAATAAAAAATGGCGGAGGAAATGGTTGGGGAGACGCAGAGCAATGATTATGTTCTGCAAAGAGAGCTTGAGGTAAATAATTTTGCACCGTGCTGCTGTTGCGGCTGGTCAAGCAAATGTTTGTGCTTTTGTTTGTTTGATATAATTGTAAATATATCTATTAAAATACTGATATTCTGGTCTATAACTCCTCCCCGAACTTCCCGCTGCCCTTTATCTTGCTCACTCATTGGCTGTTGGTCATCGGCAATGTCATTTTCAGTCAGAAATCATTTGAGTTTGAATCGCCGACAAGTCCAGATATTTAGCATGCCAAATATCTCATGGGCATCGGCGATTCTCTCTGATCGCGTCTTTGATCAATCACACTGCGTGATTGTCACTCATGCACACGAGCACCGATTTGCCTATGATTTCAGGCATTTGTCGGCGATTTCGCAAAACCTGTCGACGAGTCAAAATCAGGGCTAAAATCGGGCATTGTGAACTCAGCATTAGTCTTGGTTCGCATAGTGTTCACTAGGGGTGGGCACAGTGTTGGGACAGTTACTTTGGAAGTGTAATAGGTTACAGATTACAAGTTACCCTATTTAAAATGTAATAAGTAGTGTAACTATTTCAATTTCTTTTTTTTTTTTTTTTTAAGTAATGTAACTGATTACCGTCGATTACTTTTCTAATGTCCAGCACTGAAACGCCCTTTTATCATTTGCCATGGTGGCAACTCTCAGACAGGTTGTAGCCTAAAGCTTTAGGCAGCAATGTGGATTGATGTAATTGGCAGACGTGGTGCTCTGCAAATTCAAAGAGAGCTAATCAAAAGCATCAGAATAGCATTGCTTCATTAAACGGCCTTTAAATGGCAGGAGACATTGTGCACATCAAAAACAGGCAAAGCAACAAATTAATATTATTCAACATATCCTAGCTTTTTACAGAAAATATTCAGCTCTAACCATTTGTAATATTAACATTTGCATAAGTAACTAATTTAACACTGATTACAGTTATATTTATTTGATACTTTTACGTAAATTACATAAATTATGTAACTCTGTTACATGTAGCTAGTTTCTCCCCAACATTGGGTGGGCGATATACAAACCCAATTCCAAAAAAGTTGGGACACTACAAATTGTGAATAAAAACAGAATGCAATGATGTGGAAGTTTCAAATTTCAATATTTTATTCAGAATACAACATAGATACATAAATGTATAATTTTAAGGGAAAAATAAGTTGATTTTAAATTTCATGGCATCAACACATCTCAAAAAAGTTGGGACGAGGCCATGTTTCCCACTGTGTGGCATCCCCTCTTTTTATAACAGTCTGCAAACGTCTGGGGACTGAGGAGACAAGTTGCTCAAGTTTAGGAATAGGAATGTTGTCCCATTCTTGTTTAATACAGGCTTCTAGTTGCTCAACTGTCTTAGGTCTTCTTTGTTGCATCTTCCTCTTTATGATGCGCCAAATGTTTTCTATGGGTGAAAGATCTGGACTGCAGGCTGGCCATTTCAGTACCGGATCCTCCTTCTACGCTGCCATGATGTTGTAATTGATGCAGTATGTGGTCTGGCATTGTCATGTTGGAAAATGCAAGGTCTTCCCTGAAAGAGACGACGTCTGGATGGGAGCATATGTTGTTCTAGAACTTGGATATACCTTTCAGCATTGATGGTGCCTTTCCAGATGTGTAAGCTGCCCATGCCACACGCACTCATGCAACCCCATCCCATCAGAGATGCAGGCTTCTGAACTGAGCGCTGATAACAACTTGGGTTCTCCTTGTCCTCTTTAGTCCGGATGACATGGCATCCCAGTTTTCCAAAAAGAACTTAAAATTTTGATTCTTCTGACCACAGAACAGTTTTCCACTTTGCCACAGTCCATTTTAAACGAGCCTTGGCCCAGAGAAAACGCCTGCGCCTCTGGATTATGTTTAGATATGGCTTCTTTTTTGACCTATAGAGTTTTAGCCGGCAACAGCGAATGGCACGGTGGATTGTGTTCACCGACAATGTTTTCTGGAAGTATTTCTGAGCCCATGTTGTGATTTCCATTACAGTAGCATTCCTGTATGTGATGCAGTGCCGTCTAAGGGCCTGAAGATCACGGGCATCCAGTATGGTTCTCCGGCCTTGACTCTTACGCACAGAGATTGTTCCAGATTCTCTGAATCTTTGGATGATATTATGCACTGTAGATGATGATAACCTCAAACTCTTTGCAATTTTTCTCTGAGAAACTCCTTTCTGATATTGCTCCAGTATTTTTGGCTGCAGCATTGGGGGAATTGGTGATCCTCTGCCCATCTTGACTTCTGAGAGACACTGCCACTCTGAGAGGCTCTTTTTATACCCAGTCATGTTGCCAATTGACCTAATAAGTTGCAAATTGGTCCTCCAGCTGTTCCTTATATGTACATTTAACTTTTCCGGCCTCTTATTGCTCCCTGTCCCAAATTTTTTTGGAATGTGTATCTCTCATGAAATCCAAAATGAGCCAATATTTGCCATGACATTTCAAAATGTCTCACATTCAACATTTGATATGTTATCTATATTCCATTGTGAATAAAATATAAGTTTATGAGATTTGTAAATTATTGCATTCCTTTTTTTATTCACAATTTGTACAGTGTCACACGATTAACCAGTAGAAATTTGCCAACAGGTAGAGATTTTGGACTATCGTCTCTATTGTGGTTACTTTCACTTTGTGTTGCTGTGCTGCACGGTCACAAAAGCCTATAATTTGCATGCTTTTTTAAGCATAGTGATTTAAAAATTGAAGAGCAGTTGATAACTTGTCTCCGTATATGTGCGCACTCTCTGAGAGACTGTTTCTCAGCGCTGTCTGAGAGACGTGTGACTGTCTAATAGAGCGCGTGAGAAATTAAGTGCTTTTTGCCACCTGATTGGACTTGAACGGTTAAATACACATACCTATGTCAAAGTACTTTATACATTTTGTGTAGTATTTTGGGTTCTTTTAGGTCTGTTTAATTTGTGTCTTTGTTCCTTATTTATATATAATATAAAAACCAATATATTTTTAATTTAGCCTTAAATTTTAAATATATATATATATAACATTTTGAAGGCTAAATTAAATATATTGTGATATATATCGTTATCGTGAAATAAAATTTCTCATATCGTGATATAAGATTTTGGACATATCGCCCACCCAAAACAGATTTTATGACGTATATGTTGTGAAAACAATGCTGCGTGCTGGGCTAAATGTGCCTGTTGTATGTGCGTAGCTACATATGATGGTATTTTGACCAGTTTAGAACTCACAAATATCTTATAAAATGTGTAAAGGAGTCAAAACAGTGGCAGGAATACCTCCGTCTCACACACAAATCAAGATCTGCTGCTAGGAGCCTGTTTCCGACGCCTGTACCAAACTTTTGGGCAACATCGTGACCTAATATCATGAGAAAGGGTCCTTTTTAGGGTCACATCTTGTGACATCAAATCTTGTGACATCACATCCTGTTTTTGGTTAGTTTACATGTCTTTGGTCTGTGTTGTTCATTTATCATTCGAACCGCACCAGAGTTCGTTTGGAAGCGGACTGAGACCTATCTTTTCAGGGATCTCTCTTCGCTTATTCAGTGCACACCAGGGTTTGCAATTAATCAAATGGACCGCACTAACAGAGCAATCACAAGGATTTTTTTTTTTTTTCCAAACCTGTCCAGTTTGAACACAGCCTTAATTACACAGCTACAGAGGTTAGTCACATTAGGTTAAGTCTTTGTTCTAATGGGTGTACATTAGAAGAACCCATGAAGAAAGCCAAAGGACGCCATTAAATCACAGTAAATGTTAAATACTGTACATATTCCATAAAGATATAGGCAGCTGCATTATTGGACTCATTTTGTCTGATTACTGTAATACATCGTTATATAACAGCAGACTTAGGTGCCCCCTAAGAGGCAAACACTGCAGGTATTATCACTCTTGGATATGGCAACAGAGATACAACTGAGAATGACTCCTGAACAGCAGGATGAGGTCAAATGCCTTGCTGTTTACCAGATGTAAAGGCAAAGGTGGCCCTTTTCCTGTATAGATCCCTGATATTAATGTATTATTAGGTGTTTCCTTTATTTTTTCCACCCTGTTTATGTGTCAGTGGCATGAAGGTATTTTGGAGAGAAGATTAAAGTTCTTAGCTATTGACTTTAAATGCATGTGGAACTGCTATTTAGTTTAGAGGTTAGTAAATTTAATCCATATTAAAATGGTTATGTTTCAAATGTAATGTCTTTTTTATCAATTAACTATATCAATGAAACGTATTGTGCTTATGTTTTGTTTGCAGTAGGAAACAATGCACAGTGGACTGCTTCAAACAGCTTAAATCCCATGTGGGCAGTTTGTTAACAGTCCTTTGGCTTTTCAGGCCGACTGATTTTATCGACCTGTGCTGTACTGTCTGGTGTGATTTCAGACAAACCTCATGAAAATTAGATTTGGGGTATTAATTAGACTTGTATACAAATTAGACTCAGACAGTTAATACCATAAAAAATGAGTGTCCAAAAACATGTTAGATAATTATGTAAGTGTTGTAAGGTAAAGCAAAGCAATTACTAAATATATATACACTATAGGCCAAAAGTTTTGGGACGCCTGCCTTTACGTGCACATGAACTTTAATGACATCCAATTCTTAATACGTAGGGTTAAATATGGAGTTGGCCCACCCTTTACAGCTATAACAGCTTCAACTCTACTGGGAAGGCTTTCCATAAGGTTCAGGAGTGTGTTTATGGGAATTTGACATTCTTCTAGAAGAGCATTTGTGAGGTCAGGCACTGATGTTGGATGTGAAGGCCTGGCTCACAGTCTCCACTCTAATTCATCCCAAAGGTGTTCTATCGGGTTGCGGTCAGGACTCTGTGCAGGCCAGTCAAGTTCCTCCACACCAAACTCTCTCATCCATGTCTTTATGGACCTTGCTTTGTGCACTGGTGCGTAGTCATGTTGGAACAGGAAGGGGCCAAACTGTTCCCACAAAGTTGGGAGCATGAAATTGTCCAAAATGTCTTGGTATGCTGAAGCATTAAGAGTTCCTTTCACTGGAACTAAGGGGTTAAGCCCAACCCCACAAGATAATCTCCCTCCACCAAACTTTACACTTGGCACAATGCAGTCAAGCAAGTACCGTTCTCCTGGTAACCGCCAAACCCAGACTCATCCATCGGATTGCCAGACAGAGAAGCGTGATTGGTCACTCTAGGGAACACGACGTGCTTTACACCACTGCATCCGACGCTTTGTATTGCACTTGGTGATGTAAGGCTTGGATGAGCTGCTCGGCTATGGAAACCCATTCCATGAAGCTCTCTACGCACTGTTCTTGAGTTAATCTGAAGGCCACACGAAGTTTGGAGGTTTGTAGCTATCGACTCTGCAGAAAGTTGGTGACTTCTGCGCACTGTGTGCCTCAGCATGCGCTGACCCCGCTTTGTGATTTTACATGGCCTACCACTTCATGGCTGAGTTGCTGTTGTTCCCAATTGCTTCCACTTTGTTATAATACCACTAAAAGTTGACCATGGAATATTTAATTGTGAGGAAATTTCATGAATGGACTTACTGCACAGGTGGCAACCTATCACGGTACCACGCTTGAATTCACTGAGCTCCTGAGAGCGACCCATTCTTTCACAAATGTTTGTAGAAGCGGCTGCATCCCTAGATGTCCCAATACTTTTGGCAATATAGTGTATATATCAGTAGGATTTAATGTTGTTGTTTTCTTTTGTATTAAATTGATCACAAGTGACAGAAAACACTTGCATTGTTACAACAACAACAACAAAAAAATCTAATAAATGCTGTTCTTTGGAATTTTCTAATTATTAAAGAATACTAAAATGCAGGTGAGGTGAGTGTAAGAGACTTTCAAAAACCCCCGAACTTGTGAATGGCAGTGCATATTAATGTTTTGTTGATAAAACATTAGAAATCTAATAGACCTATAGTTTTGTGTGTAGCCACATTTTCAAATGAATGCCCTGTGTGTAAATAGCAGAGGGACGAAAAGATCTCTGTTCTAGCAGTTTAAAGGCAGCAGTGTGATTATTGGTTAGAATACAGCTATACCTCTTTCTACCATCTCTCTGTCTCTCTCTTTTTCCCTCTCTGTCGATATGAAAACACTAACCCTCACTGCGTTGTGTTGTTCTGTCATTGTGGCCCGGCGATGGCTGTGTCTCCAGGTCAGAGCAGAGGATTCGGCTTCGTCGAGTTTAATCACTTGCAGGATGCCAGCCACTGGATGGAGACCAACCAGGTCACTTCACACTGCACACACACATACACACTACAAGACCACACGTGTATGGATATATATGCCCTTTACAGCTGGATTCCTTATGATTTCACAGATTTCGCCATCTCTTAAGAATGAGGTCTGTCTGTTGCCACTCTAATATGCAGTCTGTCTAGCACATACATTTGACTGTGCTACTAGTTGGGCATTTTATGGAAATGCCTAAGCTTAATATAAGTTCAACAGTATTCACCCCCTGAAAGCTCAGTTTGTGTATATTGTTATCTCCCTTTTTCAGTTAGCTGTGAAGTGTCTCTTGGCAGCCGTAAAATCCTAGTGTGAGACCTGCCCTATTTTTTGTGTCTCTGTAGTTGAATCCTCAAGGCTTTGAAAAGTGTCATAATCACTTGATGGTTTCAGAGAGCATGAGCATTTGAGCAGAATGTTCCTCTAATGTATCTTTAAATTATTACTAGTGAGTTCATAGATTAGCTGACCTGTACACTGTATATTAGTTAACATGAAAGATAGGAAGAAGTTAGTAATATAACACTGTGGCAGATATATTACTGTCATACTGTCAGTCCAAATCCGATTATTTGTGTATACGATTGGAATCTGATCTAAATTATTGCCTGTCCACATGGTGTATTGCAACTATTCAGATATGATTTGTGTGTCCCATGCCGCTCTTTGGCTTTCCGGAATATCTGCATTGGTTTCTATGGCAATGACGTTGCCTTTGGTAGGTGTACGCCAAAACAACAACAACAGCCGCAACATGGAGGGGTTTGCAATACAGATGTTGTCTTATTTACATCATGACGATGTGTAGCCACCGTGCTGGACTACTGCGTCTTCTGAAACGTAGGAGGCTGGTATGTGTGGCTTTATTCTGTGCTGTCGTCTCCGCCGATTTCAAAACATGCCTCCTATATTGTCATTTTCTGCTCGGCCGACATTTTGCAACAACACAATCTTGTTTGCTACTTTCAGCTTCCTATAACAACGTCTGAAGTTTGTTTTATATGCTGTGAGAGTCACATAAACCACGTGAAATTTGATCAGAGCCGTCAAACTGAAATGGATTTCCAGAAAGGAGATTTGAATAGGATTTCAAACCATATATGAATATAAAACAGATTTGTAAAATTCACATTTATGAATTTATGAATTTTTTCCATTCACACTTGCTAAATCTGATCGGATTTCAATCGGATATACACAAAAATCGGATTTGGACTGATAGTCTGAACAAGGTTTTTTTTTAACAGGGTCTCTCGCCCCCAATGTCCCTGAAGTAAACTTTGCTGAAACACTAGAGAACATCAGAATAAATTCTGGTCCACACTGCAGCTTATTCTGATCAAGAACCACACACTTAGACAGGAAGAGTTTGTTTGACGGCCTTGTAAAGCATTTAACCACAATTTTGTTTTTATTGATGATCCCTAAATAATAGACCATGTGGAAAAAAACTGATCCAAATAATGGTGCAGTTGCTTGGAGAAAGAAGAATTTTATTGGCCACGGCAGTCATATGATGTCACTGGTGCGGCAGCATGACCATAAAAGTGTGCCTGCATTAAATGTCATCAACTTAGAGTTGTCTGATTGTCTGTTGTCTGAAAATTTACAGGCATGCCTGAAGTATGGCAACGTGACGCAGCATCTCATTCCCTTCTCAGGGGAACCGAGTTACATACGTAACCGTGGTACCCTAAGACTTTCTCTTTTAAGGTAACTCGACGCTGTGTCATGGTGTTGATGCTATGGGAATGTTAATACCCACGAGGCCATACTAAACAAATGCTTGTTCTTTGAATCAACTGCGTTGTTTTTGATCAATCTCACTTTAAAACAATGTCTCTTCCATTAATTTCCCATTATCACTGTAAAGCTGCTTTGAAATAATCTATATTGTAAAAAGCGCTATATAAATGAAGGTGACTTGACTTGACATTAAAACAAGCATAGCCCAAACCCAGGGTCTGAACTAGAGTTGCCATACAAGATGCATACCAAGAGCTTTAGCCTTTATCTAATAACTGTTTGGGACGCTTCAGCGAGTTGAGTAGGTAATCTTACTAGGGCCCCTAGGGGCAGAGCTGACTAGGGAGGCTGCAGCTTCAGCTGTGTCCTCCGAACACTCCCACTCTGGAAGAGGGCAGCCTACTGTTACACCACATTAGCCATTCCCAATTTGTAAAGCTCTTTAAAAGCAACCCGATCAAGGGGAGCATGTATTCAGCATCCAGTCTCAAAGAGCTGGCGAAGACTACACAGGAGAGTGAGGGATGCCGGTTTCGTGTTCGAACCATCTGCTCTAAAAAACTGCCAGCTCAAAACCCTCAGTCATCCTTGGAGAAGAATAGCAAAAGTACTTTAAGGAGATCTAGCTGAGAAAATACTTTGGGTGGACCTCCGAGGAAGTGTGCCATCATATCTTATCTTAACCCTCTGAGTTAAAGCTGCAGGGGGAGACAGACAGAGACAACTCCTTCTCTGTCAACTGCCCTTCCCCGGGTGTCACCAAAAAAGGACACTGAGCACAAAGGGGGATGAACTTTTTAAAGTCCGCAGACTGAACCCTCGCCTCTCTGAACCTCTTGAATACTGCATCTATGGCAATGCCAAAGAGGCCAGAGGGTGAGACCAGGGTGTTAAGGACAAAGGATTTCTCCCTTTCCTGTATCCCCGAAATGTTTAACCACAGATGTCTCTCTGTGGCAGCCATCGCAGCCATAGAATGGTCGATGGCACAGGCCATCTGCTTGGTTGCATGGAGGGCAAGATCTGTGGCTCTGCTGTGCTCCAGGGCTGCTTCTCAGGACAGTCCCTCCCCTTGGTCCAGGTCCTTCAGAATGTCAGCCTGGTAACCCTGCCACGTTGCCATAGTTTGCAGGGTTCCACTAGCCTGACCCGCCACTGCGTAGGACTTGGCAAATCTGGAAAGGTTAAGAGCAGTGTTTCTAAACCCTGCTCCTGAAGGACCCTCAACACTGCACATTTTCCTAGTTAAACACACCTGATTCAACTCATCAGCTCATTAGAAGTAACTCAAGGACTTGAAATGGGTGTGTCAGAAAGAGCAGACTTTGAGATCAGTGTTTGGGGGGTCTTCCAGGACCAGGGTTGAGAAACACTGGCCTAGAGGGCAAGACCGGTGCCTTCAGGGAAGACAAGGGAGAGATAGCCTGCAAACACCTCTTCAACTTGGGGCATCATCTTGTATCCATGCTCAATTCCCCATGATCTCGACATCTTAGTATGGAGATCGGATAGAAACAATCCATTCCATGAGGCGCAGATGCCTGGCCCCCATCCCACTGCAAAGAAAACCAGTCAAGAGCGGCGGAACACCCTCGAGAGCTGAACAGAGCGTGCTCCGCTCCCAAGCAGATTACACAGCATTTGTGTCATCACCTGTATTAAATCGAGTACACGTGCACACAAACTGTTTCTCTCTCTCCCTCACACTCCCAAACAAAGCGGCATCCTGAAGACAACAATGCTGTTGCCCTTTTGTTGTCATGCCGACGCACCAGTGATATCATTTGATTGCCGTGTCCAATAACATTGGTGTGGTTTCACACGTGTTTCAGACACCGCCGTACACTGAGGACATTCCCATAGTGTCAACACCATGACGCAGCATCGAAAGCGAATTAATAACTACATATTTTTTCACATTACAAAAGTTAAATAAACTGTGTGCTGCTAATTTATTGCCACAAGCCTTGCAGAATTGTGAAAATTCACTGATTTGTTCTTCATTAAACGTGCTTTACTTTCTTTCATGTTGTGCACCCTGATTTCTGGTATTTGTGTAGCGGCTAGGCAGTGAGATTGGAAATTGGTGATTTCAGCCAGTTGTTTGCCATTTTTGCATGTAGCAGATGGTTCATGAATAGACTGTGTGGTCCATTACTAGCATAGATCTTGATTTTAAAAAGGCTGACTTTAGGGAATGTAATTTCTGTATTATTTGTGGATACGAAGGGGTGCCATAACAAATAGACGTGAAACAATATCAAGGTGTAATTCTTTTTATGTACACAAGCATGGAGTCATGTTTGTATTTATTTATCAGGCCTCTGAAGCGCTCAAATTTGGGTAATTGGATAGTTGTTGGATTTCTTTAAGTATTCAGTTACATTTTAAGGATGTTTTCTTAATGGCAGTAACTCAAATGAGGGAAGTTGTCCGTGTTTATTTTTAAGCATTGAGGTCCTGAAGGATTTATTTTTGACTCAGGTACAGTAATACTATCAAGTCTTTATTCAATGTATCTTGTCATCGCTGTATGAATTTGCTTTTGTGAAACTTCTGTCTGGATGTTTTATTTGTGGCTTAATGTGGGTGGGCAGGAGTGAGCACGACTTCTTTTTTTTTTTCCCCTGAATGGGGGAGGTTGAGGCTTCTGGCCAGAGAGGGTGTCCGCACACGCTCTCTCACATGCAGGCTGGCGCGTCTTTCTGAGTCCTCTCAAGCTGATGGTGATATCTGTCTTCCTCTCTCTCTTTTATCCAGTCTTCTCCTCCCCTCTTGTGTGAGATGAGGTCTCAAGTGTACCAATTCCACCCTGAAAATGATATTTATTCTTTTGTCCCCTCTCTTCCTCTGTGTCTCACTTTCAGAGAGTGCTCACTATTTTGGGACAACGAGTATCTATGCACTACAGCGACCCAAAGCCCCGTGCTAATGAAGACTGGCTCTGCAATAAGGTAACTTTCTTGATGTTCTTAATGTTTCTTAAAGTCATCATTTACTCACCCTGGTGTTGTTCTAATGCCATATGCCCTTTTTTTTTTTTTTTTTTTTTTTTTGGACAACAAAAGGACAATTGTTAAAAAATGTTCCGCTCCTCCGTATAATGGCAGTGAATAGTGACCAGCATCAAGCTTTTAAAAAAAAAAGCGCAAAAGTATCACAGAATGATACAGTCAAGCAAACCTTCTGAAAAAGTAGTGAGCTACACTACAAGTTACTATCAAAAAGTAGCTAGCTGCATTGAAACTACTTTTCTTTTTTACAATGACATTGTACATTACAAATTGAATACTTTTTAATGAAGAGTGTTATAATTAATTAGGATTTTGGGTTTAAAAACAACATAATGTTATACAATTATGATTTCACAGTATTGTTTTATTTTATAAACTATCCAAAGATACACACAACATACTCAAATTTAGCCTATATCTCAAACTGAAAGTGCAAAATTGCTACAAATGTAACCAATGCAGGAACAAATGTATGCAGATGAAAAAATGCAGGTTAAACTCACAGCACATGCAGTGATGAAGCTCATTTACTGTGAATGGAGCTGCTCTGAGACGCGAATACAAGCTCCTGATTGGTCAATGCAGCGTGAATATCCGCCAAAGTTCAGATTTTTCAACTCAAGCGATTCGCGTGAATCACGCGTTTCGCGCGTCAAATGCTCAATTCGTTTCATTTGCGCGAATCGTGTCATTCACGTCTGGTGTGAACGCACCATAAGTCTTTTGAAGATACACTTTCAGATCGCTTAATATGATGAAAATGTTTTACTTAGGCTTATATTCACATATAGACATACATATACATGCATCAAATATGGAAAATGGAAGAACCAACTTAATTGGTTCTCACTCGTCAGTCAAGCTTGTTTGGGCTCCTGTAGAACCAATGAGGTTTGTTGCTCGTTAAGCAAGGTTGAGCCTTATTACTACTATTATTATTATTATTATTATTATTATTATTATATTGATGATGTCACAATAATAGACCATTTGGAAAAACATCCAAATAATGGTGATGTAGTAATTTATTTATTTCTTGTTTGCCCAAACATCTGTTTTGATTGGCAGTGTGGAGTGCAGAACTTCAAACGAAGAGAAAAGTGTTTCAAATGCGGAGTTCCAAAATCAGGTGTGAATTGAAATTGCAGTTCCCTTTCTCATGCTCCAAATGGTAAAAACATGAATATTAATGTACATTCTTGCACATATGGCTCTTTCTTTTCAGAGGCTGAGCTAAAAAAACTGCCTCTGGTGCCAAAGAGTTTACCTTTGGGTCAGTTAAAGGACTCAGCTCAGGGTTTACTGCCCCTTCCCATCATATACCAGACAGCATCTCCAATTCTCAACTTAAGTTCCTCGACCCAGGCTGGCGAGGTGGCCAATGACAGTAAGTCGTACACATGTTTAACACTTTTCCTTTTGGGTAAGACATTGTTTACATCTGTCTTCACATCTCTTCAGCTCTGATTCTGCGGAATCTGGGACCCCATACGACACTAGAGGCCATTTTGTCCGCTTTGGCCCCGTTTGCTACTCTCTCCTCTTCGAATGTTCGGCTCATCAAAGACAAACAGACACAGCTCAACCGAGGGTTTGCTTTCCTGCAGCTCACTACTATTGTGGTAAGACAGCAAATCCACTTGCAAATGGCATCTGCTTGTTTTGTTGGGAAGTTGCGGCTACAGCACATGTGAAAGACTAACACAAACAGGTATTGTATCATGTTTTAGGAAGCTTCACAGCTGCTTCAGATCCTCCAGTCCCTGCAGCCTCCTCTCTCTATCGACGGCAAGCTCATCTCTGTAGAGTTTGCCAAGGGCTCCAAACGGTACGGGTTCATACTTTTCTAATAGGCCTTTATCACACTTCTGCATTCGAAAAGTAGAAGCTTCAAATAGGAGCGTAAAGAAACTTCCGCTGTAGGCTGCATCAATGGCTGTGCCCATAGCATGAGATTCTTGAGATCTATTTAGAATAAGTATCTGTGCTGAATTTTACATAAAGAGTCTAACCTCAGTTTACAGTCATTAATTAGTATTGAGTATTGTGAAACAAAGAAAAAAGGTGTCATAATATTCTGAGTGCATATTTTGTGATTTTTAAAGGGGATCGTGCCAGCCATACTGTATGTGTATGCAGTACTTCAGTCTGATCACCTTGTTTTATTACAGAACTGCAAAAATACAAAACAAACAAAATACACTGTATTGGCAAAAGTTTTGGGACGCCTGCCTTTACATGCACTTGAACTGTAATGACATCCCATTCTTAATCTGTAGGGTTTCATTTGGAGTTGGCCCACCCTTTGTAGCTATAACAGCTTCAACTCTTCTGGGAAGGCTTTCCACAAGGTTTATGGGAATTTTTGACCATTCTTCTAGAAGAGCATTTGTGAGGTCAGGCACTGATGTTGGATGTGAAGGCCTGGCTCGCAGTCTCCGCTCTAATTCATCCCAAAGGTGTTCTATCGGGTTGAGGTCCGGACTCTGTGCAGGCCAGTCAAGTTCCTCCACACCAAACTCGCTCATCCATGTCTTTATGGACCTTGCTTTGTGCACTGGTGCGCAGTCGGTTTAGAACAGGAAGGGGCCAAACTGTTCCCACAAAGTGGGGAGAATGAAATTGTCCAAAAGGTCTTGGTATACTGAATAGTTCCTTTCACTGGAACTAGGGGGCCAAGCCCAACCCATGAAAAACAACGCCACACCAAACTTTACACTTGGCACAATGCAGTCAGGCAAGTACCGTTCTCCTGGTAACCGCCAAACCCAGACTCATCCATTGGATAGCCAGACAGAGAACCGTGATTGGTTACTCCAGAGAACACGTCTCCACTGCTCTAGAGTCCAGTGGCGGCGTGCTTTACACCACTGCATCCACGCTTTGCATTGCACTTGGTGATGTAAGGCTTGCATGAAGCTCTCTACACACTGTTCTTGAGCTAATCTGAAGGCCACGTAAAGTTTGGAGGTCTGTAGCTATTGACTCTGCAGAAAGTTGGTGACTTCTGCGCACTGTTCGCCTCAGCATGTGCTGACCCCGTTCTGTGGTTTTACGTGGCCTACCACTTCCTGGCTGAGTTGCTGTTGTTCCCAATTGCTTCAATTTGTTATAATACCTCTAACAGTTGACCGTGGAATATTTAGTAGTAAGGAAATTTCATGAATAGAATTATTGCACAGGTGGCAACCTATCACGGTACCACGCTTGAATTCACTGAGCTCCTGAGAGCGACCCATTCTTTCACAAATGTTTGTAGAAGCGTCTGCATGCCTAGTGCTTGATTTTATGCACCTGTGGCCATGGAAGTATGGTTAAATAATCCTCCACAACAACTTGAGAAAGCAGCAATAACACTGCATATCGACTGTTTTTAATCCTTTCCTTATCAAAACCACAAGAAGTCTGAATTTAAAGAATCTGAAAATTTAGAATAATGGTAGCTAATTTTAGAACACCAGATTCACCCACAAAATGAATCTGACTAGAAATTCACAATGTATTGAACAATACTGTCATTATAACTCGGTCCCCTTTAATCTTAATGTAAAAGCATAAGTAATGTCAACATTAAATCCCTGACTGACTTTTGTACGAATATTAAGGTGATTTATAAGAAAAAAATATTTGTAAGGTGAATTTCGACTTTAAAACTAGACTATGCTCCCTTGCTTTACAACATACTTATTACAACTACAGCAGCTAGCTGCAACATCTTATTTGCATAAAAACATGACCGGACCTCAAGAAATGTAAATAAATTTAGGTTATCAACATTCGCATCGAAGAGCAAGAGCTCTTATGATTCTGAAATGTGAGATGATTGTGTTTACCATGAAAATAACCTGAAATTGATCTGAAAATTAATTTAAAAAAAAATATGAATTTGTCTGAAATTAATAAAAATGTCAAAAATTTTCCAAATGTGTTATAGAATTACCATTTTGAAGAACTTTGGTGTACCTTTCGGGTTCACATTTGGTCTCTATGGGCTTACTACTAGACTAAAGTGATTGGATCACCTGAATTCAGTGATTTGGAGGGGTGTCCCAATACTGTTGGCGATATAGTGTATCACATTAAAGAGCATCAGAATTAAACAAATCTTAAAATATTAATTTCAACTAAAGTCACACAAAGATGACACGCACAGAAGAAGGGTATCATGCAAGTCTAAATAAATAGTTTTAAATGTTGACATTATTGTTAAGTTGACAGTAATGCAATAATGTGAGGACACGCAAACTGTGATAAAAGCCTATACCGATCCTGCAGTGTTGTCATAATTGTGTAATAGGAAAAGGAAAATGCAGCAGAGCCACACATTTGAGTGTTTACAGATCTCACTATAATGCTGTACATGTATGTTATGCAGTTTTGTGAGTGTTCTCCCTCTCTATCTCTCAGGGACGCTTTTCTGGCAGATGGGAGTCGTGTGAGTGTGGCGACAGTAGCGAGTACAGCTATAGCTGCAGCTCAGTGGGCGGTCACTCAGGTACCCACAGCATAAAGACTAATGTGTAGGAAATAATTCAGTTAGTGATAATGAATGTGCATCCAAGGTGTAAATGTGGCCATGTTGCAAAGCAGATTGATTTGATATCAGTTATTCCACTTAAAGTAATAGTTCACCCATAAATGAGTTTCTTGGAACACGAAAGATATTTTGAAGAATATTGGTTAAACAGTTGACGGTAGCCTTTGACTTCCGTAGTAGAAAATAAAAATACTATGGAAGTCAATGGCTACCGTCAACTGTCTAACCAATTTTGTGTTCAGCAGAAGCATGAAACTCATACAGGTTTGGAACAACATGAGGGTAAGTAATGACAAAATTTAAATTTTTGGGTGAACTATCCCTTTAAACCATAGTTTTGGACTGAAAATGCTCTTGTGTTGAAATTCTTCTGTTGCATCAATCTTGCTTAGAAACCGTTCAAGTCACTGTTACTAGTTCAAAACTTGCATGACAATTGGGAAAAATCTGTGATGTGTAACTGTCATAAGCAAATCTGGATGTATAATAGCCACACAAATACAGCAAGCAACTGTGAACGAGTCTCAAAAGAAGCAAGATTTTTTTTTTAAGTAAACTGACTGTTTTCTTTTTTTAATATATTACCACAGTACTAACTAGTGATGCAACTGGTAATGAATGTTTGGTTTCAAACTAATTGACAGAAACAGTGATGTTTAATTATCTTCATTCAAACTTGAATGAACATCAAAAAGTTTATTTAGAAAAACTGTACAACTTACCGAAATGTGTCATGTAATCGCTCAAATGTTTCAACCGCAGAAAGATGTCTATAAAACACGTAATGCATTTACCTCAGGAAAACCATTCATTGGTTAGCTTGAGAAATTCTCTAGAGAAGAGCATTTTGATAATGTTACATTTTAATACATGTTCCTTATATTTTTACTTAACCTGTTGTCATCATTATTTAATGTATGTTTGAATGAATCTGTCAAGTTATTTCAGTCATAGTTTAAATATTTATATTTCACCAACAAATTGGAGTAGAAACATAATTATCACATTGATATCAAAATATAAATGATGATTTCATGATTCAATGATTTCATTTTTTGGATAACTTGCATTCAGTGTTGAGGTGTGATTTCCTCTGACAAATGTCTGGTTCTTGTTCCAGACGGCGCAGCTCTCGGGTGCAGCTGCAGGTGGTGATTTCGGTGTGCACCCGCAGGGGGCAGCAGCTGTGTTTGGGCAAGAGGCCGTACAGGGTGTCAGTGCAGAGGCGCAACCCTTTAAAAGGCTAGTGGCTGCGGGACTGACTAGCCACACTTCATTAGGCACTCTTGACGGAGGAACTACCTCTACAGGTATAACTACAGCTCAGTTACAGCTGCTGCCAGCCCCTGAATCTTTTACTGAAGTAAGTGTAAATGTGCATTTAATCACAGGAGAAACAGGTGCTACCTCCATACTGGCGCTCGCAGCATCCCAGACCCAGCTTGTCGCCACAACAACCTCCACACAGGCCAGTCAGGTAGAGTTCTGTTTTTCCTGTTAATTCGTTATTTTATTTTCTGTGTTACTATCAAAATTCAGTGAACATCTTTTACATTTCCGAAGCACTAATTGTGTGCGTGTGCGTGTGTGTGTGCGTGTCCAGGTGGAGATCATTGGGAAACCTCAGCCTGCTACCCCAAACCAGCCTGCCACACCTGGAACTGCCCTGGAGTGCCAGCAGTACCGTAAGCACACCATCCAAAACATTAAAGTGCTCCTGTTATGTTAGTTTAAAGGCTCCTAATTTTGTCTCCTACAATAGATTTACATGCTTCCAAGTTAAAAACATTTTTTTTGATTGGTTTACTCCGCTCAGATTGGTCAGATGGCCCAGTCTGTTGAGATTGGTCTACTCTGCTCTGATTGGTCAGATGGCCCAGTCTGTTGAGATTGGTCTACTCTGCTCTGATTGGTCAGATGGCCCAGTCTGTTGAGATTGGTCTACTCTGCTCTGATTGGTCAGATGGCCCAGTCTGTTGAGATTGGTCTACTCTGCTCTGATTGGTCAGATGGCCCAGTCTGTTGTGATTGGTCTACTCTGCTCTGATTGGTCAGACGGCCCAGTCTGTTGAGATTGGTCTACTCTGCTCTGATTGGTCAGACGGCCCAGTCTGTTGAGATTGGTCTACTCTGCTCTGATTGGTCAGATGGCCCAGTCTGTTGAGATTGGTCTACTCTGCTCTGATTGGTCAGATGGCCCAATCTGTTGAGATTGGTCTACTCTGCTCTGATTGGTCAGATGGCCCAGTCTGTTTTATACACAGTGATACAAACCGTAACAATGGTGTTTTGTTTTACCAAATCAATTCAAGCCCAAGTCATCATCCTTTGGAAGTGCATGCTAAGAGGATTTGCTTTGTCGACAACATGAACCAAACTCTTCCAGTCTCAGCTACAACTACAACTCAGTGTTTGAAAGTTAAAGTACACGTTGTTCTTGGGCTGCCAGCAGAGACCATAGATTGGCATTATGCAAGTTAGTTACTAAGCTATGGAGGTTTATGTAAGGAAGACTGGAATTGCTCAGAATTGGTTCTTTTGAATATCTATTGATCTAATATGACTTAAGACCTGAAATGTTGCCAGAATTATAATCATACACTGTTTGTTCGTCGGCCAGAGAACTGGCACCCCGACTGAGCCTGGTTTCTCCCAAGGTTTTTTTCTCCATTCTGACCCTGAAGGAGTTTTGGTTCCTTACCACACACCTAAATTTCATCTATATTACCGATCTGCCCGCATTGACACTATATGATACTTGAAATTAACTGGATATCATCACTGTTTTCATCAGAGCAGCTGTACAGCCGAATCAAATTCTGTTGCATTATTTTCCTGTTAACACTGTGAAGCTGCTTTGAAACAATTGGACTTGTAAAAAGCGCTATATAAATAAAGGTGACTTGATTTGATTTATTTTAGGAGACAATAATTCCATTTATTGTGCATTTTGATCTTTGAAACTTTTACGTTCACAAATGGCTGTATTACACACTGCATGAAAGGGAATGTTCAAACATGCATAATAGGGGCACTTTAATATTTATTTTACCAAAAATGTATTTGTAGTTACTACAGCTGGAAAATGAATTCATATGCATCTTAATTTTCATATAAATGAGGTGCATCAATTGTATTTCCTCTTTCCTGCAGCGGATCCTGACGTGTCCACTTACCAGTACGATGAGAGCTCTGGCTATTATTATGACCCTCTTACAGGCCTCTACTATGACCCAAATTCACAGGTAATAAAAAAGGCTTGCGGATTGCAGAACACAGTTTATGAAGCGTGTGCTGGAGGATTTGGTCATTTACACATAAGTGCATGTTAACCGAGAAGAAAGGGCTTAATAACGTTGTCATAGAATGATTTAATATGTATTTGTTTTAAATGATAAAATATTGTTAAACACCTTAAAACAAATATAGAAAAGTTGACATTTTAAAATAATTTGGGTATTTCAGGTCTGTTTGGTAAAAGCACATTTATTTTAAATTACTCAAAACCCAAGGCTACTAGTATCAGACCCGACCTTGTGTCCGAGGCACTCGTTAAAGTTTTGGACCCAAACCCGCTCAGGTCTTGGGTCAGACTCCAAGGTGAACCCATGAGGACATCTAGTCCAACCCTAATCAAACGCTCATGGACCAGCTAATCAATCTTCAGAGTTACTTGAGTTTAATCAGGGTTGGAGCTAAGCTCTGGAGGACAGAGCCCCTCCAGGGCTGGATTTGAGGAACCTGGAGTTTTGTATTTATTTATAGGTGGATTTATATTATTACCTTATGGATTATATCTGTTTTTATGTCAAATAGTTACATTTTACTAGTTGCTTCAATTACTCAGAATACTATGAACTGTTACCAATCAAATTGTGCCAGCATCAACAAAAGCCATCTTTACACTGAAAAGTTGGAACAGAGGCATTTATGTTAATTGACTGTTTAATGCTGCTCAAAGTTGGCATACATGTATTTACACCATTTCATAATGTAAATAGCTGAAATAAAGTATATAAATTATTAAACTTAAAAACAGGAATTCTTTACCGGGTAGGACTGCAATATTAGGTTACATTTTATTTTAAGGTGACGTTATTTATTACACAAATAAGTACTGAGAAAACTTACTATAGGGTTTAGGATTAGTTACTTGTAATTATGCAGATCTGTTATTACCACAATAAGTACATGTAACCCCGATAATAAAGTGTTACCCAATATTATGGCAGCTGTCTAATCTAAACATCTGATTGGCCATTGCAGTCATAAACTTAACAGAAATGTGTGTGATTGGTTATAATGCTCAGCGCTGCAAAAAACAACACATAAAAATAAATCTGATGCAACGTGAGCAGATCTAAATGTAATGCTGCAATCAACTCTTTTCATTCATTTTCACATTTCACTTCAATAACAAAAGTTATAAAAGATTTAGTTTAATTGCGCAGGGACATTTTATGCTCCCTTATATATTATGAGCATCTTTGTTCAGTTTGGTGTCATTTTTGCCCCAAGCCCCCATTGATTTCCGACTGATTCAGGTGAGTTTAATTGTGTAAGGTTCTTGGCACTTGTCTTTTATTTGATGACTAGTCCGTCAGTGATGACCAAGTATACTGATGCTGAGAATGCTTTCTGTTTGTTTTGTGATGTTCTTCTAGTACTATTATAATCCCCATACGCAGCAGTACATGTACTGGGATGGGGAAAGCCGCACGTATGTTCCTGCCCCATCACAGACGTCCGATGACACCACAGACCCGGCCACGGGAGCATCCTCTGAACTTTCAGGTGCTCTCAACAGCAGCAAGGACAAGAAGGACAAGCCCAAGAATAAGACAGCACAGCAGGTACATCCTCAAACTACTTAAGTCTACATGAATTCAAAAAATGTGTTTACTGGTGCAACCTGTCACTCACATGCGATCCACCAATAGCAAACCACAACCATCCAATCAATTCCCCAAGTCCTGCCCTAAAATTTGTCTTCCATTTCATGCCGACTTTAAATGAAATGTGTTAGAAGTCAGAAATTCTCACTGCATGTGAATAATTTTGGTACAGATATATCTTAAACCCAAAAGTATGCTTCCGTTTCAGCTGAAACGCACAGCCTTAAAAATGCTTGTCAATTTGGCCATCTGTTGTTGTTGCCATCTCCACAAGTTGGTTGTTGCTTCTTTTTCGACCATGAAACAACAGGCCTAGGCAGTGTAAAAACTTAAGTATTCTATGGGTTTTAGAGGGCGAGGTTTTGGTGAGATGACGTGTGATTTTTAAATTGAGTATCCTTTCCTGATGTATTTCAGATAGCCAAAGACATGGAGCGGTGGGCCAAAAGTCTCAACAGGCAGAAGGATAATGGCCGGTCGTCTTCATCTTCCTCGTTGAGCACAAACTCTCGATTGATGGCACAGGGTAGACCGGATGACAGGCGGGAATCTGCCAGCGCGGATGCGGGTTACGCCGTCCTGGAGATGAAGGTTGGGTTTGTACATGTCTGACTAATGCCCTGCTGTTTAAATGACACGTCTTACTGATGGTGTGAAATTTTCCCACAGGGTGTCTTGCTGGAGAGACCTCAGATTCTGATGGAACAGATCAGACATCCAGAAGAAAGAGAAGTGTGTTGTGTGTTTTGTTACCACACGGCCCCGATATACTCATGGGAAAGTTATTTTTCATTCCTCACTTAAGGGGGAAAAAGTAAGAAGTTTGAAAATCGTGAGCAGTGGTACACTGTTAGAGAACATACAAAGCCTCCCACGCTGCTGAGAGTGACGTTTAGATAAATATGTGCTGTGCGCTTTCCTCTCAATAACAAAATAAATCCTCAACAAAAATGACAGCGGTGAGAAAACAGCGGTTAAGAAAGCATCTGATCATAGTGATGTGGATGTGTTTGCACAAGCTCTTCAATTCGGCACTATCCAGTCAAGTCAAAACATGTTTATTTGTATAGCACTTTATATATAATACATTGTTTTAACCCTTGAGCGTATGAATGGTTTTTATCGACCCAGATCTATATTTAACACGGATGGCTCTCTACCTGTCACGATAATAAAAAACTCTCCTTATATTAGAGTAACGATTACAGGAGAATAAAATAAATCATATTTTGTACCTTTTGGAGCTTGGAAGGGTTCAGATTGAGCAGATGTTTTATACCATCATCACTGTCCTCATCAGAGCTCATTTCAGTTCATTCAGCATCTGCCTCATATTCATCTCAAACATATTCTCAAAAATATAATTTTCAACATCTTCAAAATCAGTATTTTGATCTCTGACAGCTTCTTCACCAGATCCGCCATCAGTGACAGTAATATTTGACTGCGTTCAGTTCTTGCGCTGCAGTAAATCTCTGAGCCATTTCAAGTTTTGCTGATGATTCTTCCTATTCTTTTGTTTTCTGCCTGCGGTAACTATGAGTGAAATGTCACTTCATCATTGTGTGTCAGACATTGCCACCTTGAGGAATAAAGGTGAACTGCACTTATTCAGTCATCAGAGATTCAATTATTGTTGTGCAGAAAAAAATATACTTACACTGTTACACACCTCGGGTCATTAGTGACCCTACACAATCTTTACAGAAAATGAATGGAAAAACAGGCATTCTTTTATAATTGCATTCTTTTTTTTTTTCTTGTTACATTGTTTATAATGAATTGATTGAGGAATACTAAGAAGGCTGATGTCTAACTTTAAAAAAATATTAAAGTGATTTTGTCTGAAATTTCGTCAAACCAGTTCATTTTTCGATTTCCCTTGGCGAGTATATCGAGGCCTTTACATTTATGGGGTTTAGTTATATTGTTTTGCACTTTGTTTTGTATTTTTGTTGTTTTGTTTTATTGCATACATGTTGGGTTTTTTGGGATTAATTAATTTAGTATTTTGACTTGTTTCTTTTTGTCTTGTTTTATTCTGTGCATCTTGTATGTGTTCTTTTTGATAAACATTTTCTATTATTGTCACTGCAGAGTTTTAAAAATGTATTGTTGTTTCTCTCAGCAGAGTCCTCCTCAGGGTCTGGTGGCAGGCTACAGCGGAGAGACGGACAGCGAGGAGGAGGGCGGAGAGCGAGAGGAGAGACTGACAGACTGGTCTAAACTGGCCTGTCTGCTGTGCAGGAGACAGTTCCCCAGTAAAGAGGCTCTGATCAGACATCAGCAGCTCTCGGAGCTACACCGAGTGAGTGATGGCTGGAGATCTGCCAACATATGAGCCTTGTTGAATTTGAATGCCAAGATGTTGTTTTCAATTCTAATACATTTTCCTCCCCATACTATATACAGTATGTAAATGTGTGTGTGTGTGTGTGTGTGTGTGTGTGTGTGTGTGTGTGTGTATGTGTATGTATGTATGTATGTATGTATGTATGTATGTATGTATGTATGTATGTATGTATGTATGTATGTATGTATGTATGTATGTATGTATGTATGTATGTATGTATGTATGTATGTATGTATGTATGTATGTATGTATGTGTGTGTATATATATATATATATATATATATATATATATATATATATATATATATATATATATATATATATATATATATATATTTTTATTTTTATTTTTTTCATGCACTGTATTGCCAAACGTATTGGGACACTTCCATGGCCACAGATGTATAAAATCAAGCACTAGGCATGCAGACGCTTCTACAAACATTTGTGAAAGAATGTGTCGCTCTCAGGAGCTCAGTGAATTCAAGCGTTGTACCGTGATAGGTTGCCACCTGTGCAGTAAGTCCATTTGTGAAATTTCCTCACTACTAAATATTCCACGGTCAACTGTTAGAGGTATTATAACAAAGTGAAGCAATTGGGAACAACAGCAACTCAGTGCACAGAAGTCGCCAATTTTCTGCAGCGTTGATGGCTACAGACCTCGAAACTTTGTGTGGCCTTCAGATGAGCTCAAGCACAGTGGTCCATAAAGACATGGATAAGCGAGTTTGGTGTGGAGGAATTTGACTGTCCTGCACAGAGTCCTGACCTCAATCTTTGGGATGAATTAGAGCGGAGACTGCGAGCCAGGCCTTCTCATCCAACATCAGTGCCTGACCTCACAAATGCTCTTCTAGAAGAATGGTCAAATATTCCCATAAACACACTCCTAAACCTTGTGGAAAGCCTTCCCAGAAGAGTTGAAGCTGTTATAGCTGTAAAGGGTGGGCCAACTCCAAATTAAACCCTACGGATTAAGAATGGGATGTCATTACAGTTCAAGTGTATGTAAAGGCAGGTGTCCCAAAACTTTTGGCAATGTAGTGTATTTTGAAAGCAATATTAGCAATAACCAGTGCTATTACTGTTAACTAAAGTCCTGTTTACATATGATATTAAGATGCGTTTTGGATCGGATCACAAGTAGACTAGGGAGACATTCCTGTTTATGCCTGGTGGTTTAATCTGTCTCTCTTGTCCACTTTCAACCACTGATTTCTTCGAGGGGAGGGTCTATGGGCGGGTAAATGTATGGGCTTTTCAGATCTTTTGATCTAATGGATGAAATAAGCTCACACAATTTATATATGAACGTGACCGGAGATGACGGAAAAACACACGGAGAGCATCAGCTTTAGTTTCTGCTCTGACAGACCACGGCGCTGCGTGTGTGTGTGTGTGTGTGTGTGTGTGTGTGTGTGTGTGTGTGTGTGTGTGTGTGTGTGTGTTAGAAATCAGCAATGGTGCGAGAACATTGTGCTTGGGACGTTTTTCATCTTCAAACCAAACTTGAGTCTTTAGTTTAAATCCTGTCGGGCTAGCGAGCTCCCCATAATGTTTACGCATTAGGTCAGCAGGCGGAGAGTAGACAGGGGTTTTTTTGTGGCTGTTTGAACACATTTGACAACCTCTGGAAGTGGTCGAAAGTGGACAAGCTCAAAACATTTTAGACCCCGGTTACACCTGCATTTAGTGTCATCTAACTTGTGATCCAATCGACCAAAACACATCTTAATATCAGGTATAAAATATTAATTTTACACCGGACTGGTCCGAATGCAGTGCGACACGCAATAAAAGAATGACCGTCAACAACTAATAAAAATGACAGAATTACTACAGCTTAAATTAAAATTAAAACTGAAAATATAAAAAAACCTGCTAATTTAAAATATGAATAAATACCATAATATTATAAATAACGCTAAAATAACACCAGCTATAACTAGACCAATTGTGCTAGCTGTGCAACTAAAACACTTGTACCAAATTATTGTTCACACTCGGTCTGATTGTTCATTTTTGTCTCGTTTTAGTTTGGATATTTTTGCTGTAAAAATCTAAGAATCCAAATTCAGGCTGCAACAACCAGCCAAATGAATTATCAGAATAATACATTCACGTCATTGTCTTTGTTCGTCCATGTGCAGCAAAACCTGGAGCAGAGGAGAGCCAGATCGGGCCAGCCAGAGACACACGAGCGATCCGAAACTGAGGTAAACCTCCAAACTCCTCTGATAGCATCAGGACTGTATAATCAGGACCAATTTCTCTCTTAACTGCAGTTTTTATTTTATGATTCATTGATTTTGACACTTCTGAAGTATTGACCTCTGGGTGGCGCTCTTCGTTTTAGCTGAAATACAGGGACCGGGCAGCAGAAAGGAGGGAAAAGGGGGCCGTCCCACAACAACCAGACGCAAAAAAGAGGAGATTCAGCCCTGTGTAAGTGCAGTTTAAGACACTGTACCATGGTAACGATGTGGTGTTTGAGTGTAATGTCTTATGTTTCGCTCTTGCCCATGGTCAGCAGTGGCATTGGATCGCAGATGCTTCCTGGAAGGATGGAAAAAGGCTTTTTCATTCGCAACCTCCCAGTGGAGTAATGGTGTACGTCTCTGGACTTTCTCCAATACTAAACGAAACGCCTCGTGAGCAGTTTGTAATCTTGTGGTGCGGAACATGTGCACAGAGCGACAATGCAGCTAAGAGACCATTTATCAAAGATTGGAATGATGCAGAAATGTGCAGATAAATATTGGATTCAGGTTGATTTAGGAAAGTCCTGAGTGTTTTTCCTTAATCATCCTGAATCCTATTTATTAAAGATTAGAGTCAAATGATAATGTATATATATATATATATATATATATATATATATATATATATATATACACAATATAAATTGGATTCAGGTTGAATACCCTCAGGACCCTGAAGAAAAACCCACCATACAGCACACTGTTACTGTAAATACAGTCCAGCTCTGTGACTTTAGCCCATCGTCAGCTTCTCAGAAAGCAATTTGTGAACACGTGTAGATGACCTGAATTTAGGCGCAAAATTCTGCAGTTCTTGGAAGCTGAGAAAATGATGTCAGGATGGAAAACCGGGACAATTCAGAAACTGTTTCTTGTAGTTTCTTTCGACTTTTAACACGTGTTTTGTTCCCTTTATATATTCTTTGATCAACAGCCAGTGACCCTAAGCAGAAGCTTTGCTGATTTGCCAGTACGTGTGCTATGCATTTCGCATGTCTCCTGTGACATGACAGTCTATGCAGAAACGACAGACCGCAGGTGTCTGTGAAGACTTGCACAGTAGATTATTCTTTAGTGATTCTCTTCAAGAAAAGGCACAGCAGATGACTTTTATTAGCCTAATTTGCAGTATATACATCATATCATATGACTTATAAGCTGGTATACAGGTTTTTAAATGTGAATTTAAGGTGGTCAGAGTGAGTTTGTGAGTACTTGCCCTTATTAGCACTAAGTGCCGTTTATGTTAATTTTGTTTGTTTATTCATACATACAAAATTATGATTTTCAAATACTAATTTTGCTCAAATGTAATCAGAAAAGGCTATTTTGTTGGTTAGTTATGATTTAGAAAATGGTTCCTAATAAGAATTATTTTATGTGAATATAGGACTTACTGTATGAATATTGATAAGGTGACATGTTTTGAAAGCAGAGATTGTTCTTGTTTTTTTATGTATTGATGCCTCAATGCAGTCAAACACGTCTGGGTCTCATTTCACCACAATCCAAATCAGGAAAAAAATAGAATTAAATGTACTAAATTGTGTTCAATTATACAAAAGAAAATAGAGCTTATTTTTAGGATCATTAAGATTTATGTTCTATTGTGACATTTTCCTTCCAGTTCAGCTTGTTATTATTAATATAGTTTGGGGGGGAGAATCTTCCTTTTATGGTAATTTGAGGAAAAACTTTTTCTTTTCTTTTTTTTTCTAAATTTCGCTGTGAAATATGACTGTGAGACATTTTTCCCTGAGATTTAATGACGTTTGCAATGAGTGAATTTTGTCCCCAACACCCCCGATATGTACTAAAAGAATGCATTTGCACAATACAGCTTCCTGTATGGTTTTTTTGGAAATAAATTAATACTTTTATTAAGCAAGGACACATTAAATTGATCAAAAGTGACAGTAAAGACATTTATAACGTCACAGAAGATTTCTATTACAAATGATTGATCTTTTCAACTTTCTATTAATCAAAGAATCCTGAAAAAACTAAAGTATTAATCACCATAACTTTTCAACATTGATAATGATAATAAATTTCTTTATCATCAAATCATCATATGAGAATGATTTCTGAAGGATCATGTGACACTGAAGACTGGAGTAATGATGATAAATTCAGCTCTGAGCACAGGAATACATTACATTTTACAATATATCACAGTAGAAAACATCTCTGTGACGTATGTAACCCTCATTCCCCGGAGTGACGCGAGCGACTGAAAGGGAACAGGTATTTTTAACCTCATGGTACCGTTTAAAAGAGCTTAGAATGTCTACTTTCTGGACACATGCATCACTTTGGCATTTGTTTTACACAAAGTAACTTATTTACACTAAATTACTCTGGGACCATTTCCACCTGGATTTGGCCTACCCAAATTGAAAGGCTTCCCATACCCACATCCACTGGTCTAAATACACAATCTGGGTGTCATTTTACAGTCAACGATTTGAAGTTGCATAAAACACTGCTAAAAGTGATAAACATGCAAGTATATGCTATCTCAGGCCCTGTGTGCTCTAGCACCCTGCAGACAGTTTTGGCTGTTTCCAGCATATGTCCGCAAACACTGGAAAGAGAATTCTGTGACACTGGGATATTGCATTTATACCACTGTATGTGGGGAGACTTGTATAGTGGAGAGATTTCGGTACGTGGAAATGACATAAAGGTGGTAACACTTTACATTTAAGGTTTCACTAGTTAATGTATTAACTAACATGAACTATGAGCAGTTCATTTGTTACTGTATATGTTAATCTTTGTTAATGTTAATAAAAACAGCTGTTCATGTTAGTTCACAGTGCATTAACTAATGTTAACAAGATTTTATTAACGTATCAGTAAATGTTGAGATTAAGATAAATGCTTTTTAAGTGCAGTTCATTATTAGTTCATGTTAACTAATGAACCTTTTGTAAAGTGTTATCAAAAAGGTAATATTCCTCCCTTCAGATCAATTTGTATAAATCTTGCATACACCATGATACAGGCAGTATTTGCTAGTATAGTATTAGTATTTATCTAGTGGAAACAGCCAGAATTGTGTGGGGGTGGGTATTATTACAGCTCAGGCAACATATACTTAAAACACTGCTAAAAGTGTTAAACATTAATGTAACTTCAGAGGGTTTCCTGTAAAATGACACCCAAATTGTGTATTTTGACCACTGGATGTGGGTATGGGAAGCTTTTCAATTTGGGTAGGCCAAATCCAGGCGGAAATCCCCAAAAATGGTCCCAGAGCTATAAGGGTAATAATAATTCATAATACTGTTTTTGTTCACACAGATGCAGCCTTGGTGAACATAAAAGACTTCCTTCAAAAAGATTGATACCAATCCCAAACTTCTGAAAACACACATAACATAACATTTCTTTTTTTGGGCATTCCAGTGTATTTTAAACGCACTGCGTCTCAGATTTTTGTGGTACTCTGTGAAATGCTGCATAAACTGGGCCTTGTACCACAACACAGGCCAAGTGTGCAAGAGCTAACATGGGAAAGATTCTTGTTAGGGCAAGACTGTTGAGATCATTATATTACCAGTCACACAGCATATGAACCTGCTACATACAAACATATGGTCGGCATGGCAGCATAAGGTATTAACAAGTGAAGTCTTGTTGGTTGTTTCGCTTAAACTGGAATGAATAAGAAGATGGTCCTTGGATTAAGCGTTCTTGGGAGCGATGCAAAGGCAGGTGGGAAATGCCTGTCATACACGCTCATTCAGTTTCCGCCCTGTCCTCAAGGGAGTCGCTGCATGTGCAACACAAACAGCACAAAAGACCTGTCAGCTCTTTTCTTTATGAACGTGATGATACACGGGGCAAAATGTTGCCGTCAACGGGCAAGCAGGTGAGAGACGGCGCCCACGACCGGTGTAAAGTATCCAGATGGGGATCAATGGGAAAGAGCCCAAGCAACAGCGCGCGGCGACATTGCTCAAAAAGTTGCCCCGTGTATCTTCACCCTTAGTGTCGGTGTTGCCAACAACAACCTGAGAGGACATCGTACATGACATATTAATGTAAAAAGTCGTAATTGAATACACACCTTGTTTTTTTTTTATTTATTTCTTTTTATTCACATCCTGTTGGAAAATGACAGACTAATTCAAGGAATGAATAGATAATGTTTCCAATGAAAGGTGTGCTGGGTCAACGGTCATTGATCACATTCAAACCATAGAGTTTTAAAAAACACCAAAAACTTTCTAAAACGTGTGCTTGTACATCACATGCTTCTAAACCACAACTACAGACAATACAGGAAATTACAATCTGTACATCAGATTGACACATTCAAAGCGGGAGGTCTGTATTCCAGCATGGCACGTGGGCGTTTTGTTAATTAGGCTAAAAGGAAGGTTTCAGGCTCAGCGCAAGTTAAGTGCAAGGAAGCGTTTCCGCCGATGAATACAAAATAAAAAGGGTAATTGCGACCTTTTCTCAGAATTGTGAGTTTATAACTTGCCGTTGTGAGAGAAAAAGTTGCAATTATTTGGTATTCCGAGGCGGACACAGGCTTCCACAAGTTTGACCTGTGATGTCTACAAAAACAAATGTCTCATCCCACAGTAAAGGAAATAAAGAACTACAGTAACGCACTTACAGTTGGTGTGTATGTGGCGGGACACTGCACTAGGTTGAAAATAAAAATACACGAAAGTGTTTGAAAGTATTCACACAAAACTAAAATAATACACAAGACTAGTGGAGGAAAAGACACTTATGACATCGCAGAGATGTCTGACCTGCACCTGGAAGACATTTTTTTTCTTTCTTTTTTAGTGTTTGCTCTGCAATCGCTCTCTAGGACGTTTCCTATCAGATGTTAGACATTTAGAAAACGTCTTTAAAGTCCCAGTGAACCGGAAGTAGCAAGAGCGTTTTCTTCAGTGCTGTGATGCATTTCCAAGTGAAAGGGAATATTGAATAGAGGGCAGGGTTTAACTTCAGCGCTCCTCCTCTCCATCCCTCACTCATAGCAGACTAACGGTTGGAGGGGAGTGGTGACGCATTGTCAAACCTAAGCCGTCAAACTGACATCATCTGAGAAGGAACGCCGTTTCCAGACCGGAAGTTACTTTTCAGACTTTGATTAAAGATTACCGTGACAAACTATTTTTTTTCTGTGTATGAACTTGCACGGATTAATTGTTCACCCTAAGACCTTTAACATGTGCTAACAAAGAAAATAGGGTCGATTTTGATTTCATGAGGACTTTAAAGTCGTGCACGGTATTTTACAAATAACGTAAAATAAAAGGTATAACAGCCTCTCTTGCCTTATGCGCCGCTTTTTTCTCCTCAGTTTCCCTCAAATAAGCAAGGAGTAAGCACCTTTGGCGACAGAAAGGATTGTAAATGAGCAGAAGCCCAATACGGTCCGCCATGCTTTGTTTACATCTAGCTACCACAATTCCTTGCGCTCAGGCAGTTTGGCGTGATTTTGCCTGGAACGCTACAAAGTCGTGAGTCGTGGTTTGAAGTTGTAACTTACGGGCTCAAAAACCTGCCTGGAGCAGCATTATTTTAGTTGGTTGTCAAGGCAACATTAAAATTTTAACTTTTACAGCTCATTTAACACATTACACATTGTTTTTAGGCTGTCCCAGATGAAAGACGAACAATCGTGGTGATTTCTGTGGTCGTGGCTCCTAAACGATGGTCCCACGTCATGCAGTGAGAGAGGTTTAAAGACGGCTGAAGATAGCCTGCAATAATTTGAGCAAGCTCATCTCAGTGTGTTTGCTGCTACGACCTGCGCCTACTGACTAGAGTTGGGGGGGCTAAATCTTAAAACTACTTACCTCAAACTCCAATTGCAAAATTGGCATGCCAAGTTGGCCTCTTTTCCCTAGCAATGACCGCATCCATATCCTTTTTTTTCATCTTTCTCCATTTGTTCACCACTAGCACATGCTGATGATATTTTATTATTCTATGATAACTTGCGTCGTAGTCTACGATTCAATAGGTGTCATCATCGTACAGATCATCGTACAAATGATACATCATCGATCATTCGATCTCATCGAAATCGCAGAGTCTGTATCAGGCATACTATAAGTGCTCTAAGTAGAAGCTTTACATTTCCTCTGTAATGTTTGCCTAGACGTCCATTGTAAGTGCATTATTGTACTGTTTAAATTCAGTTTGTACATTTGTTTGTTCTCACACAGTACTGAGGAACGAGCGGATGATTCACATGAGCTTAACCTGTGTTGAACCAGAACATTCCTTTAAAGGGATAGTTCATCAAAAAATGAAAATTCTGTCATTTACTCACCCTAGAGTTGTTCCATAAGTTTCTTTGCTCTGCTGAACGCAAAAGAAGATATTTTGAAGAATATATTTTTTTCAGAGCCAGATATTTTTTGACTTCCACAGTAGGGAAAAAAAATACTATGGTTTGGAACATACAAGGGTGAGTAAATGACAATTTTCATTTTCGGGTGAACTATCCCTTTAAGAACATTGACAACATTATTACAGTGTTCTGTAGTAAAAACAGAAAACATCTTTTTTTTTTTTTTTTTTCTTAAAGCAGAAAAACCAATATCTGGGTTTTCCAGGGTCTTGTATCGGCAGTCTTGCCGAGCTTCACTTCAATCAAGTGCTGTTCTAACAGAATTTGTGCAGAAGTATATACAGTATCAACGACTCACATATTATGCACGTCTACAAGCATGGACAACTCAATAAATTAAAAATGAGAAGCAATTTAAAAACAGCCACTCGTTCATAATAATATTTACATTATTTTGTCGCATTGTTTTGAAGTTCAAATCTATCAACTGTTCTGTGTGCCAACGTAAAAAAAAAAAAGGTCATGTGATATGGCTAGTTTCTTCACCTTAGAATGACATTCGCTTTATGTGTGCACTTCTCATTTGGTTGGCTTTTTTTCTCTGTGCTCACCACAGTTTTAACGCAAATAAACACTGATGCTCTGACAGTTCTGGGCTTTTTAAGAGTCATTTGTTCAGCTAGATGTCCGCTAGCATGACCACAGCGCTTCTCCTGTCACTCTGGAACTGAAAGACTCATTCCAAGGCACGAGAGAGTTAGGTCCATGTCGTCCACATCTGTCGGTAAGGTGCTTCTGTTTCCGTTCTACTTTCTGTTGTGCCAATATGTCTTTTGGTCCTCCAGACGTTGGGAAATACAGCAGTCGTGTTGCTGCGGTATCAGCGTGTGCTCTGTGTGACGGGATTGATGTGTGAAATGAGTTATTCCAACGGACAATCAGTGAATTCCAAAAAATAAGTGGATAGGTCTGGTCCCAGACGTTAAAGGGATAGTTCACCCAAAATTAGCCCATGATTTACCCGCCCTCAAGTCATCCTAGGTGTATATGACATTCTTCTTTCAGACGAATACAATCAGAGTTATATTAAAAAATGCAATGGCTAATACAAGGTTTATAATGGTAGTGAATAGGAGCCCAAAATTTGAAGCCCAAAAAAAGTGCATCCATCCATTATAAACATACTCCACACGGCTCCGGGATTAATAAAGGCCTTCTGAAGCAAAGCGATGAATATCCATATTTAACACGTTATAAAGTAAAATATCTAGCTTCTGCCAGAACGTCTTCTGTATTCAACTTACAAGAAAAGTGTAATTGGCGTATGATGTCGGACGTAGTGTAAGCGTTTTGAACTGCGAGAGGCGTTACACTTTCTGCGTAAGTTCAATGCGGGAGGTGGTCCACTGGAAGCTAGATATCTTACTTTATAGTGTTAAATATGGATATTTTTCTTACACACACCCATCGATTCGCTTCAAAAGGCCTTTATTAACCCCCTGGAGCCGTGTGGAGCACTTTTATAATGGATGGATGCACTTTTTTTGGGCTTCAAATTTTGGGCTGCCATTCACTGCCATTATAAAGCTTGGATTAGCCAGGACATTGCTTAATATAACTGATTGTGTTCATCTGAAATAAGAATGTCATATACACCTAGGATGGCTTGAGGGCGAGTAAATCATGGGGTAATATTAATTTTTGGGTGAACAATCCCTTTAAGGTCATTTTATAAAAATCATAAATCTCTGTCATTGGGTTTCACTGGTCTATATGCATAGCTCAAAGTTTAAAGAGAGCATAAGAAGAGCTTTAAATCACAGTGCTGTCACGCCCCTTTTCCACTAGAACGGTTCGCGTTCTGGAGCCAGAGCCTGTTCTCGGCCTGGCGAACTGGAGCCTGTTGCGAACCAACCACGCGTTTCACAGACCTGAGGATCTAACGGTGACATAACGCAGCTATTTGTTGTTTATGTGACTATTACCATTCTAAAATCAAACCGTGCATGTCCTTTATTATCAATCAATTTATTTTTAATTCATACAGTGAAGACTACACAGAGTTTTATATTTGATTATTTAATTTCTGTAGTATTTCTTACTTTTTATTCAAAATCGAGAATCAGTTTTTAATCGAATCGTGACCTCAAGAATCGATTTAAATCGAATTGTGAGGTACCAAAAGATTCCCACCTCTAGAATTTGTCCACTCAAGCACAAGAAAATGCAAAAGAGAGCTCAACTCATCATTCGCGTGCTGTCGGAGATGTGGCTTTCTGGGCGCGCGCTTCGGATGTTTGCGCAAACTTCCCACACGTGTAACAAATCGAGCTCCGTTTCGGGTCTTCTTGCACTTCAATATTTGAATTGGCAAGGATCAAACTTTCGTGACGATGCAGCGCTGACCTGTCAACTATCCCAAACGTCATTCACGTTTGTTCCCGATCACTTTGTTAGAATTCATAAAAATGTTACCGGCCAACTGGCGATTGACTCGTTGTTTGAGAACGCACACTGGAACCGTGTCAGTGGAAAAGGGTTAACAATGTCAGTCTCTAACAGTATAAAATAAAATCACAGCAATGAAAGATGACAGGTTGACGGCTGACCTGTCCTCATGTGCTCTTTAATGGTCTGCGTCGGAACAGCTGGCCATGGCACCGAACACCTCTTCCGGCTCTGGGGTGTGAGAGGTGGCACTTTCTGCTGGGAACCTGCCATGAGAGACGCAGGAAAAAGCAAACATTAGAACACGTCAACCGTTCATGCCTTGAAGTGGAGGTTGTCATTAATCCAGTTAGATCCATGGATAGACACTAAAATGCCTGAGTAGACTTTGTTTATTTGTCTGATGCAATCACAAAAAAATCCATTAATATGCCAGTAAAAGTATGGACAAAAGATCTGACAGTGCTCAACAGAAATGATATAATTCACATAAATAGCATATGGGATTTTTAGTGCCTAAACAAACATTGTACTTTTGGTCTGATTTTCCTTTCATCCTAAAAATCTGCTACTGATGCTTGAAGGCTGCAGGTTTTAAAAAAAATATATATTTTTTTTTAATGAAGTTTCAATGTTTTATTTTGCTTGTACAAAACCCAGCAACAAAACACCAAAAGCAAATATGTTTACAATGCACATGATGTGCTATTTAAATGTTTCGTTTGAACTCCTTTTGTTTTTATTATTAGTTTTGTTTGCATTTTTAGTTTGATCTCTTTTTGTTTTTATTATTTGCTTCGTTTAATCTCTTTTAATTCATTTTGTTTGCATTATTTGTTTGATCTCTTACTGTTTATATTATGTTCTCTGATCTCTGTCTTTATTGTTGGTTTTGATTTGTTTTGTTTTTTATTTGTTTTGTCTGCATTATTTGTTTTTTCTTTCTTTTTTGGTTAAATTACTTGTTTTATTTTAGGTGTGATACTAGCATGTTTTTAAACATTGCAATGCCTCAAATCCTAATTGCAACCGAGGTGCAACACCTGGCAAGTGTTTTGAAAATGTTTTTGCTTATTGGGTGGTTGCTAAATGTGGTCATGTTTCCCAAAAGGGACTGCAACCAAATATCATTGCATTAGGATATTTTCCGAATACACAAAATGACTGCACTATGACCTAATGCTGATATTATATTGACTTTATTCAAGGTAGAAGCCATATTTGACAAAACAAAGTGAAAGTGCCTATTTGCAGGAATGTCCGGAGGACCAACAAAAAACAACAAAATAAACTTTAGTTGTTACCTAGGACCTTAAGCCATTATGACATATCAACTGTCTCAAATCCTCATTTTAATTTGACAAACTAAATTTGTCATCCAAAGTGATTAAAGTCACCTGCCACAGAACACCAGTCAAAAGTCACAGTAAGGCAGGGGTGTCCAATCCTGGTCCGGGAGGACCACTGTCCTGCAGTCTATCTTCAACATTAATTAAACACACCTGACCCAGCTATTCAAGGTCCCAGAATTACTAAAACTTCCAGGAAGCTAAACTCTAAAGCAGGGGTGTCCAACCCTGGTCCTGGAGGGCTACCACCCTGCAGATTTTAGCTCCAACCTGAATCAAACACACCTGAACCAGCTAATCATGGTGTTCAGGGCTGCTTGATAATTACAGACAGGTGTGTTGGAACTGAAATCTGCAGGACGGTAGCCCTCCAGGAGCAGGGTTTAACGCCCCTGCTCTATAAGAAGGTGGTCCTCCAGGAGCAGGACTGGGTAGAGACTGAATGTGATGGAATTCAGTGTGGAGAACCTTAGCTGTTACTAAAATCAAGCTTTACATTCCAGCATCCATAAACATGTATGCATATATGCATGGCCTTCTTCATGACCATTATAAATACAACTAAACAGCTGTTTTGTGGGGCTTTTCCAAAGTGGGAACTCCTTTTCTAATCTCACCTGTTGTGTGTAGGGCTGCGACTGTATGAAGGACTGTAAGCCCCAGCGCTCAAGGGAACATCTGGCAATTCCCCATCAGTCAGGCCCACTGCCAAATGATTCTGCCAGTTCCCCCCTCCGCTGGCAGTAGATGACACTATTGAGGAAGAAAAGTGTGATATGTTATGTAACATTAAACCTTAACTTTAAATTTCATCAGAAGAAAATGTTAGGGGTAGAAAGCACTGCTACAATGCTAGGATGTTGCGTGGGGTTACTAGGGTGTTTCAGTTGGTTGCTTATTGGCCCAAGTCAAAATTCACACCAAGTCTTTACAATATTGTGGTCTACAGATCTGTGGCCTGACTTGCCATGCAAATCTACAGGACTTTCTGCTTTAATCGCCTACCAGATTAAAACCGCAAGTTCAATCATTTAAAAAACTACTAGCATATTTTCCTCAAAAAGCCGCATGATGAGGTTTCATTCAGAAGGGGTGCAGGGAAGGTACGTGCCAAAGTTTATTCGATTTTCAAATTGCTCTTTGTTTCTAACAAATCTATATCTTACTTCTTGTTGGTCCATTTCCATTGTGCAGTTTTCTAAAAAAAATTAAAAATAAAATCAATTCTTATAGTCCTGTTTAATTTGTTGGCTCTTTTGGAAGGAATCATTTCTGTTACACCAGACCAGGGCCGCCAAACACGGGAGACAACTGGACCTTTTGTCCCAGGAGTGGGCTTGAGGGTGGCCCGGACTGGATTGTGGAGGATCCAGAACCCCGGGGACCATAGCCCAACAATTACTTACTGCGGCCCTGGACAAGAACCTGGCCAATATGATTCATTTTGTCCATAGTCTACATCAAGGGTTCATCAACTCTGGCCCTCATAATTCACTTTCCTGCAGAGTCTTGCTCTAGCTATTTCGGGTGCGTTTGATCAGGTTTAATCAAGGTCTTCAGGTTTGCTAGAAAGTTAGAAGCAGGTGAGTTTGATCAAGGCTGGAGCAAAACTCTGGCCTTCGAGATCCACTTTCTTATAGAGTTTTGCTCCAAGCCTGATCAAACACACCTGAACAAGCAAATCAAGGTCTTTAAGATTACTAGAAAGTTAGAGGCAGATCAAGGTTGGAGCTAAGATCTTGGTCCTCAAGATCCACTTTCTGGCAGAGTTGAGAACCCCTGGTCTACATTGTGTTATGTTTGAGGAACTGTACTTACCTGAGGAGAATGAGTTGGTTCGACTGGAGTGGCTGAAGGGTGCAGGCAGCGTCTGGTAGCCTAGGCTGTGCTGGGAACCTCGGTCATATTTGTAGGTGTACACCAGCTGATAGGCACCTGGGTCTCTTTGCCCAGCGCTGCGATTGTACCATCCCTTCAAATGCTCTGCCACCAGAGCCTTGTACATGTTCTTCGTCAACACCTCATTCAAGGGTCCTTGCCTTCCTCTAGGGGGCCTAACAGTTGCGTATGGATTCTGTGACAAATTATCCGACCCTTCTATTCCATAATGCCTGTTGCGACTACGACCCTGGTAACCATGTGCTGGGTAAGTGGGGTTGATGTTATAGTGACCCTCGAGTTCACTCTCATAAACGTAAGCTCCGTTAGAACAAGGCTCATATTCTAAGCCGGGATACCCAGGCACGTAGTAGGCAGTCGGTCCGTAGTGATTCTGCTGGTAGCCATAACAGCTGGAGTTTTGAGGGACCAAGTTGGGCATGCTGCCTGTATTGCCATAGATCTCCACTTTGCGGTTGAGCCGGTAGTCATGGGATTGTGAGTCCAGTGTGCGGTAGGGAGGAGTCGCCGAGCAGGGGAGGCAGTAGTCCATGCTGGACATGCTGGTATAGGACGAGCAGTCATCCAACACCTCAGTGCTGTTGCTACGGCGTGAAGGAGACAGAGGGAACACCGACTTGTTTGCGCAGTGAGTGTGGAGAAGCTGTGACTGAGACTCCAAACTGCCGCTGCGGTGTCGGAAACCACGGATGTGACCTTCCGACCTATAGGACACAGATAAACACGTCTTGTTTGTTTTGGTGACAGAGAATGCACTGAATAAAATAAACTACTTTCATCAGAAATAGGGCTGGGAATCGAGGTACTTAAAGGGATAGTTCACCCAAAAATTTATATTTATATTACACCATGATTTACTCACCCTCAAGCCATCCTAGGTGTATATGACATTCTTCTTTCAGACGAATACAATCAAGAGTTATATTAAAAAATGTCCTGGCTAATCCAAGCTGTATAATGGCAGTGAATGGTAGCCCAAAAAAAGTGCATCCATCCATTATAAAAGTAATCCACAAGTGCAGTGTTATTTTACATTTGATTACAGTTTCTGGACCTGAAAATCTTAAAACACTCTTTATTCCAATCGGATATTTGTTCAGATGTATTTGTTTGTGCGATTGCTAATTTGTTTACTTGTTCTTTTTAAATTACTGAGAGTTTGCATGTCTTTAATAATGCTTGAAATTTATATTCGTTAGGCTAGTTGTTTTTGCTATGGTATTTTTAAACCATAGACAAAAATTCCTTGTGAAGGTGTTCTTTAGCCTGTTCATTGGTATTCAGATACAATAAAATGTTCTGCAATAAGACTCAGAATAAATATGAATATCTACGCTTTTTCTTTTACCTTATTGCAATCGAAATTAGGAATCGATAAGAGTCGGAATCATTATGCAGAATCGGCATTGGAATCGTTAAAATTCAAATGATACCCAACCCTAATCGGAAATATAACTACAAGACCAACTAGATTTTTACAATTTATAAAGAAATTGCAGGTAGTGGTTGCTACTGAACCAAGTCAACTTACCTGAGTTGGCTGCTGCTGTAGGCGTTACGGGGCATGACGGGGGTTTGAGGTAAGCTTCGGGGGTTCTTCAGCATTCTGGGTAAAGTTTTACACGGACTGCTTTGGGCAGAGAACACCTCTCGGGGGGTGTAAAAATGTCCTGGGCCTTGGACCTCATGATCTAATCTGAATTCAAACAGACCGAAGAATAATACTGATAAAAGAGAACACCCAATCGTTCACCCCAAAATCAAAAGACAAAAAATAAGAAATAATGTTTCTCCATAAGGACAATGAAACATAATTTTTATGACGTTTTATATGCTAGGTTTGATGTCACACGAAGCTATCGAATGGGCTAGAAGACTTGGAATATAATATGGGAGTTATAAATACTTGTATGGTGATTTTACGTCATTTTTGGAGCATTAATGTTCTTGATGGTTTACAGTGCATACTCCCACCTGTTAAGAGCTCTGTCGTGGTGCGTGTCGCTGGCTGAGGATCGTCTCTCGGGGTCGTACTCCAGGCCAGACGATGACAGAGGAGGACTGAGACACGGGGAGCACTGGACGGAGCGAGAACGCGGCCTCTGGCTGTCATCTTCTGAAGACACAAATATGGCTTTTGACTGCTGTGCTTTTCTGCTCCACTACATTCGGTTGCATCCAGTTTGAATAATATTATGTAAATTCATTGTTGGTTTTGCATGATAAATGATCTATTATGAGTGTTAATGTGCATGACTCAACGCCTACAGTAGGGAACAATTCTGAGAAAGAAGCACTGGAAGTGAGCTAGTGAGTATAGATCTTAATTACATAATCAGAGAATTGATAGTGGTTTCATAATGGATGTCATTACCGTCATCTAGAGGAAGACTATCACACAGGGAGCTGCACTCAGACTGAGCCAGTTCATCTATGGGAGAAAGAGAAATTGTTATGTTAATGAAACACTACATAAATTAAATCAGGGCCAACCAAACATTTAATAAAAATAGCTACATGAAATGATTAACCCTTGAATGCATGAATGTTTCGCAAATCATTATTACATATCCGGGTCTTTAGCGACCTGGATCTATATCTAACACAGATGGATTTATGCTGCAATAGCATAAAACTCTCCTGAAGTTTTAACAACAATTACAAAAGAACACAATAAAGCATATTTTGTTACCTTTTGAAACTTGGAAGGGTTTAATTTGAGCAGATGATTTTACCATCACAGTGCCACCTTGAGGAATAAAGGTGAATTGCACTTATTGAGTCATCAGATATTTAATTATCGTTGCGCAGAAAAAAAATACTTACACTATTATACACCTCGGGTCACTAGTGACCCTATACGCATTTTTTTTAAAAATCATTAGGAAACAGACATTCTTTTTCTTTTTCCTTGTTATATTGTTTTTAATGAATAGATATGATGTCTAACTTTAATGAATGAGGAGTGAAGGACGTCCTGGGTTGCTACTTTCTAATGTTAATAAAGTTTTTAAATAATTTATCCGATTTAAATTAACGTTAAATTCACAGCCTAAAAACATACATGTTATATATGAAATATGATTGCATGAGCTATAGTCACTGTAGAAATACAGAGTTTCACCGTCTCTTGTGTTTTTTGCTTTATTTCTGTTCATGTGTATCTTTTGGATTGTCTTGGATTGGAGCTTTTGGTCACAAGCCACTTCAACACAATTCTGCTCTCAATAGGTCAACATATCTTTACCATCAATGACATCCCTTGTGAAAACAAGTACACTTTAGCATAGTTTTAAAAAGAGCACTTATTCAGGAAATAATGTATTTTAATAGAATATACTAAAGTTGCATGTTATATTAATGGTGATTTGATTAAAGTGTAAGTTACACGTTATGTTATGGTGTCCGTGTTACCGTGTAATTACACATTTAAGTACTGAACAATATTAATTAACTACATGTACTTACTATAGGGTAAGGATTAGGGTTAGTTGCATGTAATTATGCATAATTTATAGTTATTACAATAACTAAGTAAATCTTCATATGGAATTTCATAATTACTTCTATTGTGTTTGAAATATGATTAAAGTGTACTGCCGAATGCACTGATAAGCATTTATGGTCAAATAAAATATAAAGTAATTATATTATATTGCATGTCATGTATTTGAAATATATTTGTAATTACACATTTGTATTGATAAAGTTTTAATTATTATATTTAAAATATATTAACTTTAAATGTAATGTATGCTACAAAATAAGTGCATTTCATTAAAGCACAACCATTTTTTTAATTATTTTAAATTTTTATTTAAACAATTTAAATTGTGCTTTAAACTAGAATGTTTATTTTGACTTTAAAGTGCACTTTTAAAAGCGTACTTTTGCATATTTGCATACAATGTTGGGGAAAGTTACTTTAAAAGTTACTTTTAATTTGTTATAATATTGTATTAATCCTAAAAAGTAACTAATTGTGTTATGTGATTACTTTTTATAGAAAGTAATGCATTACGTTACTTTTGCGTTACTTTTTCTCTCCTGGGCTGGGCTTGCTTCTTTATTAATAACAACAACAACAAAAACGTTCTATTTTTGACAAATGTAAAGGCCTTTTGACACCAAAAGGGAGCTGGATAAACCTCAGGCTGAAGGAAATGCAAATTCACACACCCAACAGAAGCCTGTATTTGCTCGGGATTTGAACCTATGTCATTGACAGTGTTGACCAACGCTCTACCGCTAGACTACGAATTGACTTTCAATCAAGTTGATTCAAATTGATTTTCAGTCAAGAACAGGACACAGGAGAAAGTTCAACACTCTTACTTCAGCAATAAAACCTAAATTAAACAAAAATGTGATGTTTATCTAAAGTACTTTTTGCTTATTATGGTTGCACTGGATCATCAAAGGTCAGCAGCAAAGGCATTGGTTAATAAAGTAAAATTAAATACATAAAGTGTATTTGTATTATGTAATCCGTTACTTTACTCATTACTTGAAAAAAGTAATCTGATTATGTAACCCCCAACACTGGTTGAGAAACAGTCCTGAGAGTGTGCTCTCTTTAAATATGCTTAAGTGGCATTAATATTATCTGCAAGTACAGTTTCTTAAAAATATACTTTTAAGATTCAAAAAGCACACTTCTTTTTGACAAGGGATAAAGCATTGAAAGCATTCCAAATAAAGATATGGCATTGATGAAATGGCTTGATTTTTGAGGCATGTGAGAAAAAAAAAAAGTAATAATCTAGTGTTTTTTATGCATCGCGTGGTGTCCTTGCCCTGCGACGAGCCACTTCAGCGGATATCTGTCTTACATACCGGCTATGATCACAGAAGCTCTCTGGGTGGGTTTCTGTCCTTTCTTCAGTCTGTACTGGTTCATTTCATCTTCGATCTCCTGCAGTTTCTGCATGGCGTCCAGACAGTTCCTCCTCCTTTTTTTCCTCACTAATTTCGAGATGTCAGGATCGGCGGCGAGCTTCTTGGCCGCTTCCACGATTTTCTGCTGCAGCGCAAAACGGCTCTCCAAATTTCTGAGGTATGGATCCTGGGAAGAAGGATTGTCAATCAAAAGAAAACTGAGATGTAGTTTAATTTGTATTCTATTCATAATTCTGTCCAAAAATGTAAATACGCCTGTCGGTATGAGTGAGATAAGGCTGTTTTCCGAAATGTATGTTTATCTTGTCAACGTTTTACTAGCATGTACATAGCCTCAGTGCTAATACAGTTGAATTACAAGCCATAACATTGCACATTTCATGATCTCTTAGGCCACAATCTAAAACAAACACATCCTGGGATTGCTCTCGATCAGAACCTGTGGTTGAAACCACCAATCAATAAACAGAATTATTTGTCCAAAACAAGTGGCTGTTTTCCAAGATTGAGCTCCAATACAAGGCCACATGCTGGAATTATTTGGCAGCTAAAATCTTACAGGTGATAATGGACAAATGCTTGAAGAAGACACTGACACACACATAAGCTGAAAGCATCATGCTGGCATTTGACCAGCTCAGGACAGCCTCAGAGCAATAAAGCCAAACTAATGTCTAATATTTTATTCAGGCCTCTACTTGGCAACATTGTTGTGTGGCAGTGTTTCACACTAACCTCATTATATGGGAAAAGGTCATCCAATTTGAAGGCCGTCCCGACTCTCCTCCGAACATGAGGAGGGGTTTCGCCTTTGATGAGGGGATACTCTTTTGGGAGTTTGCCAGTGAGTTCCTGGGGAAAAAAAATCAAACATACTGTAAATAGGACACAAAGAACACGCGTGGGTCATTTTTCACCACAAAAACTAAAAAATAATAATAAATAATATTTTGCTTAAAGACAATGCAACCAATTTTAGAACCAAAATGATTTTCCCCTCACATTAAAGTAATGCCAAAAAATCTCATTCTCATTACTGTAATTTCTGGGGTTGGTAAGATAAAATAAAATACAGTAAAAACAGTAATATTATGAAATATCATTACAATTTAAAATAGCTGTTTTCTATTTATGGTAAAATATAATGTATTCCTGTGATCAAAGCTGAATTCCTCCAGTCTTCAGTGTCACATGATCCTTCAGAAATCATTCTGATGTGATGATTTGATGCTCAAGAAACATTTATGATTATTATCAGTGTTGATTAATATTTTGTGGAAACTGTGATACATTTTTCAGGATTCTTTGATGAATAGAAAGTTCAAAAGAACAGCATTTATTTGAAAAAGAAATATTTTGTAACACTATAGATGTTATAGTATAACTTTATTGTCAACAAAAAAAATCATATTAAGCCCAAACTTTTGAACAGCATTTATATAATTTTGGGGTGAGATATTACCCAGACATGACTCTGAAAATGATCAAAATGACTAATAAATCGCACTAATAAATGCGGTCATGATACAAACATATAGAATGAAGCATTGTATATGTAAAAAGTATATAAAAATGAATCTAGTTTTGACAAAATATACGAACAAACTGGTAAAATTTTGTCTAAAATTTAAGCTGCTAAATGTTACTTGTTTATATAAATGCAATATAACCAGTGTTGGGGATAATGCACTGCAAGTAACACGAACACGAGATTACTTTTTTTCCAAGTAACTAGTAAAGTAACGCATTACTTTTAAATTTACAACAAATATAATGCGTATATTTTTCAAATAGGTAACACCAACATTGAATATAACTATAACAGTACAGAGTATATGGACTATTTATTTCATTATTAGACTGGATGTTTTTCAGTGTAATTACAACACAGTTAAAAGGGGGAAATAAATGTTTGCTCTTACAGCTTCTCGCAGGCAAATTTCCTTCAGCTCCGTCAGTTTTTGGCTAAGTATATCCTGGATCTCCCTTTCTTTCTTTCTCAACTCAGCAAGTTTCTCTTTTTTCTGGTCGTCGTTCATTTCTGAGTCAGCCGAACCTGTGAAATAATGCATTCGTACAATAATGAATGCATTCATAATGACAGGTAATAAAAGAAAATATCACGCTGAGACTGTTTAAACTAAGCACATGAACTGCATTGACATTTCGCCCAGTCTACAGTGAGTCTTGAGAAGAAGCTACAGAAATGTGAGGAAAAGCAGCCATCCGAGGCGAGCAGCTCATTAACGGCTAAATAAAGCGAACAGAGATCTGCCGTTGTGCGTTGACATGGATAAACAGAGGTTTCTAAAGGAGCAGTTCTGACTCAATCATCAGCTACTCTTGAAGTATCCTGAGGGTAAGACGAGAGCTCACGTACCTGTTGAGACGAGACTCCCGTTACTGGCCATGATGAGCTGATTTTTCACAGCTGCACTCAGTTTGTTCATCTTCGATGCTCCGTTCTCTGTCAGGTCAGTCGCGATGTCTCCTAAACTTCGGGCGGTGGTGATTTTTGCCTGTTAAATAATATATAAAAATTCTAAATCTGTGCTCTTATCTCCTATGGGTTCCCAACTAACACGGAACGTTCTTCCAGTAACGTTAATAGAACGTTCATTCAAAGGTATCTGATCCTTAATAATGCTCTCAAAATATTGCATCATTCATGAAGCTTTTTTGAAAAATGTTTTAGTTGAATACTCGTTTTTAAATGTTACAGAACAAATTTTTCTAATAAAAAATAGAATGTTTCCTTAATCTCTGCATAACCAAGAATGTTTTTTTAGTGTTCAGAGAACATTAACCTAATGCGAATGTTAGCAAAACAATCTTAAAACATATTTTTGTTAGCTGGATTACCACCTGATTGATTAAACTGGAGACACTTTATTTCGATGGTCCACTTCTAGTTAGTTAGACATTCTACTGACTATAAGTAACTTTACAACTACATGTCAGCTAACTCTCATTAGAGTATTAGTAGACTGTTAAGTTAGGGTTAGTAGAATAAACTTATATGTAGTTGCAAAGTCACTTAAAGTCAGTAGAATGTCTGTTGGAGGAGCATCACAATAAAGAGTTAGCAGATATAGAGCAGACGGTCTACTAATACTCTAATGAGAGTTAGCTGACATGTAGTTCCAAAGTTACTTATAGTCAGTAGAATGTCTAACTAACTAAAGTGGACCATCAAAATAAAGTGTACTTTATAATAAAGTTAACTATTCCTAATCTAATTGCTCTAGGTTAAATAAGAGACTATAACAATTTTAAATCACTGATACTTATGAAACACTCCCCCACACACACACACACACACACACACACACACACACACACACACTCACTCACTTGCAAACACACCTCTGCTGTGATTTAACAAGACAGTGGGTGTTGAGCGACTATTATTACGACTAGGAAATGTTTCATTATTCAGGAATGGTGTAACGCCTGCTGTAACGTTTGGATGAATCTACTGTACTTATATGAGCAATCTACAGTCATGTGTCCAGAGGCGGACAGTGCTGAAGTATTTTTACTCTACTCAAGTACATTTTTCAAGTATCTGTACTTGAGTGTTTTTCTTTGGAAAACTTTTACTTCACAACATTCCAAGGCATAATATTGTTCTTTTTACCGCACCATGTTTCATTTGAATATTATGGAAGCCCGTTTCCGCCACTAAATAAAAAAACAAAAAGAGTAATTGCGACTTTTTATCTCAAAATTTACCAGTTATATATTCCAAAGCATATTGTAAAAAAATAAAATAAAAACTACTACATTTTTTATGTACTTAAGTATTAAATAATATTCTACGGAAGCCCGTTTCCGCCAAAGGTGAAATTTAGTTGTTGTTTTTTTTTTTTACAGTATTATGCTTTGGAATGTTGTGAAGTTAAAGTTAAAGAAAAACACTGATAAAGTACAGATACTTGAAAAATGTACTTCACCGCTGTCCGCCTCTGCATGCGTGTACGGGTACTTACTTTGCTCTGTTTTCTGTTCAGGTAGAACTGATGTTGGCTGATGGCCATGACCCAGATGGTTTTGATCAATGAGTGACTGGCATACCATGTGTGGATCACCAGCCCCGTCTGGCCGAAAGTGCGTTTAGTCACCGTTCGCCTACAAGCAGACACACACGCAGCATGATCACAAGGATACACTCACAGAGGAAACACTCGCGCTCATACTCTGCAGAAAACAGCAGCTAACAACACAATGCCTGCCAAGACACATTTTAATAAACAGTTACTAACCTTTTACTAGCTCATAATAATAAAAACTCGCACTGATCACATTATTATTTGTCAAACATTTGAATGGTAGTGTGTATAAGGTGGAAACCAGCTCTCCTGTGATCTCCAAAAGCCTCCATTTCTCCTCACCTGTGAGGGTCATTCACCTCCACAGCAAACTTCTTCTCTCTGAAGTACAAGTTCTCCAACTGCTTCCACTGGAAGAGCTAAAGCAGGTAAAACAACATGTGAGAGTTTCACTGGGCTCCAGAAGACAGGCTGTTCTCTCACAAATGACTCACGGCATGTCTGACACACAACTCAAGCAGTGCTGCATGCAGCCAAAGCAATCCTCCATCTCTTCAGTTATGATTTTAGCAATGTTATGATTTTAAGTTAAAGAATATGAAGGGGGAAAAAAATATTATCAGCAAACATTGACCTACAGTTTTTTTACAATAGCCAGGACACATTTCTCAATAGTTCAACTCTTCACACAGTTCTCCTAACCAACTTTCATTTTGGCACAGTAATTCATTTCACATTTTAAAATGCAATAAACTACCAAAAACACTTCATTCATGTCTCAAATCTACTCATTCTTTCTGAACACTAGCAAATGTTTTCAACCAACAAACACACGTCAATCATAAAACGCAGAGCTAAACACTAACGTCAGGTAGCATTATACAATGTTTTCTTTGGTAAAATTTCTTTACAAGACAAGAATGACACTCTTTACTGTTTATATGTTACATGGTCCATATTTACATTACAGTACAAAATTATTCCTAAATTTCCCCTTTTTAATGGATGGTAATGAAACAAAGTCTAACGCTCATGCAGGTGTTCAGTTTCATCTAATTGCATTTCATTTTTTAGATTCAGAATATATATTCATTGCAATATTACTGTAGAAATGTAGCAAATTTCTGTCTTATTCAGTTTTGTATTGTGTTATTGTTTTGAACTTAAGTTTAATAGTTTAAGTTTATTCAGTATGTAAGCATGTGCAAACTGGCCTGTAGGCAGAGTTTTGGCGGCTGTTGTGTCGAAGTGAGAAATGAATTCATGTAATTTGAAAGATGCCGTCATTGAATGCATTTTGAGGCAAAGCAATGATGAATGAACCACAGTTTATCTATCTCACTTTCTTCTGTGGGAAAAATGACAGCACACAGCATGTATGGAAGCTTGTTTTCGCCACAGAATAAAACAATTTAAAAAATATCACAATTCGGACTTTTTTTCCTCACAGTTGAGTTTATATCTTGCAATTCTGACTTTATACACTCTCAGAAAAAAAAGCTACAGTGCTGTCACTGGGGCGGTACCCTAAGGTACAAAAGTGAAAAGGTACATATTAGTACCTTACTCACCCCTAAATGGTACATATCAGTACCTTAAAAGGTACATATCAGTTTATCACTTTAAGATTTTATTAGTACCTTTTCGGTTTTGTACCTTAGGGTATCACCCCAGTGACAGCAATGTACCTTTTTTTCTGATAGTTTATATCACGTAATTCTGAGAAAAATACATATATCAATTACGTGATATAAACTTGCAATTGTGAGATATAAAGTCAGAATCGTGAGACATAAAGTCAGAATTGAGAGATATAAAGTCAGAATTGAGAGATATAAAGTCAGAATTGTCAAGTCACCTTTATTTTATATAGCGCTTTTAACAAGTCCAATTGTTTCAAAGCAGCTTCACATCGTTAACAGGAAAATAATGCAACAGAATTTGTACAGCCGTTCTGGTGAAACAGTGATGTTATCCAGCTAATTTCAAGTATCATATAGTGTCAATGCGGGCAGATCGGTAATATAGATGAAATTTAGGTGTCCCCAACTGAGCAAGCCAAAAGCCAGAGGCAACGGTGGCAAGGAACCAAAACTCCTTCAGGGTCAGAATGGAGAAAAAAACCTTGGGAGAAACCAGGCTCAGTCGGGGTGCCAGTTCTCCTCTGGCCGACGAACAAACAGTGTATGATTATAATTCTGGCAACATTTCAGGTCTTAAGTCATATTAGGTAAATAGATATTCGTAAGATTGGAGTCGTCACGCCGGAGACGGGTGAATTGAGAGATATAAAGTCAGAATTGAGAGATATAAAGTCAGAATTGTGAGATATAAAGTCAGAATTGATTTATATAAAGTCAGAATTGTGAGATATTAAGTCAGAATTGATTTATATAAAGTCAGAATTGTGAGATATTAAGTCAGAATTGATTTATATAAAGTCAGAATTGTGAGATATTAAGTCAGAATTGCAAGATATAAAGTCAGAATTGTGATATAAAGTCAGAATTGTGAGATATAAAGTCAGAATTGTGATATAAAGTCAGAATTGTGAGATATAAAGTCAGAATTGTGAGATATAAAGTCAGAATTGAGAGATATAAAGTCGGAATTGAGATATAAAGTCAGAATTGTGATATAAAGTCAGAATTGTGTGATATAAAGTCAGAATTGTGAGATATAAAGTCAGAATTGTGATATAAAGTCAGAATTGTGAGATATAAAGTCAGAATTGTGAGATATAAAGTCAGAATTGAGAGATATAAAGTCGGAATTGAGATATAAAGTCAGAATTGTGAGATATAAAGTCAGAATTGAGAGATATAAAGTCAGAATTGAGATATAAAGTCAGAATTGAGAGATATAAAGTCAAAATTGTGAGATATAAAGTCAGAATTGAGAGATATAAAGTCAGAATTGTGTGATATTAAGTCAGAATTGATTTATATAAAGTCAGAATTGAGAGATATAAAGTCAGAATTGTGAGATATAAAGTCAGAATTGAGATATAAAGTCAGAATTGAGATATAAAGTCAGAATTGAGAGATATAAAGTCAGAATTGTGAGATATAAAGTCAGAATTGAGAGATATAAAGTCAGAATTGTGAGATATAAAGTCAGAATTGAGAGATATAAAGTCAGAATTGAGAGATATAAAGTCAGAATTGTGAGATATAAAGTCAGAATTGAGAGATATAAAGTCAGAATTGTGTGATATTAAGTCAGAATTGATTTATATAAAGTCAGAATTGAGAGATATTAAGTCAGAATTGATTTATATAAAGTCAGAATTGAGAGATATAAAGTCAGAATTGTGAGATATTAAGTCAGAATTGTGAGATATAAAGTCAGAATTGAGAGATATAAAGTCAGAATTGAGAGATATTAAGTCAGAATTGTGAGATATTAAGTCAGAATTGTGAGATATAAAGTCAGAATTGAGAGATATAAAGTCAGAATTGAGAGATATTAAGTCAGAATTGTGAGATATAAAGTCAGAATTGTGAGATATAAAGTCAGAATTGTGAGATATTAAGTCAGAATTGTGAGATATAAAGTCAGAATTGTGAGATATAAAGTCAGAATTGAGAGATATAAAGTCAGAATTGAGATATAAAGTCAGAATTGAGAGATATAAAGTCAGAATTGTGAGATATAAAGTCAGAATTGAGAGATATAAAGTCAGAATTGAGATATAAAGTCAGAATTGAGAGATATAAAGTCAGAATTGTGAGATATAAAGTCAGAATTGAGAGATATAAAGTCAGAATTGTGTGATATTAAGTCAGAATTGATTTATATAAAGTCAGAATTGAGAGATATAAAGTCAGAATTGTGAGATATAAAGTCAGAATTGAGATATAAAGTCAGAATTGAGATATAAAGTCAGAATTGAGAGATATAAAGTCAGAATTGTGAGATATAAAGTCAGAATTGAGAGATATAAAGTCAGAATTGTGAGATATAAAGTCAGAATTGAGAGATATAAAGTCAGAATTGAGAGATATAAAGTCAGAATTGTGAGATATAAAGTCAGAATTGAGAGATATAAAGTCAGAATTGTGTGATATTAAGTCAGAATTGATTTATATAAAGTCAGAATTGAGAGATATTAAGTCAGAATTGATTTATATAAAGTCAGAATTGAGAGATATAAAGTCAGAATTGTGAGATATTAAGTCAGAATTGAGAGATATTAAGTCAGAATTGTGAGATATTAAGTCAGAATTGTGAGATATAAAGTCAGAATTGAGAGATATAAAGTCAGAATTGAGAGATATTAAGTCAGAATTGATTTATATAAAGTCAGAATTGAGATAAAGTCAGAATTGTGAGATATAAAGTCAGAATTGAGATATAAAGTCAGAATTGAGAGATAAAGTCAGAATTGTGAGATATAAAGTCAGAATTGTGATATAAAGTCAGTGAATTGAGAGATATAAAGTCAGAATTGAGATATAAAGTCAGAATTGAGATATAAAGTCAGAATTGTGATATAAAGTCAGAATTGAGAGATATAAAGTCAGAATTGTGAGATATAAAGTCAGAATTGTGATATAAAGTCAGAATTGCGTGATATAAAGTCAGAATTGTGAGATATAAAGTCAGAATTGAGATATAAAGTCGCTTACCCTTTTTATTTTTTTATTCTGTGGCGGAAACAAGTTTCCATAGGAATGAGAAGAATGTGAGTAAACAATGACTTTTTTAGTCAATGAATTTTCAGTTATGGGTGAAATATAAAAATTGTTATTAAAACTACTATTCAAAACTATTCATGCTCAAGTTGATTCCATCATATTAAATACAAATAAACTACCGTTCAAATATCTGGGGTCACTAATATTTTGTAGTGTTTTTGTAAGAAGTCTCTTATGCTCATCAAGGATATATTTATTTGATAAAAATACAGTAAATACAGTAATATTGTGAAATATTATTACAATTTAAAATAGCTGTTTTCTATTGTAATATATTGTAAAATGTAATTTATTCCTGTATTTTCAGCATCATTACTCCAGTCTTCAGTGTCACATGATCCTTCACAAATCATTCTAATATGATGATTTGATGATCATAAAACATTTATTATCATTATCAATGTTGAAAAAGCTGCTGTTTTACATTTCTGTGGAAATCGTAATTTTCTTTTTTAGGATTCTTTGATGAATAGAAAGTTCAAAAGAACAGCATTTATTTAAAATATAAATATTTTGTAACATTATAAAGGTCTTTACTGTCACATTTGATCAACTTAATTCGTCATTGCCGACTGAACATAATAATTTCTTTAAAAAAAGAATAAAAAAAAACGAATCATACCGACTCCAAACTTTTAAACGCTTAGTGCATATTCACCGTGCAGACAGTAACCCTACATTATTTATGGTTATTCTATCATCAAACACAGTAGGTGTATGGTTGCTGAAGGAAAAAAATTAATTATTTCTGCTAAAATGTATAAACATTATAACATACAGTAAAAACACTTTCACCATCAATGCTATACGTCATCACAACATTTCAGCGAAGGTGTCTGCAGGTTTCCCACAAGAACATTCTCTAGTTTTAACTCTCAAGACTTCATGTGTGAAATTTAATTATCCAGCTTTTAGAGTCTCTTACCGGTGGTTTTGAAGGTTAAATGATGGTAATCAAATCCTGAGCTTCTTCATTATGTTATCGTCTACTCTGCTGAAGCTGTCTTTACTCGCTGAGCCTGACTTGTCTCATCAGGTTTCCTACAGAAGCTTCAGGCATGCGGTCTCGGCCCAGCCTTGCTGCTCATGACATCACTCAGATACCAGAGCAGTTCCTCACAGGGCTGAAGTGTCTCCGGCTATCCTCCCTGCTGGGATTCCGGAGTGAAACTGATCTAAAGCCCAGGGTGGATCACTCGCACTCAGGCTGGGTCACTGCTCCACCTGTTCTAACCCCGCTGGAGATTATTGAACAAGTTGTTCAGTTCATAATGTCATGTGTGTGTAATGTGTTATATAATTCAGTATATTATTGTCACGCCTGCCAGCCGGAGTGCCGAGCGCCTATGATAGCCACCAGAGCCACCATTCAGCCCCTGTGTTTTTTCTCACTCTTTGCAAAGTCTTGCTAGTGTCACACTGCATTTCTGTTCCCCTTGTCATGGTTTATGGTCTTAATCTTCTGCCCCCTGTTTGTCAATGTTTTGGTCATTGTTTGTATAGTTTGCTTCCTTTTACATCAGGGGCTTTCACACTGGAAGTACCCGGATTTTGGCGTGTTCGTACCGCAGGAACTGGGAACTCCTTTTGGGGGAACTAAACTAGCTCCTACTTCAGAGTAGGGTCTAACCCAGCACAATAGGAACTACCAGTGATGTAAGTGAGCGCTGATTGGCCGAATGCACACGAAACACCAGCACCTAACATTTTTTTAAAAAGCCGTCTACACACACAGATTATAGTCTATATATTTACTCCACAAACTAACTCTACAAACTAAACACTGATAAATGGACCTCTCGACCTTTACGCTAAAGAGAAAATACAACGCAGCTTTGAGGGGACCAAGAGAAACATGATTATGTATTTCTGCTCGACTAGCGACAGTAGACATCAACCACATGGCTAATACTTTTTCATATACTGTCCACTTTCTTTGTATAACCGTTCTATCTAATAGCGTATTAGACAGGACTGATAAACAGATCGTAAACCAATGAAGACGGAGAATGTGAGAGTGTGTGCTCAGTCTCTGGCCTTCTCAGCGCCGTCAAAATAAATGTTTGCCACACCATCAAAATAAAAGTCACAACAACAAGCGCGGCTTACGTCACTTCAGAGTTTCTTCTGGCGGTGCGAATGCAACCAGGAAAATCTTCCTAGGGGAACTTTTAGTTCTCTGGAAACCACCCTGGTGGCTAGTTCCTATAACTACCCAGCGCAAAAGCCCCTATGGATTATAATTTTGTTATATTTTGTTAATAAACATTATGTAACTGCATTTGGATCCTGCTCTCTATTGTTTCTGAACCACCTGACGTTACAATTATCAGTGTGCCATAATCTCTATCTGATAATTTCCTGTCATTCTCTAATTCTGTACATTATGCAACAAAAACAAGCCACACACACCGGTACAAATTGCGTTTCACCTGTGTCTTTCATCAGCAGTTCGCTGTTACATAACACAAGCAGATGTCCTGTACAGACTGTACGTGCTGAATGTAGCACCTAATTTCCATATCATCATAGTGGTCTCAAGTGTAAATAAAATATGAATGCAAGTGCCGACATGCTATTAGTCATATCTGGGGAAATCAAAGCCTGATTTCACAGGATACTGAGCTCTGTACAATGACTCAGGATTATGTTTAGATAACACATATTTCTCCAATGCCCAAAGGCAGGAAAACACAACGTACCTTCCGAGGTTTGACTTTATCCTGGTGGTCATACTGTCCTATGCCTTTATAGCTGATGCCCAGCCACCAGGGCATACCTTGCTTATCCTGGAAGACAAGAAAGACCTTTCCATTAGTTATACATCGACAGCTTAAAAGACTGATGCCTTTCATAGATCTTCATTTATTAAATAAATAAATACTGAAATGTTTATACATTTACACTAAATGGATTTAGTCACATCACAAAACACGTATGATCCATTACTTGAAGCAAAATGCCACCAAAAGTAACAAAGATGGCCAAGATATTAAACAGAGGGGACAAATGTTCTTATCTAGTTACTTTAGACACATACATTTTCAAAATGAACATAACTGGTTCAAAATTAGCGTTTTCGGTATGGGTGTGTGCAGGGCTGGATTGGGGATAAAATTTGGCCCTGGATAAATCCAGCCCATCCCAACCACGAGTTCACCTGTGAATGTTTTGCTGGGGTTAAGGCCTTAAATTTGAGTAAATAAATGAATAAATAAAATACGACAGAAAAAAATAATGATATATTGAATTTGAACTTGATTTGGCACCATCCAATCGTGGATCAACCAATTTGCGCAGTTTATCACTTGATAGAACGCGAGTGATAAACATTATTTCAGACATTTACATAAAATTGGTACCGGGTATAATTCAATATTGTTTGATGTCTATCAACAGTAGGCAATGCAGAGCTAAATGCCAGCCAATTATATCAAATGAAATGTATTCTGTGTTTTTATTTATTCTGATATCTTGTATTTACAGATATTTTTATTGAAAATGATTCCTCCGTCCATACCTTGATTGGCCTGGCTGTGTGGATTGGAGCATTGTCCTGTGGGAAAAAACAATCCTTCGAGTTGGGGAACATTGTCAGAGCAGAAGGAAGCAATTTTTCTTTCAGTATAATCTTGTATGTGGCTTGAGTTATGCATCCTTCACAAAGACATATCTGCCCGATTCTAGCCTTACTGAAGAACCACCGGATCTTCACCAATCCTCACCAAATTACACAGTAGGAGAGACTGTGGGTTGTAGGCCTCTCCAGGACTCTGCCTAACCATTAGAGGGCCAGGTGTTGGGCAAAGCTGAAAAGCGTGGATGTGTGACTCAAAACATGCTTCCTTCTGCTCTGACAATGTTCCCCAACTCGAAGGACAATGCTCCAATCCACACAGCCAGACCAATCAAGGTGTGGATGAGGGACCACCAGATCAAGACCCTGTCATGGCCATCACACTCTCCAGACCTGAACCCTACTGAAAACCTTTGGAATGTGATCAAGAGGGTCACCAGCCATTAAATAAATATTTTTTCACCAGGAGTGACATAAAGTCACACAACAGCAATGCAACCAACTGATAGGGAGCATGCCAAGACGCCTGAAAGCTGTGATTGAAAATCAGGGTTATTCCACCAAATATAGATTTCTGAGCTCTTCCTAGGTTAAAACATTAGTATTGTGTTGTTGTCCAAAATGTCTTGGTATGCTGAAGCATTAGGAGTTCCTTTCACTGGAACTAAGGGGTCAAGCCCAACCCCTAAAAAACAACCTCACACCATAATCCCCCCTCAACCAAACTTTACACTTGGCACAATGCAGTCAGGCAAGTACCATTCTCCTGGCAACCGCTAAACCCAGACTCATCCATCAGATTGCCAGACAGAGAAGCATGATTCATCACTCCAGAGAATTTTACGTGGCCTACCACTTCATGGCTGAGTTGCTGTTGTTCCCAAGTGCTTCCATGTTGTTATAATACCAGCTGACCGTGGAATTTTTAGTAGTGAGGAAATTTCATGAATGGACTTATTGCACAGGTGGCAACCTATCACGGTACCACGCTTGAATTCACTGAGCTCCTGAGAGCGACCCATTCTTTCACAAATGTTTGTAGAAGCGTCTGCATGCCTAGTGCTTGATTTTATATACCTGTGGCCATGGAAGTGATTGGAACACCTGAATTCAGTGATTTGGAGGAGTGGCCCAATACTTTCGCCAATATAGTGTGTATATATACATATAAAAAAATGTCCCAATTCAACTGTATATGATGCAGGTAGTTTTTACCTTCACTTCATAATAATGCACTCCATATGTGGGCAGCGACTCCACCAGGGTCAAATACCTAAAACAAACATAATGAAGTTAAGTTTGATGTTTAACAGCATCTTAAGGATCTATCAGCACACAGCAGGCCTGAGGTGTGGGCGTGAAGAATTTAAGCAGCCAATCATAAATCACGTCCTCCCTGATGACCCGCCCCCCTGAGGCTAATCATTGTTTTTCTGATACTCACTGCACAATGGCCTGCCCTCTAGAGAGCCCTTTCAGCAGCTTGTAGTGCTCAATCACACGCTCCTCACTGCAAAAGAGAAGGATGATGAAATCTGCCCCACAGAGGATATATTCCCCACCCATGAAATGAGGCAACCCTCCCACCAAACCTCAGCATAAAGACAGCACGGATCATCAGCCATAAAGCTTTCATAAAAGGCTATAAATGCAGCTTCAGCATCACTGACTCATCTGCCCTGAATGTAAATCTCATGGCTGTCTGTCCCACTACCTTAAATGACAGATCAGCACTGGTAGTATTTAAACAACATTATACTATAAGGCAAACATATCAGACAAAATGCACAAGGTCCCATATTGTACACCTTTCTGGAGTTATTTTAGGTGTTGATGTCCTTAAGAATATACATTTGCGGTATAAGTACCAAAAACCATCGCAATATATTTTTACAGCTCCTTTCTCAAGAGCTCTGATAAGAACAGGTCGATTTTGGCCTGTCTAATTAATATTGATGATGTATTTAATGAGGCTTTTACTACTATGTACTAACATTTAAATTACACATGCATATTAAATGCATGATATACAACAGTGTAACTTTTTTGATGCAAGTACATAGTAGTTTAAGTCTCCTAATATAAAGACTTTATAGTATATAAAGACTAATATAGTATATTGTATATAGTATATAATCCAATATATTTCCATATTGAAATAACTGTGTGAAAACATGTTTTACCAGTATGCTAGAGACGGATGCTCCTTCAGTACTTTAGTAGGCAAAGCTGGAAGCTTCTTCAGCTCTGCTCTGGTATTTTCATCACTAAAAATCAACAAAAATACACTTTCAGCATGCAATAAGATTCAATAACTGACATTTTTAACAAAATGGGCCTATCATACACCCGGCACAATGAAACGGCAGGCACGACGCAAGTGTTTTTTGCTAGTTTCAGCCCGACGCAGTTATCATTTTCACGTTGTTTAAATAACAAATGCACTCACATCCATCTGTTCGCCCATGGGCGTGCTGGTCTGAAAACCAGGTGTGTTCAGGTGCATTGTTGGCGCGTTGCTTTTCTGAGGAACTGAAAATGACTGCGCCATTGACCGCAGTATTTTTTGTGTTGTTTAAAGGGTGTGTTAGTAATGTGTGGGTACACAACATGTGTACACTCTGCTTGTTACACACACAGGGCAGCAGCACACAAACCTTTTTAAATATTAAAAATAAAAGGATTCCTCTCTAGAGAAGCGTTCAGTCTTTCCGCTCACAAATCCCGCCATGTAAATGGCGAATCCAACATGACGCGAGTGCAACTGGCTTTTAAAGGGAATGGGAGATGAGACTCTGATTGGTTTATTGCACGTTACGCTCAAAACACACCCATGACTCATTAAGAGACTAGATACAACCCTTTTGGACCATGGACTGTTTTTTCCATTGTTAAACTAGCAAAACTAGACTCGGACACGCCCTGAGTACACCTCGCCATGCGCTTCAGACCATGCACTCAGATTGTTAAAATATGGCCCAATGTTTCACACGGTGTTAACCACATTACCACATGATTAACAGTGCACTGAATCAGTAATAAGGTAATAAGTAATAAGGTACAGAGATTATTTTTCACAAAATGATTAGACAATAAACAAACTAATTTGTATAGTTTGCTCTAGTTAAGTGAATAACAGCTTAAATTAAAAGCTATCGTATGACTTAAATATAGCACACAAATCACGTGGACTACTTTTATGGTTCTTTTTAGACCTTTTATACGGACTGAAACTCAGAATCAACATGCTTTTTAGCTATTTCTAAAACAGCAGCTTGGACACCCCTAAATAATCCCATAAATAAAGTCATATAGGTTTGGAAAGACGTGGTTCTGAGTAAATGATGACATAATATTCCTTTAATGCAGAGCTTGTCAAACTTTAAAACTTTTCTGACCTGAGGAACTTTCATTATTACATTATTTTAATCTCATGCTGACCTTGTTTCTCAATTAACAACCCTTAATGTATTTTGCCATAATCTTGGATTCACTGCATCGCTGCACTGCCTGATAGAGAGAGATTTAGTTTAATAGTGGTTTTGCTCTCTATAGAAGCAACCAATAAATCTAAAGAATATATACAGTATAAATAGCTATATGTTTTATATATCAGTGCACGGACGGCTTGCAGTGCCTTTCTTATTGTCCCGGGTAAAAGTTTTATTTCAACACTTGACAGTACAAAGTTATATTAAAGCCTTGAAATAAAGACAATAAAGTTCATAAATAAGTGTGGTAAAACTACGCACCTTGTATAGTCTCCTTTAGATTCCTGTAAAACAAAATACATAAATCAGCATGTGCATTTAATACATAACACTGACTAAAATATAAAAAAACATCATGAATATAAAAGCTCTGACAGTCCTACCTGCAATGCATGAGCAGCTAATTTAAAAACCAGCTCACTCTCCACCTCAATGTCACCCTGTGGACAAACAAGCAAAACGTCACTTTTAAATACATGCTGTGAATCACAATGCTTTGAAATCATATTCATCATGTCCATTTATTAATGTAATGAGGAACTATGCATGTGATATCCCAGCCATGGGCGTCGATTTGTTTTTGTTTTTTTGTAGCTCATGAATAATAATTAGGTTACACACAAATAATTTCAAATGATATTTTACTGTTTTCATAAATAAATAGGCTGTCATGTATATGAAATAGTCACTGAACCAACTGCTTTAATAGAAGTGTTTATTATAAAAAATAGAAATTGCCGCTGTATGCTGGAGAAACATGTTTACATTACATTAGTGATTTCACTGGAACGGATAGTGAGCCGCGGAAAAGCAAAATAGATTGAGAGAGGTGTGTGTTAAAAATAAAAGATTTCAGAGCAAACACAAATCTTTAATTCTCACAGTTCTGACTTTATTTCTCAGAACTGCGAGTTATAAACTCGGAATTGCGAGAAATAAAGTCAGAATTTACTTTATTTATATATATATATATATATATATATATATATATATATATATATATATATACACACACACTCACCTAAAGGATTATTAGGAACACCTGTTCAATTTCTCATTAATGCAATTATCTAATCAACCAATCACATGGCAGTTGCTTCAATGCATAAAGGGGTGTGGTCCTGGTCAAGACAATCTCCTGAACTCCAAACTGAATGTCAGAATGGGAAAGAAAGGTGATTTAAGCAATTTTGAGCGTGGCATGGTTGTTGGTGCCAGACGGGCCGGTCTGAGTACTTCACAATCTGCTCAGTAAGGCAGTTCTGAAGGCGAAAGGAGGCATATATATATATATATATATATATATATATATATATATATATATATATATACACACACACACACAATGACATGATGTGTATATTTGTGCCTAAGTGCATTATTTCCTTTTAAAATAATAAAAATTCATGACATGCATTCTACAAATTTATTCTACAAAACCTATTTAGTTTGAATTCATTTTTAGTACATTTAAGTAATACATATTATTTTGTTTTGTTATCTTAAAAATGTCAGGTCATGCAGCTGTCCGAACAAATGAACAGACTAAGAAAACTATCTAAAAATTAAAAACGAAATACTAATGCATCATTTTAGGTTTGAATCCTTTCACCTAAACAAATGTTATAAATATCAGTAGTTTTAAAGCTGTTGAGATCATTGAAAAACTTTTGTCTGGGAATATGTACAGTATATTCTCAAATGTCAGGGTGGCACAACTGCAAACATGGCTCTTTAATTTTGAATGGACACGGTAATAACAGTAAACATGATAATGCATCATCCAGAGGAGCCCGAGTGATCCTTATGCAGAGTGAAAATGTTTAGATCTCTCTGAAATACTGCTAAAAACTGCTCATTTCAAGTATCACTTTCCATGTCAGGTGGTACAACTACAGTACATATACATATACAACTATTTGCACCGCCTGACAAAAACAGCTGAAACGTGTTTAAACACATTGTTCCTGACTCAAACATATGCATTACATCAGTTTTGAAAAGATTACAAAAGATTACGAAAATATACACAGATCAGGCATAACATTATGACAGCTGAAGTGAATAACACTGATTTTCTCTTCATCACGGCTCCTGTTAGTGGGTGGGTTATATTAGGCAGCAAGAGAACATTTTGTCCTCAGAGTTGATGTGTTAGAAGCAGGAAAAATAGGCAAGCGTAAAGATTTGAGCGAGTTTGACACGGGCCAAATTGTGATGGCTAGACGACTGGGTCAGAGCATCTCCAAAACTGCAGCTCTTGTGGGGTGTTCCCGGTCTGCAGTGGTCAGGATCTATCAAAAGTGCTCCAAGGAAGGGACAGTGGAGAACCGGCACGTGGGGATATATACATACATACATGCATGCATATAAATAAAGTCTGAATTAACTTTATTAATGTATATATTGAGATATACTGTGAGATATACTTTTTTTCCCCTCACATTTGTGAGTTTATCTAGAAATTCTGAAAAAAAATGTCTGAATTGTGAGATAAAAAGTCACAATTATTTTTTTTTACAAGCTTCCATACAAATCAAACGCTTCCTCTGTATTACATACAATTCCGCCGCAAGCTCATAAAGTGTTGAGGGAAAACCAGGCCATGACGAAGAGTACCAAAACATTTTTTTGTCCATGCTTCAATGACGCAATATTATCCTTATGTTGGTCATGATGGTTGTGAGGAATCTTAGAGGAATGGCTACACATAGTGTAGTGAATCAGTTACACATACTTCTTCTATGGCCTTGGGATGCAATAACTGGTATATTAACGCTCTGAGGTCTGTGGCTTTTTAATTGTTTATGGAGGCGAGAAATGAGACATTTTCTGTGGGTAAACAGACACAAATGTACTCACGTTATAGATGGCAGACTTGGCATTCAGAAAGAATAACTCCACAGTTGTGTGCTCCTTTAGAAGAGAAATGCTCTCGATGTAAAACCTGCAAATGACAAATCCTTCAGTTAATTGCAATTTCCTAAGTAATAACCAGGGCGAGTCGTAGCCAAATGACAAAAACCTCACTTCAAATCTAAAACAAGGTGCTTCTTTGGAGCGGCACCACAGTGATTCAGTCCAGGAATGTGCTGCATTCTGTGGTTGATGTGGTCATGTGACTTAAGACATCATGAGGTAGCGATCACATACCTCACCAGGAATTGAAGAGCAATAGGCCCTGATTTCTTGGAGAAGTCGTGATCCAGCACTCTGCGGTCCAGCTGCAACCATTTGCACTGACCACTGGAAGAGGAAAATTAATCTGGATGAAATGTGCGATCAGACATTCTTATTCAACCCAGTAAACGCTCTGCAATTTAACACTAATATATGAAAATCATCTGCACAGAGACGACTTCAACAGGGCTCAACTGAGCAGAACTAGATGAGATTTTGCTTTAGTGATGACTGAAACATTGTTATATAGAAATAGTTGATACATTTTTTTATGTTGTTGTCTTTGTGATGTTTTTAAAATGCTTTAAGACAAACCATTTGCGAGTTCATAAGTCAACACCATTGCTGAGTATTTTCTCCTTAAAAATGTAGTGAAAAAAAGTCTGTAACCAATCCCGTTACAAGGGGGGCGGGCTTTAGCATATCATTAACTATGACCGCCGTGAAGCAGAGGAGTCTCAAGAGAAGTCACGTTATCCCGGTATATTTTTCTGTCAATATGAACAATCATGTACATTTAGCAATATAGCGGGTGAATTATGTACAGTATATGATGCATATTACGATGTTATGATGAACTATAGGCCTATGCTTTTCTCCACTGATCTATGATGTTCAAAGCATTTTTAAAGGGATAGTTCACCCAAAAATGAAAATTAGCCCATGATTTACTCCCCCTCAAGTCATCCTAGGTGTATATGACATTCTTCTTTCAGACGAACACAATCAGAGTTATATTAATAAATATCCTGGCTAATCCAAGCTTTATAATGGCAGTGAATGGCTGTGTCGTTTATGAAGGCCATAAAAATGCATCTATCCATCATATAACTGCTCCACACGGCTCCAAGGGGTTAATAAAGGCCTTCTGAAGCGAATCATTGCGTTTGTTGTTTGAGGAGAACTGGCACCCCGACTGAGCCTGGTTTCTCCCAAGGTTTTCTTCTCCATTCTGACCCTGAAGGAGTTTTGGTTCCTTGCCACCGTTGCCTCTGGCTTTTGGCTTGCTCAGTTGGGGACACCTACATTTCTTCTATATTACCGATCTGCCCGCATTGACGCTATATGATACTTGAAATTAGCTGGATAACATCACCGTTTCACCAGAACGGCTGTACAAATTCTGTTGCATTATTTTACTTTTAACAATGTGAAGCTGCTTTGAAACAATTGGACTTGTTAAAAGCGCTATATAAATAAAGGTGACTTGATTTGATTTGATTTGATTTGAGTTTGTGTAAGAAAAATATCCATATTTAAAACTTTATAGACTAAAATAACTAACTTCCAGTGAAAAGCCGCACGCAAGTCGACTTGCGCTAAAAGAGTAACCCTTGATACGATGTACAGGAGCATCACAAGCTTTGATGCCTCTCGTGGATAGCGCTGGGCAACAAACTCAAGCCTCTTATATTGAAATCCTCCGCCATTTCTCTTTAAAACTTTTCATTTTAGACTCTAATTCATGACCGGTGTTTTGTTTTGCTCTATCCTCTGCGCTTCTGCGTCCGTCAATACGCATGCGTCAAGGGGTCAAGGGTCACTCTTTCACCGTAAGTCCACTTGCGTACCACTGACTGCCAGAAGCTCATTATTTTAGTCTATAAAGTTTTAAATATGGACATTTTTCTTACACAAACGCGTCACTTCGCTTCAGAAGGCCTTTATTAACCCCCGGAGCCGTGTGGAGCAGTTATATGATGGATAGATGCACTTTTATGGACTTCAAAAATTACCCATCAAGTCACTGCCATTATAAAGCTTGGAAGAGCCAGAACATTTTTAATATAACTCAGATTTTATTCGTCTAAAAGAAGAATGTCATACACACCTAGGATGACTGGTGAGTAAATCATGGGCTAATTTTAATTTTTGGGTGAACTATCCCTTTAAGTAAACTGATTTTCAGAAGACAGGCTGAGATGGTGAACAGAAACATGGTTTGTATAACATTAGCAACACATTATGAGCTGTTTGATAACTTAGTCAAGCAAAAGGCTAATCATATTAATTATTGTTATGTGTCTGATGTTGTAGAGAGCGTTACATAAAACGCATTACCATTCTGATATATCGACTTGTAGACGAGCCTGTATAATTCACTTTTCCACTTCTTCTGAATCAGTTTTTGGTGAGTGAGTGAGTGAGTGAGTGAGTGAGTGAGTGAGTGAGTGAGTGAGTGAGTGAGTGAGTGAGTGAGTGTGTGTGTGTGTGTGTGTGTGTGTGTGTGTGTGTGAGTGAGTGAGTGAGTGAGTGAGTGAGTGAGTGTGTGTGTGTGTGTGTGTGTGAGTGTGTGAGTGAGTGAGTGAGTGTGAGTGGAGGTGGTGGTGGTGAGTGAGTGAGTGAGTGTGTGAGTGAGTGAGTGTGAGTGTGTGAGTGAGCGAGTGAGTGTGAGTGAGTGAGTGAGTGAGTGAGTGAGTGAGTGTGAATGACTGAGTGAGTGTGTGTGAGTGAGTGAGTGAGTGGTGAGTGAGTGAGTGAGTGGAGTGAGTGAGTGAGTGAGTGAGTGAGTGTGTGAGTGTGTGAGTGAGCGAGTGAGTGTGAGTGTGTGAGTGAGCGAGTGAGTGAGTGAGTGAGTGTGAGTGTGTGTGAGTGAGTGAGTGAGTGTGAGTGAGTGAGTGAGTGACCGAGTGTGTGTGAGTGAGTGAGTGAGCGAGCGAGCGTGTGAGTGAGTGAGTGAGTGAGTGTGTGTGAGTGAGTGAGTGTGTGTGAGTGAGTGAGTGAGCGAGCGAGCGTGTGAGTGAGTGAGTGTGTGTGAGTGAGTGAGTGAGAGAGTGAGTGAGTGAGTGAGTGAGTGAGTGAGTGAGTGAGTGAGTAAGTGAGTGAGTGAGTGGAGGCAGGGCTCATTTGCATATTCATTGATTTTTCCAAACATTCAAGTTCCATGGGAACAAGGAACCTCTATAGACAACATCATTAAAAAGGCACTCACGTGTCATCCACATAGGTGAACCCAAAGTATTCCTTCTCCTTAAGGTTAAAATGCGATGAGACCAAATCCAAGAGTTCACGAGACAACAGCTTCGGCTGCGAGAGAAAATCCATTGATCAATATGATGTGAGACAGGGAGGTTTATGAAGTCCATTACCCTTTGAGTAGGAGGTGTAATAGACTAGAGCTGGGATAAGAACTGTGAGACATACCTGAACCAACAGCTCCAGCTTCCTGTCGTCCAGGAGCTGCACCTGGCAGAGTCGTCCCTCGGTCATCTGTGGACACAGATATGAATTCAGATGATTGACACCACACTATTGCCACCTTCTCTCCTCACTATAGTGACACACTGAACACAAACTTAACATATTAGATTCAAAATTCAAGTTGTACAATGTCCTCTTTCAGTTGGAAAACACTCCAACTCCAAGTGTATGGGAAAGTAAACAGACAGAAATATTTTCACATAACAACTGTCATCAAACGGTATAAATCACAAGGCATCTCTCAGCAGCAACAGCCAAAACAATCCAGAAAGAATCTGTTATGGAAGCATATGGAGATGGAGATGAGAAATAAATAACAAAACAAACAAACACCCAACCCTAAATATACAAACAAACAACCAGCCAACAAAACAAACAACCAGCAAAAAGCAAATAAATAAACAACCAAACAAAAAACAAAAAACAACCAGCCACCCAACCTAACAAGCAAACAAACAAACCAGAAAACCAACCAAACAAACAAGCAAACAAATAAACAAACAAAACAACCTACCAACAAACAAACCAACCAGCCAACTAAAGTTCTAAACAAACAAACAACCAGACAACAAAACAAATATCCAATTAACAAAAAAATATCAAACAGAAAATAAATAAATAAACAACCAACCACAAAACAAATCAGCCAACCAATCTACTAAACAAACAAACAACCAACCAGACAAAAGCAAAGTCAATCAATGACCAAGCAAATAGACAGCAAAAAACAAAGCAACCAAACAAACAAACAAACAAACAACCCAACCTAGCAAGCAAGCAAACAAACAAACCAGAAAACCAACCAACCAAACAAAAACGAATCAACCAACCAAACCAATGAATAAACAAACGATAAATAATTACCAACTGAAACAAAACAAACAGACAATCGACCAAAACAAGCAAACAAACAAATAACCCATGAAGTTTCTCTTTCAGAACCCTGTTACATTCATGTTACATTTAGGGTTGAACATTACAGGGTTGAAGGACAGCGCAAAAATGACTCCATGCATAATGTCAATAGGCATTGTATGTTTTTTGTTTTGTTTTGTTTTTTGTATCATTGCTAATGCTAATGTTGGTGACAAATAAAAAAAAAAAAATTGAAGATTTTTTTTAATGAGAGGCATTTAACAAGCATAACAGGTTTTTTCAAAAGGTCTTTTCTTTTTGCACCACCAGACGCCATGCACACAGATTATTGAGGAAAAATACACATTTGGTGTGCAGAACAAAACAGAAACTAGTTATTTTTCTGTCACTGAAAATAACAACAGGATGTTGGACAAAGAAGTGAAGTTAAAATAGATAAAACATCTGTTAACAAACCAGTCGAATCTTATGTAACCACAAAACGGCACAAAATTGCTTTGTTTTTCAGTTCAGCACAAAGACTTATATGCTATAAACCGACCAATACCAAAAATGTCTGTTTACAATATACTGTGGTGGAGTTGATGTATAATTTCATGTTGCTGTTGAGGTGTTCTTGCAAAAGTCAAGTCCAAATGATTCAAAATATGATATAATCTTTGGTCAGGATAAATGTGGATAATAATACTTTAAGTTTTATTAGTAAACTCAGATTAGTTCTTAGGAAACATGCGTTCTTACAAACACATATTTCATCTACACTGCAAAGAACTGAAAATGTGCTGTATTTCTCAGAGTTATTGCATCATGATATTCTGGGAAAGTGTCAAATGCCCTTCTCCAAGCCTGTAATTTCTGTTTGCATGAGCTGTTTATTGGAGAAAATTAACTTTTCATTATGTCTAACAATGCAATACAATGAATGAATGTAAATCCAAAGATCCTACTGAAAAAGCTTGTATTTGGTATTTTCCTAATTAATTGTTTCATTACAAAAAAATTTTATAAATACTATCAGTATATGATCAATGTCGCAAGATTGCTTAGTGACCTAGAAACAGTAGGCCTACTATTAATAATAAATAACAATATAAATCTTACATATTTCTCTTTATTTAACACCACCTTTCTTTGTTTAAAGCTTCTGATCTCAGATGTTCAGTATGGATATGACTCATCATGGCAAGAGAAAAAAGGATTTTAATAAAAATAACTCACTTTAAGAAGATCTCAGTTATGTATTAAAGTATCAACAATGTCTCAGATGTTTCTCCTAAAATAAAAAGAGAAATAAAAGTAGACAAAACAAGACCATTTTTGTCTAAATAAGAGAATAGAGCTGTAAATATGGATTGATCAGATTATTCAGCCTGATGGGAATTGTTCAGATCGAGTTTATTATGCGTTTCATATTGAAATCTCTGACCTCAGTTGGCAGACTTTTAGAAATAAATGAAATGTAGACCAAATGATATTCTTCAAGGTATAAGAGCCAAAAACAGACCATCACAAATGACACAGAGAACTCTCAAACACGGAAATGATCACAAGAGTGCCAAAGCAACCGCCGACCCATGCTGTTACAAAAGACCGGCAGTACCTGATAGACGTCACCCGGGTAGAAGCAGGTTTGTAAGCACTGCTGACATGACCTCATCCTTTGCAGGTAACACCTCCGGATCATCCACACGACGATCTGCCATATGAAACTGCCGCTCCGCAGCAGCAGAGCTTCCACCCCACACACTAAGCCCCAAGCCATGGCCGCCCCGCCACCGGCTGGTACCCGGGTCGCCCCTGTCTTACGCAACCGGACCTAGTCTGGGTCAAACTCTAGACAGACCGTTCTTTCACCACGTCCTAATCTTTGCTCCCTCGTGCAAGATCGCCAACTAGGTGACATGCGTTTCAACTACATTCCCCATGTGCGTGGAGAGTCCGCTGTGCCCCTGGAGAGGATGGAAGGGGAATTTCTTTTTGCCGTCTGTGCGCTGAGGTTAGGGCTGGAGACTCTGGGAGGGCGGCCAGGCAGTGAAGGAAAGAGTTGAGGTTTGTGGGGACGCAGTCCTGGGCTGCCCTGCCAGCCACGATTTTAGCTCACAGTTTCACTGGTCCTTTTCGAGCACACATGGAGACTTAAAGGGCAGATCTGTTCACACACACACACACACACACACACACACACACACACAATCCTGCCATTTTGCTTCCAAAAGTAAACCAGGCTCTGCCACATCGATTTCTGCGGCCTGTCCACGTGTCCCAAAAGCTGCTACAATCCCTCCTACTTTATTGCTTGACACGAAGTGAAAGGATTTACATGGCTACACAGCTTAAAATATACATAACAATCCTATAGCTCCACAAAAATGTCTGTGGGGTTCAATGGTGAATAGGAAAGATACACTATATTGTCAAAAGTTTTGGGAAGTCTGCCTTTACATGCACATGAACTTTAATGACATGCAAAATGTCTTGGTATGCTGAAGCATTAAGAGTTCCTTTCACTGGAACTAAGGGGCCAAGCCCAACCCCTGAAAAACAACCCCACACCATAACCCCCCCTCCACCAAACTTTACACTTAGCACAATGCAGTCAGGCAAGCACCGTTCTCCTGGCAACCGCCAAACCCAGACTCATCCATCGGATTGCCAGACAGAGAAGCGTGATTGGTCACTCCAGAGAACAAGTCTCCACTGCTCTAGAGTCCAGTGGCAGCGTGCTTTACACCACTGCATCCAACGCTTTGCATTGCACATGGTGATGTAAGGCTTGGATGAGCTGCTCGCCTATGGAAACCCTTTCCATGAAGCTCTCTACGCACTGTTCTTGAGCTAATCTGAAGGCCACATGAAGTTTGGAGGTCTGTAGCTATTGACTCTGCAGAAAGTTGGTGACTTCTGCACACTGGGCACCTCAACATGCGCTGACCCCATTCTGTGATTTTTCGTGGCCTACCACTTCATGGCTGAGTTGCTGTTGTTCCCAATTGCTTCCAGTTTGTTATAATACCACTAACAGTTGACCGTGGAATATTTAGTAGTGAGGAAATTTCACAAATGGACTTATTGCACAGGTGTCAACCTATCACGGTACCACGCTTGAATTCACTGAGCTCCTGAGAGCGACCCATTCTTTCACAAATGTTTGTAGAAGCGTCTGCATGCCTAGTGCTTGATTTTATATACCTGTGGCCATGGAAGTGATTGGAATGATTTGGAGAGGTGTCCCAATACTTTTGGCAATATAGTGTACATCAGAAGTTATAGCTCTCTATGTCTTTCTTCGAAACAGCATTATAATTAAATGGAAAGTAAATGGAGACTTTTGCCTACAGTAAATCTCCTGTTTCGCACATTTTTCTACTGAGAAGAGACCTCTAGTGTTTCAGAAGAGTAACCAAAAAATAAATAAAAAAAGTTTCAGCTGAAATAGTTGAGGGACGTAAACATTGACATTTATGTTTAATTAGCACTTTTCCAATGACGTGTCTTGACCGTGTCCGCATTTAATTCATGCACATAACGTGGATACGCTAATAGCAATATATAAAATTAGTTTATTAGAAATATCACGAGGCGGCTCATTGCTGAAGAACTTTACTGCGATCGGTTTAATTTATCACCTGAGAACATCTTGAACACTACACCAAGATTAATTATCCAATTACTCACATTTAATTACATAAACTTTTTGGTTTTCGGCTGAATAAAAATGTTTTTGTGTAAAAAATGATTTCAGTGTATCACTATTAAAGGTGCACTATGTAACTTTTCCATCTGCTAGAGGGAACCTATTCAAAACAAAGGCGTAGTTTGATGATGCCAAGCTTGAGTGCAGAATCTTGGGACATGTGGTCTTCACCTCACAGCCGGTGGAAAAGAATCAGGATAGGACTCGGGCAGAAATCATGTTCATTAATGCGATTATTAACGTTACTGTAGTGTGAAGCAGAGCAGGACCGAATGTTGAGGGAGCTGAGCAAGGCCACTGGAGCGATTGTTACACAACACACAGCTTGCGAGCAGCGGGACTTTTATTATGACGGGACACAGTCACCGGCGCCATTTCCGCTTTTCCAGTCATGAGTATGAGGTAACGCAGCTCTGTTTATCATATTAGATACATCTGAGTGTGTTGAAAATGATGTTATGACGTTACTCTGTGCGTTCGCTCGGCGGCTGCTGTGACACTTGTTGCACACTGAAGTAAGAGTAAAGAGTTTCTGCAGAATAAACCCGGAAAACCGAGGGTAACACAGATATGACGCCATTGACAGGCGACTCCCTCACACGTCCCGGTTCATTGGTTAAAAAGGCAATTTTCTCACAATTTACAAATAGTCGGAAACATTTGGGATATTATAAGTACTCAACTGAATAAAATATATAACACTGGCCTAGAGGTTCTTGGATATTTTACTGAAACATTTTTACATAGTGCACCTTTAAAAATACATTAAAAAACTATTTATACATGTTTTTAATTTCTGAATTGCAATTCATTTTGATATTTTTGGGTGAATCAAAAGTGTCAAGTGCATGACATGTTAGTGATGCAACTGCCCTGATATCATAATAGAAGAAAAAAAGAAAAAAAATACTTCACTGCTTATTAATGTTAAACAGTTTGCCTGCCAAAAGTCATGGCGAGACTAACAAAGTTATGTAATCAAACCAACAGAAAAAATTATGTCATAAAATGAACAACAGATTGTGGTGCAACAACAACAAAAAAAAATTATATGAATGATAATTAATGATATTTGTAAAAAAAAAAAAAAAAAAAAAAACTTTACATTTACAATTCTACTATATTTAGAATTCATAAACCCTTGTTATTAGCAATACTGGTGGCCATTAAGTGAACTGCAGCCAACAACTCTGAATATAAAACAATGTCTCAGCTTTCGAATTGTTTTTTTTTTTAGAAATTCTAACAGTAAATACCATTTAGTGGCTCTTTAATGTGACATGACAGTTTACTGCAGCGCCTCAGTTCAAGCGGCACGTGAACCGATCATCTCTTCCTACGAAATAAACATGAATGAACATCAGAAGGCATGTTGTTTCAATGGCCGAAAGACGTCAGTACACACCATTTTTCAAGTTCAAGTCCACCGACGTTAATCTACTAACTCTCCTGTCTGGTTTGTTTGTCAGACAAAATGGTGGGTTTGGCGTTATGATTGGTCGGATCACCTGTCAATCAAACTCCTGGCGAAGTGTCTCGTGTGTCTAGTACTAGTGTCACTACATCGACAGATAGGGAACTAAGAACATCATTAAATCTCTTTAGCTACTGAGCTAACATTCAGTGTATTTGAGGAAAATATTCGTAGTGCAACACATCTGTGTCTTGAAATATCCCAGCGAGTGAGGACATGTTCACATTAATCTGCTTTGTTTTAGCAAATGCATCTCCTAGACTGACTAGACTGATGTTACGGCACAATGTCTGTGTGAAAAAATGGACAGAAGAGGTTAACCCAGCCTCACGGCTCATCATTACTTCATCAGGCCACGGAAAATAAAGAACAACTGTTATATTTCTGAGTGTCAGGCCATTCAAGGACCAGCTACACCCATTTGATTGCAGTCTATTAGCAGATTTTGACTGATGGGAGTGCGTGGAAAAGTGCAGCATGTTGAAATTATAGCCCGTTCTGTCGAGCGGCCCATAATGCTATGCTGTTATTAGGAAGGAACCAGCGGAAACCCAGAAGAACAGCAGCGGCCAAGAGATGAAGTCTCAGACTTTCATCTGGAAACACTACAACATCGTGTTAATGTCTTAATGACACTGCTCATTTCTCATAAAAATACAGATTCAAAAACAAATGAAGGTGGGGGTTAGAAATCTGTCAGCAATATGCTTTCAATAATTGGGACTTTTCCTATGAAGTCACCTCTAACTTCTGAAGCACCAAATGTCACATCTGATAACCTTTAGACAAGTGATTAATGACTGCAAGGCTTATTTCCCAATATAAACTTGAGGTGGTTTTTTTTTATAAAAAAAAAATATATAAAAAAAAAAGAAGAAATCTGCTGAACTGCACACACAGGATTGTGGGATATGATAGAGAGTGAATGACAGATGTTTCCTGGACCATCCACACTGCCACTCTGATCAAAGAGGTGCAACAGTGCCTTGACTTCCTTAGGAAGCTAAAGAAAGCTTGCCTGTCCCCCCCATATCCTGCTGAACTTCCACCGATGCGCAATCGAAAGCATCCTAACACACTGCATCACAATGGCAACTTCAGTGTCTCAGACCAGATTGCCCTCCCAACGGGTGGTGAAAAATGCCCAAAACATCACTGGTGCTCAGCTACCCTCGATCAAAGACATATACCACAAACGATGCATTAAACGACACCTCTCATCCCAGCCATGGACTGTTTACTCCTCTCCCATCTGGGAGACATTATAGGAGAATTTGCTGTCGGACTAGCAGACTCCGTTTCTTTCCCTAAGCGGTCAACCTACTGAACTCTAAATTAATATGAAGAACACTACATCCAACCCGGACCTCTTAATACAAATAAAAAAAGTTTGCACTGTACATTAACATGCCTCCATACTACACACTTACAAATGTTTTCTATTATGCCTCCTACTATTGCACTTACCATTTTGATTTGTTGTGGTCATTGGCCATTTACATATACATATACCTTTACATATACCTCATTCTCAAGAATCATTCTCTCTTTTATTTGAGACAACTGCATTGAGCTGGTCTCTGCACCTGTACCTCATATTTTGCACTCCTTTAATGTTTATTATTTACAGTGTATGTTTATATATATATATATATATATATATATATATATAAAAATTCAAAACACCTTCCTAATATTGTGTTCTTTTGCTGCCAAAACAGCCCTGACCCATCGAGGCATGGACTCCACTAGACCCCTGAAGGTGTGCTGTGATATCTGGCACCAAGATGTTAGCAGCAGATCCTTTGTGAGGTGGGGCCTCCATGGATCGGACTTGTTTGTTCTGCTCATCCCACAGATGCTCGATTGGCTTGAGATCTGGGGAATTTGGAGGCCAAGTCAAAACCTCAAACTCGTTGTGCTCCTCAAACCATTCATGAACCATTTTTGTTGGCGCTTTCGGTGGTGGACAGGGGTCAGCATGGGCACCCTGACTGGTCTGCGGCTATGCCGCCCCATACGCAACAAACTGCGATGCACTGTGTATTCTGACACCTTTCTATCAGAACCAGCCACACGGGCCACACGGGCCAGCCTTCGCTCCCTCACGTGCATCAATGAGCCTCGGCCGCCCATGACCCTGTCACCGGTTCACCACTGTTCATTCCTTGGAGCACTTTTGATAGATCCTGACCACTGCAGACCAGGAACACCCCACAAGAGCTGCAGTTTTAAAATATATATATATATATATTATAACTCGCAATTCTGACTTCTTTTCACAGAATTGTGAGATATAAACTCGCAATTGCATGTTATAATATTCTGTGGTGGAAACAAGCTTCCATAATATATATATACTACAACGCACATCAAAAAAAAAAAATTATAAAAATAAAATATAAAAATAAGGTGTGTCTACTTCATGTATTTTAAATGCATTACACAGTAAATGATATATAAATAAAACGTTATTTATATATCATTCGTGGAAGGCTTTTTTCTGAAATTTTTAGTGGGGTGTTCGTCTAACAATATTTAAATGTTGCTAAATGTTAAAGAACATTCAAAAGTAACGTTCCCATAATGTTTGCATGATAGAATGGAGTGTTCCCTTAAAGTCTTCATAACCAAGACATTTTTTTCAACATTTAAAAAACTGGCCAGTTTGAACGTTCAGGGAACCTTCAAAATAACGTTTTAGTGGGGATGTCAGCAAAACGTTCTTAGACATATGTTTGTTAGCTGGGAAGATTACAGATGTTGCTTGTTGCTCGCAAGAGAGCAGTTTCAGCCCTGTCAAACCCTGATTTCCTCCCAAAAGAGAGCACACACACTCACTTAGCCCGCCCGCACAAATCATGTGACCAGCATTACGCCTCTGCATCAATTAACAGCCCAATCAACAGCCATTCAGCCACTCATACACACTCTGTCCCCTACACACTAAAGCGTAATCTTCCCCGTTTGGGTTCATTTGAGAGAAAATGTTCTGGTTTTAAAATGTTATATTCTTTAAAGTAACTGAGGGGCAAGCAGAAAATCTATTTTGGTATAATAACTTACATCTCCCCACTTCAGCTATTCCATCTTTATTGGTTTTCGGTAGCATAAGATTCATAAAAATATGACTCACTGCTTTTATACGACAGCTTGAAACCACTTAACGCATTGCGCACACTCAAATAAAAACTGCTGGTTGTAAAGATAAACCTGTGAGGATTTTGAAAGCGTGGATGATATTTGCCATGGCAGGTATTAGATGTTTATCTATGACATTTGTAATTTGCTATTTATAAGTGGCTGTGCTGCCACCAGAGCTCATATCCTGTCAGGCCTCTATCCATGTTGTAATGACACATGCTACCAGCTGATGGCAGCGCGTTTCACATTCAAGTTACTCAACATGTCAACACTGGCTCTGCTGTACTGGTAACAAATAACATAATATATATAGGTTTAAATATATCAATAATATGTTATACATTACATACACTGAAGTTCAAAAGATTGGGGTTGGTAAGACTTTTGTAATGTTTTTGAGTCTCGAGTCTCAATCAAAAATACAGTAAAAACAGTCATTTTGAGAAATATTATTACAATTTAAAATAACTGTTTTCTATTGTGATATATTGTAAATATAATGTATTCCTGTGATCAAAGCTGAATTCCTCCAGTCTTCAGTGTCACATGATCCTTCAGAAATCATTCTGATGTGATGATTTGATGATCAAGAAACATTTATTTTTATTACCGGTTGATTATAACCATTTGTGCTGCTTTATATTTTTGTGGAAACTGTTTTTACTGGTCACTTTTGATCAATTTAATGCATCCTTGCTGAATACAAGTATTAACTTCTTATAAAAAATTGTCCTTATTCTTTTGAACGAAAGTGTAAATCAGGGGTGTTGGACAACTGGGGTAATAGTGGAACTGAGTAACAGGGGCCCTCGGCGAGGGGGGGCACAAAATATATATATATATATATATATATATATATTGATAATCCATAACATTAAAATTACATAAATAAGTAATTTCCATTGACTATCAAAGATAATTGCCATCTGTGACGACAGAATTCAATGAATCACATAGTGAATTAAATTTTAAAAAGTAAATAAAATGTAAATAAATAGAAAAAAATTACTTAAAGAGGACATGAAGAGAGGGCTGACTAAAAGCACAATACAATCACATGAGTGACACACCAATGTGAGTGTCACATGTGTGTTTGGTCTTTCTGTTAGGCTTGTTCGACTTCATGCAGAGATGTGCAGACCGATCGGCGGCTGACTTGAAGCAGTGCATGCTGGTTAGAAATTCTGTCCGACTTGACGGACTGTGACTGTGACGCATGCCATCAAAGCATCGCAAGAGTAATTTGAAAGCAGCCGGCTAAAGGCTGATTTATACTTCTGCGTTGGACCTACGCCGTAGCCTCTATGCCGTGGGCTAGGCGTCGATTTTCATTTATACTTCAATGACGCAGTTACACATGCAGAGGGAGCATGATACCCCTGAGGGAGGGGTTCTGGCAGACCAATCACAGCGCTTACGGTCCGCGTCGAATCGACGCGTTGTTAAATTTTTGGAGAGGTGCGCGTCAGTGTACGTCGTAGTCTACGTGTGCTACACACAGCCTACGACGTAGCTACGGCGTACACTTGACGCAGAAGTATAAATTGGGCTTAATGCAGCCGGTGCAGCTTCTCCAGAGCGGCTGCACGAACTCTGATGGTGACACAGCTGTTCCACGATTGGCCGCATTCACCGCATGACAGTGATCACGTGTGTTTCGTGTTTATTCTAAAACCTTCAGTTGCAGTAATGCTCATAAATCAGTTTTTTTATAACGGTAAAACCTCCATGTAGTCACAATGTTATATTGTGTCATGTTTATCAAAATAAAACGTAGGCATTTCATTGACAGTGTAGGCTTATATGTTGAACTTTATTCTTGTACAAAAAGACGCTGTATTATGAAACTGTCTCTGAGACATCTGTGTATTTGACAAATATTACATTTGTTTCACTTCAGCTGTGATAAAGTATGCAAACACAGCGCGAGCATCACTACGGGAAGCAGAAAGTGTCTGACTTCACGTCTCCGTTTGCAGCTCCTCCCCGCCTGCACGCGCCTACTCTAGCCGATCGGTTACATCCAGCCGCAGCCGATGTCGAACACACCTGTTGTTTCCCGCCACTTGGTTATCCTCGTTAGTGAAGCGTTAGTGTTCAGCTGTGTTTAGTTAATTATCTTGTTTCTGTCTGCTATTTAAAGTTGGGCATACTCGTGCGACTCTTTTTTTGGGTCAGGCCGATTTTCAGCTTTGTCGTGCGTTGTTTGTCGTGAGGTGTTTGTGCAGTGAACAGAGGGAAATGAGAGGCGATAAACCTCTCCCGATCGGCAATCGGATGGTCGGGTGAATTTCTGGCATGTCAGAAATTCTGGTCGGCCCTCGTGAGGGTATCGCTATCAAATATCAGCAATTTAGCAAACTGTTGCATGGCGTCAGGTCGTGTTGTAAAATGGATAATCCAAGTCTTCCAAACCACCAGTCAGCGCAAGTATTAATAATACTTGATCATTAATTTACTTGTTTCACTTTTCACTTTATTTACTCATTTATTTAATATTTACTTAATTGTATTATCACAGGAAATGTGAACCGTTGTCCATCATTTGACAATAGGTGATAAAGAAAATGTCACGTCGCAATAGGCTATTGAAATGTATTTTTGTCTTTTTAAATCATGAAGGCGAGTGGATATCACGCAATATGCAATGTCGATGAAGTCTCAAAGCCAGTCAATTATTCACTACAGATCAGGGCCGTAACCCAAGTCCCCCCAGTATTTGAAAGTCTTGCACTGCTCTGCTGCACTTAATTATGCAGCGCTTTGCATGTTAGGATGACAAAAAGGTTTAAAAGTTACAATTTATTCTGGTTCGTCTTAAGCCCAATTTATACTTCTGCGTCGAGTGTACGCCGTCGGCTGTGTGTAGCATGTGTAGGCTACGACGTACCGTGCACCTCTCCAAAAATGTAACAACGCATCGATTCTACGTGGAACGCCAGCGCTGTGATTGGTCTGCCAGAATCCCTCCCTCAGGGGAATCATGCTCCCTCTGCATGTGTAACAACGACGCAGAAGTATAAATGAAAATCGGTGCGTAGCCCATGGCGTAGAGGCTACGGCACAGGTCCGACGCAGAAGTATAAATCAGCCTTTAGTGATCTAACAGCGCTCGTCAATGTCAAAATGAATGAGATGGCCAATCAAATCAAAGTAGGCGGGGTTTGCGTTTTCACACACACAGACGAGCACATCAGTCTATCGCTTAATGCCATTGCGGAGAGAGACTCTTTTCTTTCCAGTGAAATCACAAAACAAAATGCACACAAACGGGTCCCTGCTCTTAATATACAATCATTGATGAACATCTTTGATTTTAATGAAGAAGAAAAAAAAAAACTATATGAGAGCGGATTAGAACCCGGAACCTTTGACATGGTTTACAAAAATTCTATCACCAGACCACTAGAGAATTCAAAAGGCCATAGCAGATCTATGTATTTATTCACTAATGCAAAGAATCTCGGGACTAATAATATATTTGGCACAAATTAATGCAAATATTGTTTGCCAATAGTCCCAAAAGGATTATTTCCCAACTAGAATTAGACCTAGAATTTTGTTCACTGTTCTTTTTCTTCATGCTTTATAAAAAGGTAAAAAAATTGGTCCCCCCAATGTTCAAGACATGGTTACGGCCTTGCTACAGATTACAGAAAATGAAAGTAAAATCTGACGAGCGTTCTGTGCATATTCTCAGAGACGACGAGAGATAAACTAGGCTACTGATAATTATTATTTTCTTAATATTTCTATTGTGGCCCATATAGCCTAGTGGGAAAAATGAGAAGAGAAGTAGGCCTATTCCGTGTTAAACAAATTGTTTAAAGCTGCTCTTTTCGTTGAGACATATATTGCAGTATTCTGACCAATTTCCTGTAGCTCAAACAATAAGAGTGTGGCGCTAGCAACGCCAAGGTCATGGGTTCGATTCCGAGGGAAAGCAAGAACTGACAAAATGTAAAAATAAATGTACCTTGAATATAATGGATAAAAGCGTCTGCCAAATGCATAAATGTAAATGTATTAATTATAATTTGGAAATGCTAAATCATCTTGATATCGATAGCTGATGCATTTGACCATAGGCTATCTTACACCATATCATGGTCTATCGGCACAACCTGGCACAGGGTTTAATCGTGCACATTTCACTTGTACAGCGTGAGCAGTCAAGTCGCGCTCGACAATCGGACCGTACAGTGTGAGCACATAAATCCTGAGCTCTGGCTTAACATCGCATGCAATCTACTCGTACAGTGCGATTTGGTAACCTTGCTGAAATCGCACAGAAATCGCACAGTGTATGCCCATGTTAAGTTACTCGTGTTCACTCAGTCTTTCTCTGGTCACCGTTATGCTAAGTGTGTGTTTCTGTTGCCTGTCTGCCTGTTCCTGTGGTATAGATTAAAGCTTATGTTTGATTTTGGATCTTCTCATTCCTCCACTTGTTCCTGCCTGCACACACCCGTGACAGTGAGACACCAATAATGTAAATTTAATTTTGAAAATGAAATTGTATTTTTATCCTTTAACCCAATAGAGCACAACAGTGACAACCACTTTATCAGCAGCTTTGGTACTTGAAGTACTTTTTCCAATCATTTTATTTAGAATTCAGAAAATTCTTCAACAAAGTCATTAACCAAACCAACCAGCCCCAATACGAATAACAACATTAAAATTTTTGCAATTAATAATTATAATATTAAGGCTACAGTAATGTATTTTAAGTATTTGTGCATTTCGACTTGCTCCAATATAATATGCCAGTGGTTCCCAACCATGTTCCTGGAGGCCCACCAACAGTGCACATCCTCAATCATACACACCTGATTCAAGTCATCAGCTCATTAGTAGTGACTCCAAAATCTGATGTGGGTGTGTCAGACAAAGGAGACATGCAACATGTGCACTGTTGGTGAGCCTCTAGGAACGTGGTTGGGAACCACTGGTATAGGCTATTATATACAATATAGGCTATTCATTGACTCTAAAGGGGAACCATTATGCCACTTTTTACAAGATGTAATATAAGTCTCAGGTGTCCTCAGAATGTGTCTGTTCAGCTCAAAAGTTTCAGCTCAAAACACCCCTCAGATGATTTGTTATACCATCTTGTAAATGGCAATATTTGAGTGGAAGGAAAAACATGCTGTTTTCGTGCATGTATCTTTAAATGCAAATGAGCTGCTCCCCGCCTCCTTTCCAGAAAAGGGCGGAGCCTTAAAGTTCCTCGGATACGCTGCCAAAAACTAAAACAGCTGTTGGGTTTTGATGATCATCTCTATCGCACTTGTGCTCATGTGACATTGCAGTTCTTCGTTGTCATGACAGTTTATGATCTGAATGCATTTTAAAGCCATATTCTAAATCCATCTAAACTTCTGATATATGATTTCTGAGCGCACACACCCAAAGCACGCGCACAGAAAGCTGGCTGTCAGACGGCGCACTCTCTTTCACATCTTATTGCGCTTAAACTGTCAAACACACAGAAAGTTCACATAAACAGTCAGTTATGTCTGTGAACGTAAACAGCAAGTAAAGAAATCACATGTGTATATTAGATCTGTGTATTAAAGTGAAAGCAGCGTAATATACAGTACCTACTGCTAAATATGCTGTTAATATGAATCAAACAAGAAAAGCAGAAAATCACTCACTGCTCTTGATTGAATAACTTTCATAGCTTTAATAAGAATACATTTCTTACTTGAATGCTGCTGTTAATGCTCTGGTGAGGAGATTAACATGGCAGACTGTGTACAGCTCACTCAGGGGAGGAGCTAAGATAATAGGGCGGAGTCCGTCAGCAGTCGTGAGTGGGGCCTAAGCATATGACACATCACAAAAGCTACAATCTGCAAACGGCTTGTTCTGAGTCACTGCCTATGATTTATGGGGATTAATTAAAAAAAAAGAGGACTGGGTGGCCATTATAGGGTAGTTGTACACACACACTGCCGACACACATTTATGTTCAAACACCAAGTAAAAGTGAATTTTGCATAACAGGTCTCCTTTAAAGCATAAAAATAACATGTAAACTGCTCATTCAGACAGTCTATAAAATGCCCATGTGACCACAAGCCACTGTTACACTGTGTGTGTGTGTGTGTGTGTGTGTGTGTGTGTGTGTGTGTGTGTGTGTGTGTGTGTGTGTGTGTGTGCGAGTATTGAGTGCCACGGGGGAGGGTACACAAGACAAGACCCTTGGGCTCAGTGAAGTTAAAAGGCCACATTTAAACTGTCTGTCCTGAGTAGGGCAGACTCCAGTAAATCCATGTAAAGCCTCCAACAAAAACCCTTTGTCCTTTAATCTGCCACAGTAAGAGCTCTTCTGCTTACTAACAAAAGAAACCTAATTTAGCTGAATTAGTGTACACTTTTTCCCAGTTGAGAAACATCTAAGAACATGTATAGACTGAGAAGACAAGTCATGGATAGGACCTTTTTGTGAGGCGACTGCCCTAATGGATGAAGATCCTAAAAATACATCTTTCAGTCTGTTCTTTGGGGTTTGGTCTTTGTCAAATACACAATCCAAAGAAAGAACAGTGAATTGTTTGAGACTCTGCCTTAACAGATGACACAATTAAATCGTATAATTACTAGAACATTGATGGCGCGGGTTAAAGCCACTCTTTTTTTAAAGGCACTGGATGAGAGGAAGGGTGACTGCCTCAGGTATCTGTGCATTGTTCATCTAATAGCCACCTGTCCACTTCACTGATGGTAGCAAACAAACAACCTGCAGCTGAGGCGCCAGTATCAAAAACACTACTATAAAACAGCCTCTAACATTTATGGCCTATAACAAAGTAATGTTGTCTTCAAGTGCTTGTCTTCAAGTCCTAGTTATGAGTTTGGACGTGCGTTTAAGGCGAGTCAGTTCGCTCCGAGGCCATCTTGTAATGTCCCCAGGCGGCTGTTCTTTATGTAGGTAATAGGCAAACTAATGCAGCTCTATCTACTTGAATGAGGAAAGACATGCATGTCTTGTCAAGGTTGTTTCGATAACACGTTACAGCACCAATGAAATCTGACAACAACTGTATCATGAAGCTGTTTTTTTGTGCTAAAATCATGCTAAAAAACGCCTATTTCAGGCTGATTCAGTTCATGCACATGCACATTATAGTAATCAAACTATAATCAAAAAGGCAACTGGATCTTTGAAATGAAAATTCTTGATTTCCTTTGTGGAAAAGAAGTGTGCTTAATTGTAGTGAATCTACACTTGTAATTGTGCACTTGTAGTTTTATAAAACTGTACTTGCAGATTATATTAATGACACAAGGGTCGCTTAAGTGTACCTAAAGAGGGTACTTTTTAATGACTGTTTCTTAACACATTTTAAAAATGCATTGCAATACTGTCAAGTTAAATGTTTTGGTTACACTTTATTTTAAAGTGTCCATGTTATACATGAAGTACTGAGTAATATTAACATTAATGGTTTATGCTTAATTTATAGTTGTTACTACTACAGTAACTACATGTAATGTGTGTAACAAGGACACTGTAAGAAGTGTTACCAAAGTTTTACTTTAAAGTACATTTTAAATCATACTTTAATAGAAGTACACTTTTGATGTGCATTTTGACTGAACATTTTAAAGCACATGTAAAGTTCTTGATTATAATTGTAATTGTAGTGTGTTATTCAATATTGCGCTTGAATATATTTATATTTAATATATGGTTAATATATTTTAAATGTACTAAATTGCAACTTCATCATTACAAATGTGTGACGTTAGTCAACACAACATGAGTTGATAAATTCAAAGTTTAAGTAAGCAGAATTGGCAGATTTAAATTTTGTACTCATTTTAATTGCTCTTAACTTGAACATTTTGAGTAAAGTTAATTCATACATTTAACTTGTAATGTAATCTCAATTTAAATATTTTAAGTAGTGGCAATTTAGCTAGCTATAACTAGCAAATTCAGCAAATGCTAATTGGTAACAATGCTTAGAAATGCAAAGTAACTCTTCTAAACTAGCATAGTATGAGGTATTAATGTATGAGGTATTAAAGCATAGCATTAATGCTAAACTAGCATTAAACACTACCCACTTAACGTTAATCAGGCACAAAAAAATAAATAAATTATATAGCACTTAATTTTAGCATTTATTCTCCCTTTCAAGTGCCATGGCAAAGCATGCTGGGAAATAGAAATCCCATCCCAGTTTCAGTTAAATTTAGGTTTCATTTGTTTGAACTCTTTTTTTTATTCTTTCTCCGCCAAAGTTGTGTGAATATCTGAACATGTCTGAAATATATCAAAAGGAAAGAACAGACCCTCTGCTTTTAAACAAAAACGATTTGTTTTATGCTAGCTTCATGCATTCTTTTATCAACACTTGAACGTGGGTAAGTTTAAAAAAAAAAAGCAACATTTTAAACAAAAAGCTGAGAAAAATCGCATTTTTGTCAAAGACTACGTCCTGCGTCAACATTTCATCCAGTAACATTAGGCAGTTTTGATTTATTTGATGTTTATTGTTGAGGATTGTGTTATTTTACATATGCATGATTACATATGCTATCGTTTATTTCTGCATCTTCTTCGCCTGTGTTTTGCAGAAGATGCGTAATAGCGCCCCCCTAGTGTATAATAGCATATAAGCCAGAAATTTCCGTCAATGGCGGGGAAAGAGTTAAAAGCGTACTTAAGTGTGTTAAGAAACAATCCAAAAAAACAAAAAACATTTTAAGTACACTTAAGTAGGCTTTATTTCATTAATATGATATTATCTGCAAGTACAGTTTTTTTTTAAATAAGTACACTACAAGTGAATATTCAATACAATTATATGTACTTTTTTCACAAGGGATGAAGGCCCACAAGACCTATGAACGGAGCAAATGATGTGTCTAAATGTGTCTCTATAATGTCTCTGCAAAACAAGATTTCACAAACAAAATGCTTCAGCAAACCAGGACTTTGGTCACTATTGGCCACATGAACACAAATATCTAGCATATTGCCTGTTTATATGGCCATACGAGGAGCGCTTGGCAAACAATATGACTATGGCACACCCATGTTTGCATGAGAAGCCACACTGAATGTGTTTCCACATTCTTAATGGCTTGAATTATGCTCTTATATGCCTTACCACGACAAAACAGATTAAAACCCAAGAAAATTCATCTCCTCACCACAAGACTCTATTCTGTGGTGATTCCATTCAGAACTATTCCAGGAATCTGCTGGGACAGAGATGCATCGCTCCAGGCCTAGCGTGTGTTCAGAGTCAGATTTGTCGTGGAGATCATGTCTGCGAATGAACCCAAGCGGGAGCCTTTATCAAACTCCGTCCCAGTCTGTGTTCAGCTTATCTCTGTTTACTCCATGTGATGAATAATTTAACAGCACTTGTCTCTCCGGGTATGAGCAGAGAAGTAGCGCTCTGTCACACGCTGTCTGAATGTGCTCTTCTTATTCTCTGAACGTACTCTTTAGTCAAAAGCAATCTAAAGATCAAGGCTAAATGTGCGACTGCATATCTAACATTATCAATTCCACTGTCCAAATATTGTAGAATACGTTTTTTTTTTTGCACCATCTGGCTGTAATGTAACTGTAAAAGAGGGTGGAGCCTCAGCGCACACCTACCTATTGCATAATCGCCACGGACCAGTTGTAGTTCAAAGGTATTTACCACGGGGTTACCAGGTTTTCACAACAAAACCTTCCCAATTCTTAATCAAAATTATCCCAAAACTAGCCCGGGGGGTAAAAATTGTGTTTTTTTTGGCGGGGTTCCCCTGCTAAAATTCTCATTCCTGGGGATAAATATCACATTATTGGGGTCACTTCAACCCGTGGACATGAAAAACAGCCCGCGGCCACAGCGTTAAAGGTGCAGTGTGTAGTATTTATGAAGATCTATTGATAGAAATGCAATATAATATACATAACTATGTTTGCAGTGGTGTTTAATGACCTTACATAATGAACCGTTATGTTTTTATTACCTTAGAATGAGCCATTTCTATCTTCTCCTTACAGTAAAGTCGCCATTTTGCGCCGGCATGTTACAGTAGCCGGACAAACTGTTCTACAGAGCGCTAGCTACTCTCTGCTCTCTCCGACGACGACATCTTTGTCCTGTGTCAACCACCGTAGTTTCTCTATGTGCTTCAAAAGGGAGGGGTGAGCGGTGGGGGATTGCAATTCACAACCTCACCGCTAGATGCCGCTAAAATCCACACACTGCACATTTAAAGTAGCCCAACACTGGTTTACCAGCCAGAGTGAACTTTTCCGGAAGGTTCACTTTTGCAAGCTGTTTCAAACTCCTAAAATTAGCACCAAACAAAGTTTGTTTGGGCCCGATTTTGTTCAAAATTAAGTTCAGTTCGTTCTTCGATTTCGCTTCGAATATATCAGGGCCTTTAATCAACATGCAGGAGAATTCAAGACTACGAGATTCAATAAATGATGTATAAAGATAGCCCTTCCACATAATTTACTGAGCACAAAAGAGTTACTAGATCAATGAATATGGATGGGGAATTGCAATAAATGTAACGATTCTGATTCTGATTGATTCTGAATTAATTCCATTAATTATACTTTTAGTACTTTTGAAACTATATACTAAAATACTAAACAAAAACTATATTATTTTTGTTAACATTTTAACTTTTATTTGATTATTATTTTACTTTAATTACATTTTTTTAAATATACTTTATCCAAAATTTTAATTAAAAACAGAAAATATCAAAATAAAATATTAATAAAAACCAACCAACAATCTCAATTATACTAAAATAACACTGGTTCTGACTGAATCACTAATAGAAGCGAACATCATAAAAACATGTGGTTCCTTCAGTTTAAAAATAAACCTAACCCTAGAGATCATTCCAGCTTCTCCAGGCCATGAACTCAAAGCACAGATGCACGTGCCGAGTCTGACGGGCAGTTTCAAGGGTTAGAAGGGCTTTGAAACAAAGCAAAACTTTCCTTCTGACCAAAACAATGTCTTCCTGTCAGTCTAGATCCCTGTAAACAATTTCATCCTCGCAGGATACTCTCTCTCTCTCTCTCTCTCTCTCTCTCTCTCACAATCAAGTCCTTGTCACACACATTTACTGCACCTCATGTTTACCGCAATACCAATTCTGAAGAGAATCTCTCTCAGTGCTGCTGCTGTGTTCAATTATCTGTGTGTGTGTGTGTGTGTGTGTGTGTGTGTGTGTGTGTGTGTGTGTGTGTGTGGTCCTGGTAAACCCTATCCCGACAAAAATGGTCATATTCAAAATCCTTGTCCGTGTGGGGACATTTTTTGGTCCCAATGACAACTTATAAATCATACAAAGTTCTTTGGAAAATGTAAAAATGCAGAACGTTTTCTGTGATAGGTAGGTTTAGGGTTAGGGGACAGAATATACAGTTTGTATAGTATAAAAATCATTATGTCTATGGAAAGTCCACATAAAACATGAAATGCACACCTTTTTGTTTAGTTGCCAGACTACAGTATATAACCATCTGACCAATCAGAGCAGAGTAGACCAATCACAACAGACTGGACCAGCTGACCAATCAGAGCAGAGTAGACCAATCACAACAGACTGGGTCATCTGACCAATCAGAGCAGAGTAGACCAATCACAACAGACTGAGCCATCTGACTAGTCAGAGCAGAGTAGACCAATCACAACAGACTGGGTCATCTGACCAATCAGAGCAGAGTAGACCAATCACAACAGACTGAGCCATCTGACCAGTCAGAGCAGAGTAGACCAATCACAACAGACTGAGCCATCTGACCAGTCAAAGCAGAGAAGACCAATCACAACAGAATGAGCCATCTGACCAGTCAGAGCACAGTAGACCAATCACAACAGACTGGGCCATCTGACCAATCAGAGCAGAGTAGATCAATCACAACAGTCTGGGTTATCTGACCAATCAGAGCAGAGTAGACCAATCACAACAGACTGGACCATCTGACCAATCAGAGAAGAGCAGACCAATCACGACAGACTGGGTCATCTGACAAATCAGAGAAGAGTAGACCAATCACGACAGACTGGACCATCTGACCAATCAGAGCAGAGTAGACCAATCACGACAGACTGGGTCATCTGACCAATCAGAGCAGAATAGACCAATCACGACAGACTGGGCCATCTGACCAATCAGAGCAGAGTAGACCAATCACGACAGACTGGGTCATCTGACCAATCAGAGCACAGTAGACCAATCACGACAGACTGGGTCATCTGACCAATCAGAGCAGAGTAGACCAATCACGACAGACTGGGTCATCTGACCAATCAGAGCAGAGTAGACCAATCACGACAGACTGGGTCATCTGACCAATCAGAGCAGAGTAGACCAATCACGACAGACTGGGTCATCTGACCAATCAGAGCAGAGTAGATCAGTCACAACAGACTGGACCAGCTGACCAATCAGAGAAGAGTAGACCAATCACAACAGACTGGACCATCTGACCAATCAGAGCAGAGTAGACCAATCACAACAGACTGGGTCATCTGACCAATCAGAGCAGAATAGACCAATCACAACAGACTGGGTCATCTGATCAATCAGAGCAGAGTAGACCAATCACAACAGACTGGGTCATCTGACCAATCAGAGCAGAGTAGACCAATCACAACAGACTGGGTCATCTGACCAATCAGAGCAGAGTAGACCAATCACAACAGACTGAGCCATCTGACCAGTCAGAGCAGAGGAGGCTCTTGGAAAGGAGGGATTTAGAGAGACCGAATCCTTTTTCGAAACCGTTTCAGACACTGTGAGAGGTGATGTGCAATGTATATTATGAGAAAATTAAAGTGTATTTGACCTTGAATGCATGTAAACCTGTTGTAGGACTCCAAAACTAAATTAGGAATCCTTAAACTAGCGTAATAGGAGCATTTTAAAATACTGAATAACATTTATCAGATTGAATTATGATATTCTGATGGATTTATTAAAATAAGTGCATACATAAAGTATATCAGTATTTGCTGAAAAAGATTCTCAAAGGAAGACAATTCAATGACATTATATTATTGTGGCTAAAAATGCACCATCGTTAATTTAGTATTATTTATACAGTATTATAAATACGGATATTAATTTTGAGATTTGCTAAAGATTTCGTTTAACAGTGTTATTAAATTATTTGTATTTTTAAAGATTAATTTTAAGTGAGCATTAAAATGTAAAAGAAATGATGAATCCATCAATATATTGATATTAAATAATAATTTACTGATTCATAAAAAAATAAAAACATTCTAAACATGGAATAAGACCAAAGGGTAAAAATGACTCTAGATAACAAAGTGGGAAAACCTTAGTAGTTTCCACCATTATACCATAGCAGTTATTGTTGTGTACAGCTATAAATTCATAATAATATCTTATAATAGCTTTCAGAATCTATTAGATTTTTATTTAGTTTTGAATACCAAGTTAACACTGTTTTACCATAGTAACAATAGAAATGACCATTATTTAGCATCTCAAATGTCTTGTATAATTAACATTAGTGCTGGTGATGTGTTTCAGTAAGTGTATTTATTCTCATTACTGAAACTGTGCGGATGCTGGTCCCTCATCAGAGCAGAACCGCTCCACCGCAGCATCAGAGAGAAGCTGCACTAGTTCTGCGGTTGGACTGCAGTCCCCCCGGGAGGGGTCTCTCCCGTCCTGACCGAGGGGAGAAGAAAAACCGCTCAAGCCTTAAATGAGCCGAGGACACGGCTTGTCACCAATTCCAGAGCAGAGCATCTTCTGTAACCTGTGCTGACACACGTGCAGCATTTTACAGCAGTCCGAACCGCTACACAAAGCCCAGACATGTGGCCTATCAAGATTCATCTGCTCTGCGCACACTCTTTTCACAGGTTTTGTTATTTTCAGCTGACATTTAGAAAGATAACGTGCCTAGTGAGCCCTAGTGACTACCTAGATAACATTTCTAGGGCTGCAGGTGCAATGCAACCCTTGTGAAAGAGAGCACTCATTACAGAAATAATATCATTTAAAACAATATACTTGCAATGTTTTTAAACAATCAATTGCATGTTATTTGCGACTAAATTAAAATATATTACGGTCTTATAGTTTACATTTATATTAAATGCAATTAGCTGAACTTAGTGTTTGAAGAGATTAAGTAATACATTTTAATATGTAATTTCATAATTATTTCTATTTTCTTTTGATTGCTTAAAGGATACTGACAAATGTAAACTAGAATACGCTTTAATGTAATTTCTCTTGAAACTTGTATGTAATGTATATATATGTAGATAACATTTGCAATGATTGTCGCAATTTACATTTAAAATAAATTCACTTTAGATGTAATATTAAATGACGCATTATAGTTAAGAATACACTCAAGTACTTTGCATGTGCTTTAGTTGTCACACATCTTGCAGCAAGGATGACAGGATCTATTGGCAGCGGTTTACAGGTTTTATTAACTAAAAGAACCAGCTAAACGCAACGATAGCTAACAACAGGACAGGACTAAACACAGGCAAACAGGGGAGCTAACAAGATAACGGACGAGACACACCTGAGCAGAATTAACAATTAAATCAAAACCATAGTGACAAACGGGCCAGGGAAACTGAGGCTGACAGAACCAAACACACTGACAGCAAAACAAGACTAGAAATACACATATGGTACAAATGGTACATATAGTACAAATACTATAAAATCGTGAATATAAATAATTGGGTGCAAATTTAATCTATTATAACTTTTATGTTGGTTTGGTCGTTTGGCTGTTTCTTTATAAAGGTCCAGAAATTCATGTTTTTATTTTATTTTTTTAATCCGTCACGCTTTTTTAATTATATGATGTCATTACGTTGTCTTGCGCCAGCCAATCGCTGCATTGCTGATCGTGGTTTTGAGTATCGTTGCATCTGCTCTCTTCAGGGAACACAGGAACGCGCAGTAATCTCAGATAACTTAATCCAGATGTTTTAATCCAATCCGCAAATCCGTCTGAAGAACCAAATTAGCCAGAAATCAGTTATCACGATTAGAAGATCTGAGATCTGTCAAATCATCTCAGATGTATCAAGCGAGGTACAAAGAACGGAAACAGATCAAAAACAAACTCTAAACAAGACTGAACAAACTCAGAGCCACGTTGTTTAAACGGCAAATGCACTCGCGCCCATCTGTTCACCCATGGGCGTGCTGGTCTGAAAACCAGGTGTGTTCAGGTGCATTGTTGGTGCATTGCTATTTTGAGGAACTGAAAACGACTGCGCCATTGACGCAGTATTTTTTGTGTTATTTAAAGGGCGCATTAGTAATATGCGCCTATATTAGTAATATACACTCTGCTTGTTACACACACAGGGCAGCAGCACACAAACATTTATAAACATTAAAAATAAAAGATTCCTCTCTGGAAAAGCGTTCAGTCTTTCCCCTTGCAAATTCCGGCATGTAAATAGCGAATCCGTAGCCTGATGTCGTCATTCTCAGATTCTAGTCAGAATATGAGTCTGATACTGCTCCATTGGGCTGTGATTATGGGGCGTGTTTCAACCGAATCAGGAAAGAAAATGCCTCTGCACTCAATTGGATAGACCTACAACCAATCAGAGTGGTGCCAAGCGTGACGATCGACACATAGTTGTCAACAGAACTCAATTGCACTCACACTGGAAGAAGTAGAAGAAGAAAATGAGTGTAAACCACTGATCTATATAATGACCAGTGGTGTAAATGATCTCTGCCGGTGTTGTAAAAACAATTTAAGGGTACACGGAGTACTTGCATTACATTTTTGAGAGAAATGGTAAAGGTGAATTCATATATGAACAAGTTCTCCGTTTAGGATTAGAATGAATTCAACCCAAGCGCTCTTTGGTGACGCGGATGATTGCATTGCGTTTTTTGTCCATCATCGTATAAAGCCCGCCCTGACAATTTGATTGGTCCGAACAGCTCTGGTTCAAGCATAGTTGCTCCACAACGGATCAAGTCCAGACCAAACTTCCCGGCCTCAAATGTTGTGGGCTAAGTTCGGCTGGCATTCAGGCTAGCAAATCCGTCATGGTGCAAGCACAACTGGCTTTTAAAGGGAATGGGAGATGAGACTCTGATTGGTTTATTGCACGTTACGCCCAAAACACACCCATGAGTCATTAAGAGATTAGGTACAACCCTTTTGGACCGACTGTTTTTTCCGTCGTTAAACTAGCAAAAGTGGATTCGGACACGCCCTAAGTGCACCTGTGCTGTGCGCTTCAGACCAGATAAATGTTACCAGTTAAAATGGGGCCCTACATGTCAGGTGCAGTTTTTTAAAGTATACTTTGAGGATTTGAAGTACACTACAAATGCACATTCAATACAATTAAGCACACTTCTTTTTCACAAGGGAAAGGATGCCTGCTGTTCATCTCAAGCTCGTCATGAATGATTCCACATAAAGTGTGGTTTACAGAAGAAGACTGCTACTAATCCATCTTTTTTTCCCACCTGTCAGATGATTCAATTAAAAAATAAATAAATAAATCCGTATACTGAGGGAGGAACCCAAGCCATATCTACAGACCAAAATATCAAAGAGACTTGGGGGTGAGCCAGTAAACAACCACCTAGCAACCACATAGCAATGCACCAACAACCACCCATAATACCAATGTGACAGTGATTTTGGTACAGGCAAACAACAATCTAGGTATATGTTACAAGAAGATTAAATAGACCTATCCAGATAATTATGGATCCTGCCCTTTTCAAATCACTCACCTATGCGGTTTCATTTTGATCAATGTAGACAGATGGCCGTTCAGGCAGTAGACGTCAAGTCAGTTGATTATATATTGGGACGGAGCCAGTGCTTTGAGACCATTTCTTTCTGACACATTGGACACTGCTGGTGTTGTGGTGTGGCTACAGGCGCTGAGTTATAACGTCCCCTGAGAGGCTGTGTAGGGGTTAAGTGGCTCAATCAAGGGCTCAACAGATGTACTTTTCAGCAGGACTCTTTGAACTTGCATGTTTAATATTTCATTATTCCAATGGGCCATCACGCCATTGTTCGGGAATTAAGGCAGCAGCACCCCTGGAAATGTGCCAAAAGCACCGCACTGCTGCTACATCTATGAAACCTGTGATTGGTGGGTGAATGCATTTATAGTACTGATTTTACAGCAATATATTGTTAGTTTTTCTGATATTTTTATGTTACAGCCTTACCAAAAAAAGTTACAATTTATAAGTACTGTAAAAAACTATTTGTAAGTATTTGTAAAAACAAAAAAAAATTCTTTTCAGATAAAAAAAAAAAAAAAGAAAAAAAGATGAAAATAAAAACCTAAAGGCCCACTGAAGACTGTGGCCCCCACAGTCACCAGATCTCAACCCAATAGAGCATCTTTGGGATGTGGTGGAACGGGAGCTTCGTGCCCTGGATGTGCATCCCACAAATCTCCATCAACTGCAAGATGCTATCCTATCAATATGGGCCAACATTTCTAAAGAATGCTTTCAGCACCTTGTTGAATCAATGCCACATAGAATTAAGGCAGTTCTGAAGGGGAAAGGGGGTCAAACACAGTATTAGTATGGTGTTCCTAATAATCCTTTAGGTGAGTGTATATAGACGCACATTATAGTTAAAATGGTTTTCTGTCTTGTATTTTATCTCATAATAAAGGATGTAATTTTATTCCACATGGAAATGAGCGAAAAATAAGTTAATACAGCCTCTTATTTACATGAGGTAAACATAATGCTGTGGTTATTTTAACATATATTGTTTCCGTAATAACGTCCCATTTCAAATGTTTACGTGCTTTTCTTCTTTTTATTTCGGTGGTGAAATATATTGCTCTTGTAAATACTTGCCAGCATTTCAGTAATAAAAGTCTAGATCTTTAAAATGCATCCAAATTACAATGAAGCGCAACCGTACGATGCTCCGCAGGGGTCAAAAAGGATATAAACAGTGAATTTTGAAGTGATATATTCTTGAAAACTCAGAGATGTATATTCAGACAGCAATTAAATTACCACACGACCTTGGTGTTTGTCAAAAAACAATAGGTAATTCAGCCGGGGATTTTTACGCGGGTGGTGGGAGAAAAACAGACATTCTGGATTCGGACGGCAATAAAAAAAAATCACTGACTCGCCCCTGTAAATGATGAAAATACCTTATGACCCCACGAGAAACAATTACTGTCTGGATAGGGCTATAGGCATGGACCAATCACTGAATAGATTCCTTTATTTAAGAATATTCTCAGATAAATTCACATTGAATGGTGAAATTCCTAAGAGGAGTTCACATTCAACACACATTTGACAATAAATACATTTTCAAGAGAATACATTATGATATACACATTAGAAATGAAAGATAAACATGCTTTCCACCATGTCTTAATTACACATTTTAAACTGGTGTGCTGATAACTGACCTGCCTATATATAGCCTAGATTTTATGATATAATCAGCCACCATGGATTCCAAAAGGAAACCGAACTGGTGGGAGGAAGAAGCGCGACTGCTGAAACATGTTATAAAAGGCAAGTTCAGCCCAACATTAACCAGCGCTGACAAAGATGATGCCTGCTCTGTCCAACTGATAACGTTTGATTAACTGCTCATCGTCAAACATTTCAAAAACATTCTTCCTCTCCTGAAAGATATGCACACGTCCTCAGTGCCATCACAAGCCCCTGCTGGCAACTCCTAACCACTCTAGAGACCCCTTGAGCTGTCTGGGAGAGTAAGAGTGATTCTTAGATTTAAGAAATTTGATAACTTGCTTTTTAATACTTAAGTTTGAAAGTAGGAGTAAATTTCATGAATTCTCATTTAAAGGGATAGTTCACCCAAAAATGAAAATTAGCCCATGATTTACTCCCCCTCAAGCCATCCTAGGCGTGTATGACATTCTTCTTTCAGACAAATAAAATAATAAAATAAAATCAGAGTTATATCAAAAATGTTCTGGCTCTTCCAAGCTTTATAATGGCAGTGACTTGTTGGGTCATTTTTGAAGTCCATAAAAGTGCATCTATCCATCATATAACTGCTCCACACGGCTCCGGGGGTTAATAAAGGCCTTCTGAAGTGAAGTGGCGCGTTTGTGTAAGAAAAATATCCATATTTAAAACTTTATAGACTAAAATAACAAGCTTCTGGCGGTACGCAAGTCGACTTGCTGCTGTAACTTCACTGCAGGCTCACTATTGGCTGATTCATTGGTTGAGGGCGGCCAATTTGGGTTGATTGTAGTCCTTAGTTTGCAACACTTAAGTGCCACTTCAGTCAGCACTTAAGAATCAAAGTCTTATACTTTACTGAAAGTTGCTTTTAGCTTCTCTATGCTACTTTTTACTAAGAATTTTTTGGCACTTAAGTCAAAGCTTAAGACTATACTTAAGAGCATTTCTGAGAAGTTTTATACATGCTGACTCAAGTGGCACTTAAGTGTTGCAAACTAAGGACTACAATCAACCCAAAATGTCCGCCCTCAACCAATGAATCAGCCAACAGTGAGTCACAGCAGCATGACACCAATGAAACTTTTAATATTTATTTAAAAACAATTGCTTTACATTGCAAAAACTATCACAAATTAGTATTGATGCCGTGGAATCCTTTTCTATTGGCATCTCCTCATTTACAGGAATAATGCGAACATGAGTTCCATCAACGGCTCCAACAACTCCAGGGAATCCCGAAATCCTCATAAAAGTGTCTTGATTTTGCTGCATGGTTTGAAGATAAGTTGGAAAGTCAATGAACTGCCATACAGTAATGGCCAAAAGTGATTTCTGGCATAGGAAAACTTACATATTCACCCTTTATTCAAATATTATTAAAAATGTGTTAAAGATTTTAAAAGTATGTTGCGTAGTTGTGATTGTAGTCGATTGTTTTATTTGTGATAACACAATGACACATGCCAAATTGTGCGGACGTAATTTTTGGCCAGGCTGTCATTCAAAGAAATTATGAACGCATGCAAAATGAAGGACCAATGAAATATTAATAACTGATTATGTTGCAGTCAATGTATGCTTTTTTTTTTCTTCCTGTTTTTGTTTTTCTAAAATCTGTAGCTGTAGTTTGCCTTTTTGCCAAATAATTTTGTCAGATATACCTTCACTGTTTCGTTCTTTCCTCATATTTTAAAATACTTAAAAAGTATATAAATATAAAAATATTTCCTCATTTAAGCAAACTTGTAGGGTCAAAAAAACTCTGCACATCACTCTTGGTGTGGTTTGGTGTGGTCAGTGCCACAATAGTGCTATTTGAGACAATTTATTACTTTCATTTCTGCAGTCAGAGCATTGATTTGTAGAGTGGGAGAAGTTATAAAATGTCTTACTAGGTCAGTTACAAAAAGAATATCTTGACGATCAAGCTTTGATATTTCTCAAGTCTAGGAATAAGAGTAAAATTACCTCATTCTTAGAATTTTGACACACTTAAGTAGGGTTGGGTATCGTTTGGGTTTTTTATAATACCGGTGCCAAACTGGTACTTTTAAAACGGTACCGGTGCCTGAACAGATACTTTTAATAAAACAAAGAGCCACAAAACGATGGTGGATGACAATAAAGAATGGCTTTTTTTTTTTATTTATTTTTTTATAAATGTATTAATTTTAAAGTATACTTAAATCTATAAATATAAATAAATACAAAACAGAACAAATTCACTTAAATTCACAGTAAAACCTAACCCAACTACAACAGGCCTAATTTAACACAGTAACAGTACTAATAACAGCTGACTATTCTTGGTATGCTACAAACCATCTTCAAGGTTCAGCATTATTTTGCAGAAATATGACCATATTCTCTGGCTAAATATTTTATAATGCATCGCCTTATTGTTTCCATGGCACATTCTCACATGACACACAGCAATAGCGCTGTAATCACAGATGTAGGCTATCGGTTTTATTCCGTTTTTGATTTTTTATTCAAAAAACTTGTTAACTATGGCATGAACTATCTGATATTCTGATTTTCAAATATGTGTGAGTGTGTGTTAGTTGATCTATAATGCGCGATGGGCGCCGCCATGTTAGTTTGCGCCTCAGAGAATCGGATCTGTCGGATTTACATCACGTCTCATGTTGTCAAGTGACCGGTGAACTGGGAGAAGAACAGAGTAAACCATATAGTTAACTATATAATGTGTATTTGATGTAAATAAGACACGGAGTCAAATTATAACTGTCTGAAAGGATTATTATTGCCGCTTCCATGGACATCAGTGTGTGTTTTTGCTAGTACTTATGTGCATTTAAATGTCTGAAAACTAAAATAAACATGATGTGGTTGAAAACACCGAATAGTTGTGATATGTGACGAGCACTGAGCGTGTCTGTCTCTGGCTCGGTGCCAGTCAAAGCGCGAAAGCACGTTTGAATTTAAGTGGCACCGAAATGAGGCACTGAAATCTGCGTTCTGATTTGGTCTGGTACATACCGGTTATTTGGCACCGGGTTCCGGAACCCAACCCTACACTTAAGATTAACCCTTTACTGAGCAGCTTTATACATATGGCCCCAGAGCTCTCTTTGACGTCTTCTTGCACTTAAACGGACAAATTCACACAAAATTGTCAAATCCGTGCATTAACTCTTAAAGTGTGTTTTTAATGTTAACCAAACAACAAAGGACAAAGAAAAAAACACGCACTGCTCTTGACTGAATAACTCAGGATGTTTAATTTATACAGTAAAGACTATGCAGTGTTATTTTACCATTTCTGTCCCTGAAACTAATGTCAGACCGGAAAAACCTGAAAAGCACTGTTTATTTCATTTGTATAATTTGTTATATTGTATTTATTTGTGATTTTGCTTGTAATTTGATTATTTGTTTTTATTTTATGACTGATTACTTGTGTTTAATAATGTTTTATATTAGTTAGGCTAGTAATGGTGCCAAAATTGGAATAGAGGACAGTGAATTTTCACTGGTATCTAAAATGTTGGTGTCATCACTGCCTGTTTTGCAATAACAGTATCAAGGCCAGTAAAAATATTTATGATCGGTAAAGTCACCGGCCATTGGCAGGTGTGGCAAAAAGTTAGCTTTAGGCCCTGGAATCAAGAATAGCTCAGAGTACCAGTTGATTTTGGCACAGAACCTTCTGGCGTCTGCTAGAAAGCTGAAAATGAAGAGAACTTTCACCTCTCAGCATGACAATGATCCAAAACGCACATCTAAATCCTCAAAGGAATGGCTTCTGCAAAGAAAGATGAATGTTTTGGAACAGAGCCCAGACCTGAATCTGAGGGGGACCTGAAGAGGGCTGGCGCAAGAGATGCCCTCGCAATTTAACAGAGTGAGAAAATATTCAAGTCAAAATGTGCCAAGCTGAATAAAATCAAAGCAACAAATTCAAAGGATGCTTCAAAAGTATTAGTTCAGGAGGGCATACACGTATGCAGTTAGCTATTCCATTTCCAAGTTTTTAATTTTTTCTCTCTGAAATGTGTCTCTTGTAGTTTTCAGTTTATATTCGCTGTAGATGTGAGAGGACACATAACTAATAATATGGGATCACTTCGGAATTCAAACAGTTGGCTAACCTGAGAAAATAAGACTTTTCCTGTATCCCACATGTAACCACATTTTGTTTAAATCTGACTAAGTGCCTCAAACCGGACTTCTGGACGTGACATATGGAGCTTGAAACACGCCTTCGTCGGTCGTTGGTTTCTTACATCACAACCATCAGCCTCCCAAAGTGAAGCATGTGGAGGTGAGCGCGGCTGATCATAGGACAGGCCTAAATGTGGACCATCCTCGGTCGCCTGCTCTCTCTCATTTCACAGAGCTGGTGAGTGAAACCCAGATAGTGTGATCATTTACTGTAACGCTAGCTGAAGGATGCCAAGAGGGAAACACAGATTAATTGCTTTCAATATTTTTAAATAGAACATATTAAATCACAGAAATTAAAGGTAGGGTAGGTAATTTTCAGAGAGGCTAGCAATAGCGAGCTAGTTTTGAAAGCATAAGATCCCACCCTCCCTTCAGAGCGTCTCAAAGCCACGCCCCCTTCAAAACACATGAACGAACACAACAGGGAGCAAACAAAAGTGCCATGAGAGATGGCGTTAAACTACTGTACCACCTGACTGCTGCAGATTCATTGCACAGTCCCTCCAGGATTTCGCGATATTTTTTTGCTGATTTTTGCGATCAAAATGACTGATTTTGTGGTGGTAACTTCCAGAAATTTGCGAAGATTTACTGTGGCGAGAGGGGCGTGGTTTAGCGAAGTCTGTGACGGGAGAGAGAGTCAGGGGACGAGCGGCACGTAAGTGAATCAAGATCAAATGAGAAACACCTGTCCTTGTTTCAGTGATTGGCGTGGAGAGACAGGATTTAAGCCATCCAGGAAATGAGGACTGGAGAGAGAGGAGCTGGATGCATTGGGACTCAAGCAGGAAGAGAACGACAGACATGCAGAGAGGAACTGCGGAAAGAAACCTATGATATAGAGACTGAGTTCATTTATGTTGTGCGATGTTTGTGACCTGAGTTAAGGAGAATAAACACCTGTTTTGAGTCCTCAGCCAGCCGACCCCCTTGTCTTCTTCCTTCTACACATTGAACTTTGTTACATTTACCATATTATGTATTATGTTAGATGCACAATAGTCATACATGACAAAAGAACAAATTAAATGCACAAATCTTGTTTATTTTGGTATCTTACTAAAAAAGGCTAGTCCAGTGGTGTACTGTGTAGCTTTAATAACATGAACACTTTGGGTGGGAAATATGACTGGGAAAAGTAAATCACAGCAATAAGCAATTGCCTAATACAAGTAAAAAGTTCTCAAATAATTAATTAATTAATCAAGTAAACAGTCAGCAATAAAATAAGAACAAACAAACAAATGATAGGAGGACAAATAAATACAACATAAAGATACAGATACAAACAGAGCTTTACGTTTAATAGGCTACTGTTTGTTTTGTCCAGTAGTTGTTTGATGGGTATAGGCTATATTAGGTTGCTTTCAATTAAAGACCTACAGTAATGAACGGACCCAATGCTGTCACATTTCCCGAACTTATTCACTCAATACATAACCGCTAAGATGGACATTTTATTTTTTTGTGATGAAAATGTTTTTTGTGATTTTTTTTTTTGCGGTGAAATTACAAATTATGCAGGATCGCAAAAATGCAACATTTTGAGTTGTATTCAGCGATCGTGGAATCGTGAAAAACAGGAGGGACTGATTGCAGTGTTTATAGTGTTGCCACTGAAACGCGTAAATGAAGTCATGAACCTCTCTGAGTATGACGTCACAGATTTCCACCTCTTCCAGATCACAGTAGTTATGGTGTGAATGTAGCAAGCTGGTTGTTTTGGTTCAGGAGGAAAGTAAAAGGTGGCTGCTGTTTCAGTTGCGGTGCTCTGTGACTGACGTCTGTCTAAAACTCTGCATAGCATGAAACAAGCTGATGACGTGTGATGTCTGCGCGAGCAGGTGCACAGAGGTAAATACATATGTTGACAGGCAGGTAGGACATCGTATCGTTGCATTCGGACGAATGCAATGATTTGACCAATAATTTATGGTCCGACGCCATCCATAGACGATATATACAACCATTTCTAGGGTTTACAAAGAATGGTGTGAAAAGGGAAAAACATCCAGTATGCGGCAGTCCTGTGGGCGAAAATGCCTTGTTGATGCTAGAGGTCAGAGGAGAATGGGCCGACTGATTCAAGCTGATAGAAGAGCAACTTTGACTGAAATAACCACTCGTTACAACCGAGGTATGCAGCAAAGCATTTGTGAAGCCACAACACGCACAACCTTGAGGCGGATGGGCTACAACAGCAGAAGACCCCACCGGGTACCACTCATCTCCACTACAAATAGGAAAAAGAGGCTACAATTTCCACGAGCTCACCAAAATTGGACAGTTGAAGACTGGAAAAATGTTGCCTGGTCTGATGAGTCTCGATTTCTGTTGAGACATTCAGATGGTAGAGTCAGAATTTGGCGTAAACAGAATGAGAACATGGATCCATCATGCCTTGTTACCACTGTGCAGGCTGGTGGTGATGGTGTAATGGTGTGGGGGATGTTTTCTTGGCACACTTTAGGCCCCTTAGTGCCAATTGGGCATTGTTTAAATGCCACGGCCTACCTGAGCATTGTTTCTGACCATGTCCATCCCTTTATGACCACCATGTACCCATTCTCTGATGGCTACTTCCAGCAGGATAATGCACAAATGTCACAAAGCTTGAATCATTTCAAATTTGTTTCTTGAACATGACAATGAGTTCACTGTACTAAAATGGCCCCCACAATCACCAGATCTCAACCCAATAGAGCATCTTTGTTCCTAATAATCCTTTAGGTGAGTGTAAATATATTTAGACCACTTAAAACGTTGGAGTTTTTCCCTCTTTTGCACCTCACTTTTAATTCGCTAAATTGAAAGCACAGCCGCACAGGGATTCATAATGCTCGCTCTGCTCTGCTCACTCCGTGCCAGTGGACAGGCACTATTGTGAATGCCTGTGCGCATTTTACGAATAAGCGCCAATTCAGGGGCAGCAATCGCTTGAATGGTGGGTTCATTACTATTCTTAATGAAAAACACAACAACTAGAAAAACACCCTTAGAAGGTTACCTATTAGCACTGGGTTTAAATCCAAAATATTGCCAAATAGGCGCTTTTACATTTCACTTTAAAACCAAATCATCCACCGAGCATCTTGTCAGTGAGCTCCTCACTCTCATCCCGTGATAAATGAAATCTGTCTCCTTATTTACTGTAAAAAAAATAAATTAAAAAAATGGTAGGGGTGGTGGGCAAGTGATGTCATTGGTGTGCGGCTGAACACCAGTAACACTGACTATCGCAACAAGCCTACTATGAAAATGACAAAAAAAAAAAATCTGGAACAAATCATTTTTGACAGCCCTAGGCCGATCAATGATACTAAAATAACATGCTAATGCTTGTTAATGCTAATTCTGATTGCTAATGCTATTGTTTATTTGGATTAGCTACGCCCAAGAGCTAGTATTCCTGGGGTCCACACATCACTTAAAAACATACATTATTTATATATATATATATATTCTCAACATTACAACATTACTGTGAATGTACAAAAAAACAGAAAAAAAAAAAAAAATAGAACAAATGCCAACACCAGGTCTAACACTTACGCATCCAATTCATTTCTATACATAACCCTATAAATATGATAACCCAAGGTGTGCCTTTACCTGCCTTTTGTGTTATTTTAATTAATGACAATGGCAGAGAATTCCATGTTTTCGTTATTGTTATTAAGGGGAGGGGCATTCTCATTACAGAGAGAATTTTATTAGATGTTGGATAGGCTTGTGAATGCAAGATGAGTCAACAATATCATAAGTCAAAAGACATTTACTAAAAATTGCTGGGTGGGGTACTGTAAATTTTGATTCATGGACTCTGCTAATGAACGTCACGGCCCTTGTAAAATTTGATTTATTTAACATTACAAAAGATATCCTCGTAAGTCGTTATATTGTATATTGAGACTCAATGGGACTCGGCAGACACTCGTGGTGTGATACTACAGTTAAAGTCCACAGTACAGGTCCTCATACAGATATGGGAGGTTAGAACACCAGCTTTGGTTTCTCTAAACAACAGGGGTCGATATCATGTCAGAGGATCCCGCTCTAGACTGGTTACACACACCTCTTACACACACACAGACACACACTGTTCCGCCGGCGGCTCATATCCTATGGGTGATTAGAGCTGGGTGTCTGTCTGCCAGCTGCTTGGGCAAGAGATTAGGAATGTTTGCAGCCCTCGGGGACTTCAGTAAATCCACCTGCAGTTCATAGTCTAAACAGTGCAGTTCATTCTGTATTCTGAAGGTCAGTGGTACTACTACAATCAGCTAAAAACTGATCTGATTACCAGATGTTTCTTCAAAAGAAACATCCTTTTCTTCCATCCTTTTCTTCTAAGGTCATCCACGATTGTGAGAACTTGGTCAGTTTATTATTCACATGGGAACTGGGAACAAAATGCTCTGATTTCAGTTAACTGGGATTTAGGCTTATATGGTGATTATCACATGTAGGTAATATTTGACCTCAAAAATAATAACAAAAAGTAATAAATTATATTTTCCATAAAGAAAAGTAAGCCTGTTTTAGCACAATTAAATCTGTTTTGCATTAGTTTCATTATAATGATTAAATTTCCCTCCAAAATGTATTCCCCTTCTACCGTTCAAAACTTTGGGGTAAGTGGGGTAAATGTTTATTTTTATTTTTGAAAGAAATTCATACTTTTATGCAGCAAGCAAGGATGCATTAAATTAATAAAGTTAAATTAAGTGACTGTAAAAACATTTAGATTTCTATTTCAAATAGCCTAAATGCAGTTCTTTTGAAATTTCTATTCCTCAAAGAATCCACAAAAATATTAATCAGCACAACTGTTTTCAACATTGATAATAATAGGAAATGTTTCTTGATCAAATCATCATATGTGACTCTGGAACACAAAACCAGTCACAAGTCACACAGGTACAGTGCATCCGGAAAGTATTCACAGCAAATCACTTTTTCCACATTTTGTTATGTTACAGGCTTATTCCAAAATTGATTAAATTCTTTATTTTTTCCTAAATTCTACAAACAATACCCCATAATGACAACGTGAAAGAAGTTTGAACTTCACATGTGAAAATGTTGTAAATTGTTGTAAAAATCACATGTACACAAGTATTCAAAGCCTTTGCCATGACACTTTTTTGATCACAATTTTGACACAAATTGATCTCAGGTGCATCCTGTTTCCACTGATCATCCTTGAGATGTTTCTACAACTCGACTGGAGTCCACATGTGGTAAATTCAGTTGATTGGACATGATATGGAAAGGCACACACCAGTCTATATAAGGTCCCACAGTTAACAATGCATGTCAGAGCACAAACCAAGTCATGAAGTCCAAGCAATTGTCTGTAGACCTCTGAGACAGGATTGTATCGAGGCACACATCTGGGGAAGGGAAAACATCTGCAGCATTGAAGGTCCCATTGAGCACAGTGGCCCCCATCATCCATAAACGGAAGAAGTTTGGAACCACCAGGACTCTTCCTAGAGCTGGCCGCTCAGCTGAACTGAGGAGGGGAAAAGGGCCTTAGTCAGGGAGGTGACCAAGAACCTGATGGTCACTCTGACAGAGCTCCAGTGTTTCTCTGTGGAGAGAGGAGAACCTTCCAGAAGAACAACCATCTCTGCAGCACTCCACCAATCAGGCCTGAATGGTAGAGTGGCCAGACAGAAGCCACTCTTCTGTAAAAGGAGTTTGCCAAATGGCACTTGAAGGACTCTCAGACCACAAGAAACTGGTCTGATGAAACTCTTTGGCCTGAATGGCAAGTGTCATGTCTGGAGGAAACCAGGCACCGCTCCTCACCTGGCCAATACCATCCCTACAGTGAAGCATGGTGGTGGGGATGTTTTTCAGTGACAGGAACTGGAAGACTAGTCAGGATCGAGGGAAAGATGAATGCAGCAATGAACAGAGACATCCTTGATGAAAATCTGCTCCAGAGCGCTCTGGACCTCAGACTGGGGCGAAGGTTCATCTTCCAACAGGACAACGACCCTAAGCACACAGCCAGAAGAGCGTCAGTGCATAGCCATTTTCAGATCTCTCAAGAGATGTTCAATCGGGTTTAAGTCTGGGCTCTGGCTGGGCCACTCAAGGACATTAACAGAGTTGTCCCGTAGCCACCCCTTTGTTATCTTGGCTGTGTGCTTAGGGTCCTGTTGGAAGAGGAACCTTCGCCCCAGTCTGAGGTCCAGAGCGCTCCGGAGCAGATTTTCATCAAGGATGTCTCTGTTCATTGCTGCATTCATCTTTCCCTCGATCCCGACTAGCCTCCCAGTTCCTGCCGCTGAAAAACATCCCCACAGCACGATGCTGTCCTGTCTCCATCCAATCTGATGGAGCTTGAGAGGTCCTGCAAAGAAGAATGGGAGAAACTGCCCAAAAATAGGTGTGCCAAGCTTGTAGCATCATACTCTAAAAGACTTGAGGCTGTAATTGGTGCCAAAGGTGCTTCATCAAAGTATCGATCAAAGGCTGTGAATACTTGTGTACGTGACTTTTTTTTTTTTTTTTTTTATAAATTTGCAAAGATTTCAAACAAAAGACATTTTGTACATTTCCTACTGTAAATATATATAAAACATTTATTATTAGTAGTTAGCCTTGCTAAGGACTTCATTTGGACAACTTTAAAGACAATTTTTTTGCAATATTTAGACTTTTTTGCACCCTCAGATTCCAGATTTTCATCTCGGCCAAATATTGTCATATCCTAACAAAACATACATCAATGGAAAGCTTATTTATTCAGCCTTCATATGGTGTATAAATATCAATTTATACATGTGGTTTAATTAATGTGGTTCTGGGTCACATATTAGAATGATTTCTGAAGGATCATGTGACACTGAAGACTGGAGGAATGATGCTGAAAATTCAGCTTTGATCACAGGAATACATTACATTTTAAAATATATTCACATAGTTATTTTAAATTGTAATAATATTTCACAATATTACTGTTTTTACTGTATTTTTAATCAAATAAATGCAGCCTTGATGAGAATAAGAGACTACTTTGAAAAACATTAGAAAATCTTACCAAACCGAAACTCTTGAACGTTAGAGTATGTCAAACATGAATCAATCATTTAAAAACAACTAAAACCAATTTTGTGAACTGGATCAACAGACTGATTGTAAAGAACTGACTCAAAAACCATTTGTCCAAATTCATATGGGTAACAATATTTAGATGTTTTTGTTTTCTTTATGTAAAATATAATAACTTCTTGGTTTTTCTTTTGATTTTAGAGTGAAATATGACTTTTCTGTCAGTCTGGTAAAAAAAAAATCCCACCTTTCTTGATCTGGATCAGTCGCCTCTGCCTGTGAAGATACTATGAAACTCAGAGGCATCAAACAGACAGTTAAGGGAAGCAGAGCTTTCAAGAAGCTTTCATAAGATGAAAAAGAGAAATGACACTGAACTAAAAATAAGCTCAGGCACTAGGTCATCTACTCTTAACTAAATTTGTACATAAAAGCACCTTGAACGTAATTTGTGTAAAACGTTTTACAGGAAGATGTGCTACTAGTGAAAGGGATGTGATAATATACTGTCACGGAAAAATACTGAAACAATGAGTGATATGTCCTCTGATTTGGTGTTTAAAATTAGTTGATGTCTGTTTGTGACAGGACTTCCTGAACATGAGTTCCTGCAGTTGCTTCTCACAGAAAAGGCGGTGGAAGATGCTAGCTTATTTCCACCTCCAAAGACCGTCCTTTAACTACCAGTTCCTGTTTACAAGCTAGCTGTGCGTCAAAGAGTCTTTTCCTGAGAGATAAGAGGAAAACAAAAAAGTAAAAAAAAACAGGTGAAGGGGTTCGGATGAGAATTTTTGTATACACCATTAAATCAAAACTTAACTTTTGTTTGTGTTCATTTTAAGGCCATCAAAATGCTATTGTATTCCTAAAAATTAACTATCTTTAAACTGCTTTAAATTTACAGCCATCTTATTACATGAAAATGGACATAAAACATTGATGACATCATTTTGCACACAGAGGCGTATCCAAATCGTTGTCCAATAAAGTAAATGAGATCGTCTCCTCCCGATAACAATGGCTGCCTCTGACTAGCATCAGCAAACATTTAAACTAAAGTGTATGTATGGCTATTTAAAAAAGCAAGGGATGAGCCCAAACGTCCTGTTTCCGTAGGAAACGGTGCATTAGGTTTGTGCAATGCTATACCGTTGTTAGTTTTACAGTAACTTTTTGCTGTATTTGCCAAATTCTAAAATTTTTAACACTTTAAAAGCACGATTTCATAAGCTTTTAGTAAGCATCAATCCTTTTTGGAGCGCCTACAGCATGGCATGCAAATACAGGGATGCAAATATTCCTTCAGCCGCATGACCTCATTTTACTTCCAGGTAAAACTTTGAATATCAATGAGCTAAAGTCCTGCAAACATGAGTGCCCTGTCTGCTCATCCTAAAATATCTCCAAATCCTGAAGCTAATAAACAAAAATCGGTAGTTAAACAGAAAAAGGTAAAGAAAGAAAGTAAGTAAGTATATATATATATATATAGGAAGTGTGTAGACTGCACACAGCAACAGTACACTGTAAAAGCAACCTTAGAAATAACAAGACTGACAATGAATATTGTCAGGAGCGTTTCTAAGATTTTAATATTAGGGGGTTTAGCCCCCAGTGAGGGTATGATTTAATAAAACAAAAACAAACACACAACATATAGGCCTAGTTTTTACAGACACAGTTTAGATTATGCCAGGATTAGGCTTTAGTCAAATTAGGACACAATATACACTCACCTAAAGGATTATTAGGAACACCTGTTCAATTATCTCATTAATGCAATTATCTAATCAACCAATCACATGGCAGTTGCTTCAATGCATTTAGGGGTGTGGTCCTGGTCAAGACAATCTCCTGAACTCCAAACTGAATGTCAGAGTGGGAAAGAAAGGTGATTTAAGCAATTTTGAGCATGGCATGGTTGTTGGTGCCAGACGGGCCGGTCTGAGTATTTCACAATCTGCTCAGTTACTGGGATTTTCACGCACAACCATTTCTAGGGTTTACAAAGAATGGTGTGAAAAGGGAAAAACATCCAGTATGCGGCAGTCCTGTGGGCGAAAATGCGTTGTTGATGCTAGAGGTCAGAGGAGAATGGGCCGACTGATTCAAGCTGATAGAAGAGCAACTTTGACTGAAATAACCACTCGTTATAACAGAGGTGTGCAGCAAAGCATTTGTGAAGCCACAACACGCACAACCTTGAGGCGGATGGGCTACAACAGCAGAAGACCCCACCGGGTACCACTCATCTCCACTACAAATAGGAAAAAAAAGAGGCTACAATTTGCACAAGCTCACCAAAATTGGACAGTTGAAGACTGGAAAAATGTTGCCTGGTCTGATGAGTCTCGATTTCTGTTGAGACATTCAGATGGTAGAGTCAGAATTTGGCATAAACAGAATGAGAACATGGATCCATCATGCCTTATTACCACTGTGCAGGCTGGTGGTGGTGGTGTAATGGTGTGGGGGATGTTTTCTTGGCACACTTTAGGCCCCTTAGTGTCAGTTGGGCATTGTTTAAATGCCACGGCCTACCTGAGCATTGTTTCTGACCATGTCCATCCCTTTATGACCACCATGTACTCATTCTCTGATGGCTACTTCCAGCAGGATAATGCACCATGTCACAAAGCTCGAATCATTTCAAATTGGTTTCTTGAACATGACAATGAGTTCACTGTACTAAAATGGCCCCCACAGTCACTAGATCTCAACCCAATAGAGCATCTTTGAGATGTGGTGGAATGGGAGCTTCGTGCCCTGGATGTGCATCCCACAAATCTCCATCAAATGCAAGATGCTATCCTATCAATATGGGCCAACATTTCTAAAGAATGCTTTCAGCACCTTGTTGAATCAATGCCACGTAGAATTAAGGCAGTTCTGAAGGCGTCAAACAAAGGGGGTCAAACACAGTATTAGTATGGTGTTCCTAATAATCCTTTAGGTGAGTGTATATATATATATATATATATATATATATATATATATATATATATATATATATATATATATATAAACATTATTCTGCATCTTGAAACAAAATCTTGAAACAAAAACAATGGCACTGGCATATTGTAAGATATGTCAGAGCAAGTTGCTTTCAGTTAAGACAGCTCAAACATGCACTTTAGTCTGGGACTAACTTAAAGGTTGTGAATCAGTGTATCAATTCATGATTCGGATCACGTCTCAAACCGTCTCAAACCACTCCGAAGCTTCATGAAGCAGTGTTTTGAAATCAGCCATCACTATATAAGTCGTTATTTCGTCTTTTTTTGCGCACAAAAACTATTCTCGTCGTGTCTTAAAATTACTGTAGAACCACTGTAGTGAGAAGGACTTTGTAACGACGTCTTTAGTACCTTTTATGGGTCTTGAGAGAGGAAATGTCATTGCTGCCAATGGAGGCCTTTCTGAGCCATCGGATTTCAACAAAAATATCTTAATTAGTGTTCCGAAGATGAACAAAGGTCTTACGGGTGTCGAACGACATGAGGGTAAGTAATTAATGACAGAATTTTCATTTTTGGATGAACTAACCCTTTAAGCCTTATCTGTGAAACGGAGTATTAATATACTGTTGAATACTAAAACAAGCAGGAATATATACAGTTATATATATATATATATATATATATATATATATATATATATATATATATATATATATATATATATATATATATATATATATATATATGTATATAGGTTCTACACTATAAAATCAACCCCTGAATAATGAGTTCATTTTAAATCATTTTAACTATCCAGATCATATTCATTAATATTTACTTAGAATATAGACAAACTTTATGTTACTGTAGATGTCTAGATTGTCAATATGTTTTAATGCACCCTATATTAAACCATTCCTTTTTTTGTTGTCTATTTAAAAGAATAACCGCACATTAATCTATTTGCCAGTTCTATAACTCAAAGTGACATAAAAACAAAAAAACAAAAAAACAAATCCTTTTTCGAATAAGTATGTCACAATCAGCTGCTGGGTCATTATTTAGTAGAATGGAATAACTATATCACGCCTATTCAGTTGAATTCATTCTTAGTTTTGTTTTCATAGACTTTTGTTTGTTTTCATCCGTCACATTTTTTGTTTTGAGCTTCCCACCACTCATCGTGTATTAACTCAGTGCATCACAGCGTGGTATGGGAACAGCACCAGTCATGACCGCAAAGCCCTGCAAAGAGTCGTGCGCTTATCCGAGCGTATCTCAGGGTCAGCTCTCCCGTCTCTGCAGGACGTCTACACCAAACGCTGCAAAGGTAGAGCTACTAAAATCATCAAGGACTCTAATCACCCTGCAAACCCTCATTTCACGCTGCTGCCATCTGGTAGCGCTTCCAAGCCTGATGGCCAAAACTGAGAGACTCAGGAGGAGCTTCTTCCCCCAGGCCATCAGACTCCTGAACTCAGTCACTTAACACCACGTGACTTCACTTCAGGATAAACATACTGTCATTGCACTGCACTTTCTGTTCTCGTTGTTACTGTGTAACAACCTGTTATAAACCTGTTTGCACATTATACTCTTTATACATTTGTTAACCACATATTTATAAGTCTACAGTTTACTCACTGCACAGTCTACTTCAATTATTTTATTCCACTTTATTCTTATTTTTTACTTATTTTTATTTATTTATTTTTTCTTGACTTGATTATTTATAATTCTACATATATATTATATATATATATATATATATATATATATATATATATATATATATATATATATATATATATATATATATATATATATATATATAGTACTTTTTTATCCTATTTCTATATAATTTCCTCCTTGTGTTTTTAACTGTGAATTTGCACTGTCCATGGAGCGGACCTGTTTACATTTCACTGCTAGTTGTATATTCTGTATATAACTGTGTATGTGACAAATAAAACTCTTGAATCTTGAATCTTGAATCTTGAATCTGTTCTTATGGTCACTAATCATCACCACAGCTTTTTGTCATATTAGTTCATCAACATCATGTATATTAGTTCCTCCTTGTGCACTCTGTCAGTCGATGTTTGTGTTTGCTTTGTTACAGGCACACACTGTTACACCATCTGTCGGTACCTGATACTTTTCGTATTGGAACCTGTTATCATCATCTTCTTCATTATGTGACAGATCGACCAACTAAATGGATTATACAGCGCAATTTGCTGTTTTGGCTGCTAGAAACTTCTGTCTTCTTGCCATCACCAGCCCCTTTGACGACGAGACCCTGAAGTCATTGTTCTGGATCGGGGCAAATTATCATCACCCTACAGACCTTCCAGACATCTCTGGACTAAACTGGAGGGACGCTATCAACCAGTGTTTGGAGAGTGTCTACCCCCCGGTCCAGAGCACAGCCCGACCTAGAGCCTGTGTCACCACCTGCGACCACGAAGGAATCGTGTGAGCCCCCCGCAGACGGACAGCTACCACCCGCCGTGGCACTTCAGCTAGAGCCTGAGGAGAAGAGGACATCACTGACCCTCGTCCCGGAAGAGGAGCCCCCCAGTGAGTCTGACCAGGGGTGTGAACCTGTGACATCTGTGGCCGAGGGTATAATGGTGGAAATAGAGACCGAGGATTGGCTGATGGACTTCAGTGCAGAGGTATCAACTCTCATCCTATCCCACCCCGTGTTTTGTGTTCCTCATCGTTGATTCTAGACAGCACTATGGACTGTTTGAACTGTGAACCTTCATCACTGTTTCTAAACAGCAAGAGACCTGCATGGACCTGTATTGCAGCCCTTCGTCATCTCCTGTAATGCCATGCTGTGACGTCGAACCACTGAGTGAGTGGATCCTGTGGCTCCGGCTTCTGATCACCTCGCTCCGACTCTGCCCGTCGACCTGTTGGTTTTGCCTGGGCTCTTCCCACCATTAGCTCCAACCAGACACCCTCTGCCTTCCGACTACACCGGGTTCCTTCATCCCACCGGCTTCACCTTGGTCAGTCGTCACTTCACCTCCGCCACAGACTTGCAGATCTTCCGCTACGCTCCATTCCTCCACCCCTACGGCAGTGGGCTCCTCCTTCCCTTCGGGTACGCCTCTGTCCTCCATCACACTGGCATCACCTCAGTCCTCGGGCAATCTGGCTCCACCTCAGACACTTGTCGCCGTGGTATCGCCTAGGCCTCCTGTGCTAGCAGTGTCGCTCTGCTCCATCGGCTCTCTGTCTGCACCCTGGGATTCATCGGCTCCGCCTCTGTCAGTTGTCCCCCAGTTGACATCAGCCTCAACTCCACCTTGGCTCTTCCCTCCCTCAACTCCGCCGTGGGCTGTCGTCTCTGGGTTCTGTGCCTTTGGATGTCTACCACCATCGCCGCCGAGGTCTTGTCATTGCTCGGATGTCCCCATTCCTCCTTTGCCGCTTATCACCATGTCCTCCTAAGCCTCCTCCTTCTGATCACCAAGCCACGAGGTCATGCCTTCCGGGAGGGGGTGTTTTGTCAATTTTAAAGGGGACTAAGGCGATCACGAATTTGTGAACATATTACGGAGCTAATCAGAATTTTTCTAGGGGGGCTGGGTAGAAATTTAGGGGGACTGAATCCCACCTAAAAAGGGCCTAGCAACGCCCCTGGTTATTGTATTAGCTTCTAAAAGTAAGAGTTCACAAACTATGGAAGCTTGTTTCCACCACAGAATAAAACTAATTAAAAGATAATTGCGACTTTAAATCACTCAATTCTGACTTTTGACAACTTAATTGCGACTTTATATCTCGCAACTTTATAACTCGCAATTGCAAGTTTATATCAAACAATTCAGACTTTATAACTCACAATTGTGACATTATAACTCGCAATTATGACTTTATAACACGCAATTTTGACTTTATATCAAACAATTCTGACTTTATAACTTGCAATTTCGACTTTATATCTCACAACTGTGACTTTATAACTCGCAATTGTGACTTTATATCACACAATTTTGACTTTATATCAAACAATTGTGACTTTATGACTCACAATTGCAAGTTTATATCACACAATTCTGATTAAAAATAAATAAATAAAATACACCAACAAATTTTATTCCAAATTATGAATACTTGGGCATATTATTGATTAATACATTTATAAAATACTTATTAAATAAATAAAATATTTGTTTTCATCGGTTACTTGCACAATACACAATACTTGCACAATGTTATCATAGTGCAATAGCCTATATGTAAACTAAAACATTTTGAGGTTTGAGTCACACAACCAGCTCCATGTTGGCTTTTGAGACATAGTAAACTTGCTCGGTAGCTCACCTGGTAGCACTTGCCATGTGGACTTGCAGAAGCAAGCTAAAAAGGCTTCGTCAAATACAGTTTTTATCTCACATTTGCTTTTCACTGTCTGTTAGGTTTAGTGTTGGGTTTTGTTTAAGTGGTACATTATTTTCAAATGCAATAGAGCATTAACATTTTGGTGCCACTCACTAATTTCATTTTCAAACTGCTGTGTTGTCATGTACAACAACCAGCATAATAAAACATTGCCAGATCCACATTTATCTGTTTCACATAAAACTGAATGTGCTTTTAGTGCCACTCATTAGACATACTGATAGTGTTGAGAAATGTGCAATAAACAGCATAATATCTGTTTGCAGAAATGTCACCATAGGCATGTGTTTCCAATGAGAAAAACACATTATTGTGTCACGAAAAGAATATAAAAACTGACACCATGTTAATGATGATTATCAGCAAATAACAATTAAAATTTCAGTCAATTCAAAGCTATTATATGACTTCATAAACCTAAAATAGTTTAATTTAAGGCAGAATCGGCTTATTTAAAAACATGAAGACAAAAATTAGAGCGCAGCAGCAGACACACATTGACAATCCCAGTTTGATTGTAGTGTAATATAATATAAATCACACTAAGCACAAGTAGTAACCATATAAATGTGCTCATATGTAGCAATGTTTATTTAATGACATTAATAATAATAATAATAATAATAATAATAATAATTATATATACATATATATACATACACAATGACTTCATCTTATGTCATTTCCTGTCAGGAAATATTAATTTTGCAATACTCTGTGTCTGTGATGTGACGATACAGTCTATCTTCAGAAACTGATAACTAGACACACTGACCAAGAGCTTGTGAAAACCGAGCTGCCTACATTGACAATATCTTCTACCTCACAGTTCACAAAGATGCTTCAGCAGGACATAGTGACCATATGAGATTCATTAATGAATCTTCTCTCATATCGATGCTGAGATATGGTCAGTAACAGATCACACCTTTCTATTGCCTCTAAAAGAAAATAAATAAAGCATATATAGGCTCAGGCTCATTGTCATTTCACAGAATAAATGCGAAAAGCTGCACATGAGCTACAAACCCTATTCATTTAGAAACAACATGAGCATCGCCCGGTTAATCCATCGTGTTTCACGTGCTCTGGTGCAGCCTGTTGTCAAAGCCGACTAACAGACGAAAAGCGACAAATAACACAAACGCGATTAATACATGAGCGAATAAATCTTACCTCGGTCTATAAGGGCGTTTCCGTTCAGTTCACACGCTCGCTGTCGGATGTATCGCCGCACATCTGCTTCATTCCCTCATCAGTTCGTTCAGTGATCAGACACTCACCACGCCTTCCCCTTACCGGCTACAAAGACACGGACCGGGGCCATGCCGTTATCTGCGCGCACACACACTCGCTCATACTACCCGTAGTATTGTGTGTGTGTGTGTGTGTGTGTGTGTGTGTGTGTGTGTGTGTGTGTGTGTGTGTGTGTGTGTGTGTGTGTGTGTGCCCTACACGCCCTCCGCTCACTGACAACACACATTAGCTATCGCTCGCTATATCATTGCTGAGGTTGCAGGGAAATATTGTGAAATTCGAACACATCAATTGTTCAATAATCACATTGTTATGAATAGCAAAATTCTATTTAAAGACACTTGATAATTGAGTCAAAAAATCGTTTAAATCCAATGACTCGATTCGATGATTCGTCCCATTAGTGCTTTAAAGGCGCGGCCATAGTTACTGTCTCTCAGACATATTAAGCAGGTAAAATCCAGATGTGTTTGGGAGTTTCGCATGAGGGCGAACAAGTTCCCCACGCAGATTTCGGTCGTTTTCAAGTTGGTCGAGCGTGGTTCTGTGTGAGCAATGCTTCATACGTCGCTACACTATTGCCATTGAACAATGGACCTTTTTTGGTATCAGAATTCGCTGAAATAGGCTATGGCATCCAGGGTTTCTGCGGGTCTTAAAAAAGTCTTAATTTGACCTTCCACAATTTAAGGCCTTAAAATGTCTTAAATCGGAGCAGAAAGTCTTAAATGTAACATCATGTCATTAAATTAGGGCCCTGGTTTCCATGCGTAGACGGAATCTCACAGAATCCATTCATAAAAATGGAATTTTATAATGCGGAATGTCACAGAATTTGTCAAATTTTGGGTGAATAAATCAAAAGTAGGTCAGTAGGCCTATGCACTTAAAGGGGTAGTTCACCCAAAAATGAAAATTCCGTCATTGATTCCTCATCCTCATGTCGTTCCAAACCCGTAAGACCTTCGTTCATCTTCAGAACACAGATGAAGATATTTCTGATGAAATCCGAGAGCTCTCAGGCCCCTCCGAAGACTATTTAATTAACACTTTCAAGTCCCAGAAAGCTAAGAAAGACATAGTTAAAATAGTCCATGTGACTCCAGTGGTTCAAACGTAATTTTATAAAGAAAAAACAAACAAAAATTAAAGCTGCAAGCAGCGATGAAAGGGCCCTCGCACCCGGGAGCACCGCCACCTGGTGTCCTCAGGAAAACAGCGAATAGTGGGCGACATGCATTTAAGCGGGTAAATATAGGAGAAATATTGCAAAGTCACTTCCTGCTGCCAGAAGGTGGCGCTTTGACTATAACTGAATATTGGCATGTAGATGTCTTCAGGTCAGGACTATTATTAAACGTGAAGTTTGGGGCAGATCGTATGCCTGAGTTACAACAACTTCCTGTTTCATGGCGTAAATCGCATGCATTAGCACTTAGCCACGTGTTGCTTGATTTAATGTGTTTCTTTGTTTATGGGAGTGAATTGCAGTGTAAAGCATGCCATTTCCTGTTGCCAGCAGGTGGCGTTATGACTAATTAATTTTGGCATGTACAGGTGCTGGTCATATAATTAGAATATCATCAAAAAGTTGATTTATTTCACTAATTACATTAAAAAAGTGAAACTTGTATATTATATTCATTCATTACACACAGACTGATATATTTCAAATGTTTATTTCTTTTAATTTTGATGATTATAACTGACAACTAAGGAAAATCCCAAATTCAGTATCTCAGAAAATTAGAATATTGTGAAAAGGTTCAATACTGAAGACACCTGGTGCCACACTCTCATCAGCTGATGAACTCACAACACCTGCAAAGGCCTTTACATGGTCTCTCAGTCTAGTTCTGTAGGCTACACAATCATGGGAAGACTGGTGACTTGACAGCTGTCCAAAAGACGACCATTGACGCCTTGCACAAGGAGGGCAAGACAAAAAAGGTCATTGCAAAAGAGGCTGGCTTTTCACAGAGCTCTGTGTCCAAGCACATTAATAGAGAGGCAAAGGGAAGGAAAAGATGTGGTAGAAAAAAAGTGTACAAGCAATAGGGATAACCGCACCCTGGAGAGAATTGTGAAACAAAACCCATTCAAAAATGTGGGGGAGATTCACAAAGAGTGGACTGCAGCTGGAGTCAGTGCTTCAAGAACCACTACGCACAGGCGTATGCAAGACATGGGTTTCAGCTGTCGCACTCCTTGTGTCAAGCCACTCTTGAACAACAGACAGCGTCAGAAGCGTCTCACCTGGGCTAAAGACAAAAAGGACTGGACTGCTGCTGAGTGCTCCAAAGTTATGTTCTCTGATGAAAGTAAATCAGGGTCCCAGAGTCTGGAGGAAGAGAGGAGAGGCACACAATCCACGTTGCTTGAGGTCCAGTGTAAAGTTTCCACAGTCACTGATGGTTTGGGGTGCCATGTCATCTGCTGGTGTTGGACCACTGTGTTTTCTGAGGTCCAAGGTCAACGCAGCCGTATACCAGGAAGTTTTAGAGCACTTCATGCTTCCTGCTGCTGACCAACTTTATGGAGATGCAGATTTCATTTTCCAACAGGACTTGGCACCTGCACACAGTGCCAAAGCAACCAGTACCTGGTTTAAGGACCATGCTATCCCTGTTCTTAATTGGCCAGCAAACTCGCCTGACCTTAACCCCATAGAAAATCTATGGAGTATTGTGAAGAGGAAGATGCGATATGCCAGACCCAACAATGCAGAAGAGCTGAAGGCCACTATCAGAGCAACCTGGGCTCTCATAACACCTGAGCAGTGCCACAGACTGATCGACTCCATGCCACGCCGCATTGCTGCAGTAATTCAGGCAAAAGGAGCCCCGACTAAGTATTGAGTGCTGGACATGCTCATATTTTTCATGCTCATACTTTTCTGTTGGCCAAGATTTCTAAAAATCCTTTCTTTGTATTGGTCTTGAGTAATAGTCTAATTTTTGGGATTTTCCTTAGTTGTCAGTTATAATCATCAAAATTAAAAGAAATAAACATTTGAAATATATCAGTGTGTAATGAATGAATATAATATACAAGTTTATAAGTATACAATATATAAGTTTAACTTTTGAATGGAATTAATGAAATAAATCAACTTTTTGATGATATTCTAATTATATGAACAGCACCTGTATATGTCTTCAGGTCAGGACTCTTATCAGACATGTGAAGTTTGGGGCAGATCAGAAATTGTATGTCTGAGTTACAACAACTTCCTCTTTCATGGCGAAACATCAGATTTTGTGAGGCCTCACAGACACGCCCTTCAGGGAAAACTCAAGATCTTCATAGTTTAACATCACCAAGGACTTAAGATTACACTGTGCAAATATGATGTTGTTCTGATTAATCTCTAGGCGGAGTTTGTTAAAGTACAACGTCTGGAAATGGCAAAAAACTGCAAAACTTTTGTAGAGAAATTTCAAAATATCTCACTTCCTGTTGTGTTTCATACTTTGCACCCAGGGTCTTTTTTTGTAAGCATTGGGCTGTTACGTGTGTCTACCGAATTTCATACTCGTACGTTAAACGTAGCTCGAACTGCGCTTAATTTAAATTTTGTAGGTGGCGCTATCGAGCCATTTTGCAATTCTGAAACCCATGTCAGACATAAATTTTCACCACTTTTGACGTGTGTGCAAAGTTTCACGAGTTTGAGCATGTTTAGGCCCTCAAAAATGCGATTCATTTGGGAGAAGAATAATTATAGGCTGAGCAATTCCAATAGGAATTGCTATTGGTGTTGCACTAATTGCTGTGATGTCTCCAATAGGAATTGCTATTGGTGTTCCTCACACCATCGGTGCTCGGGCCCTAATAATGACTTTATTCAACAATTTTGCTCTAGCCTGTGGCAGTCTCCTTCACAGTTTACGTTGTAAATACAGTGCAGCTCCCGCGTCATCATCATACGCATGCGTCGTAGGGCTCACGTAAACAGCATCGGCTGCTGTAACTCGAGAGTGCTGCAGTAATTACAACGGAAACAGCGTAGGAGACTGACACAGGCTAGAACTAAATTGTAGAATAAAGTTGTTATTTTGCGCACAAAAAGTATTCTCGTCGCTTCATAAAATGAAATTCTTTTAATTCTGTCATCATTTACTTGCCCTCATATCATCCCAAACCCGTAAGACTTTTGTTATGCGTCCATTTGATTACAAGAGAAATTAAAACAGAATTTCTGGGGGGAAAAAAACATTTTACAGGGCCCTATCATTGTAAACTAATAAATAAAATAAGTTGTTTTAATGAATTCAATTACTCAGACATGCTTTTGATTATTAAAATTTTAGTAAACCATTAAAATAGAATCCAGAATTTTTTTTTAATGGAAAACAGAATTTGGTTAAAGAAAGAAGAAGGAAGGAAGGAAGGAAGGAAGGAAGGAAGGAATTTGAGAAAAATTAAACAGATTTCATATGGCCCTTTAATAAATTGTTGTTAAATTGGATATGTTTCATGATTTCAAATAATTAGACATGTTTTTTTTTATTAATAACATTTAATTTAACCATTAAAACGAGTCCAGAAAAGTTCAAACAGAATAAACTAAAAAATAAATAACCTGAAGCGGAAATTTCTAGGTGCAACCAAAGTCCGGAGAGTGTCCAGTTTGGGAACCACATGATTTCGTCGCTGCTTTTTGCGGATGACGTTGTTGTGTTGGCCTCCTCAGACCAGGACCTTCAGCGTGCACTGGGGCGGTTTGCAGCCGAGTGTGAAGCGGCTGGGATGAGAATCAGCACCTCCAAATCCGAGGCCATGGTTCTCAGTCGGAAAAGGGTGGCTTGCCTGCTTCAGGTTGGTGGAGAGTTTTTGCCTCAGGTGGAGGAGTTCAGGTATCTTGGGGTCTTGTTCATGAGTGCTTGAGGGAAGGATGGAACGGGAGATTGACAGATGGATCGGTGCAGCTTCTGCAGTAATGCGGTCGATGTACCGGTCTGTTGTGGTAAAGAAGGTCGATTTACCGGTCAATCTACATTCCTACTCTCACCTATGGTCATGAGCTGTGGGTCATGACCGAAAGGACAAGATCCCGGATACAGGCGGCCGAAATGAGCTTTCTCTGCAGGGTGGCTGGGCACTCCCTTAGAGATAGGGTGAGAAGCTCGGTCACTCGGGAGGAGCTCAGAGTAGAGCCGTTGCTCCTCCACATCGAGAGGAGCCAGCTGTGATGGCTCGGGCATCTATTTCGGATGCCTCCTGGACGCCTTCCTGGGGAGGTGTTCCGGGCACGTTCCACCGGGAGGAGCCCCCGGGGAAGACCTAGGACACGCTGGAAGGATTATGTCTCCCGGCTGGCCTAGGAACGCGTCGGTATTCCCCCGGAAGAGATTGCTTAGATTAGACCCGGAGGCAACAGGATAAGCAGAAGATGATGGATGGATGGAAGGAAGGATAAATAAATAAATTAAATGGATTTCATAGGGCCCTAAATTAAATTGCATGCACTGCAAAAAAATGTATATCTTCCTCAAGATCTTTGTTTTACAGCACAAATATCTAAATACATATATGCAAAATGAAGAAATTAAGTCTTGTTGAATTGAAGAAATTGAACAAAATTAAGTGAGTTTATGTTTTAAAACAAGAACAAATATCTGTCAGTGGGTATGAAAATTACTGTCATTTGAATTAAGTTGATTTTTCTGAAGCCATTGGAAGATAGTTGTTCTTCACTTTCACAAGATCACAAGATTTCTTCTCTTGTCATTTTGCTTCTCAAGTAAATCTTTTAGATATTTGCACTGGAAAGCAAGGCAAAACTACGGGAAAGTAGTACAGTAAAAGTTATATCCATATTCTAGTGTATGGGAGCAGAGCTATTTTTACTTATTTGAATTAATGAAAAAGTTAAGGAGACTTGTTGGAAATATTTTTCAAACTTTGTTGAGTGTTGCTAATGCAACTCGACATTGTGTGCATCCATTTACATTTACATCCATACAATAACATATTGACTAAATTTGCTCCTAAATGGTGTTTATTCCTTAAACTTTCTTTATTTGGTCTTACATTTACCTTCATAAAACCTGCAGAAACCCTGCTGTTATGTGACCGAACCTTAAGAGACAGAAAAACAACAGACTAATCCCAGCTAACAGGGACATTCATTTGTTTTCTGGTCTGTGGTAATGTTCTTGAAACATTGGCACAAAAACATTATTTATACATTGTTCCTGGAACTTTTCCCGAAACGTAGTTGGACATTCGTCTAACGTTTTTTAAATGTTACTACTTTCAGAACGTTCAGAGGCCATTTCATAGTATGTTCCTGTGATGTTTGCAAAATTATAAAAGGGAATGTTCCCTTCATTTTCAACGATCGGGAAATAATATCTTCATAATCTAATGGGAACGTTTTCGTAATATTCTTGGAACATTTTAGCAGTATACTTAGGCCCCGTCCACATGAAGCCAGAGCTTTCCCTATCTGATCGTTTTTTTTTTCTTGTTTCAAGAAATATCTGCGTACACACGAGAGCAATGAAAAGACTGAAAACGATGTAGTATACATGCCAGGCCAGTGTGTGGCGCTGTAATTCTGCCACAGAAATACACTAAAAACAGAGAAGAAGAGTTGTGGCTAGAAGGGGTACAGCAACGGTAGGAAGTGAGGCAAAATCTCACAATAAAATAACAATAAATAAATTTGCTACTTACTAGATGTGTTTTATTAATGCCTACACCCTAAACCTACCCTTACAATAATGGAAATACAGTAATTAAATGACTCACTATTGATGTGCGCATGCCCAGAGCCCGTAGTTGTATCCCTTTCTAGTCTTTCCCGCGCGGGACATGGTGCGATGGCATCACCATTTCACAAAATAGGACCCGGTTTCAAAAAATATGGGTTTCAGGCTCCCAAAACGCCGGATCCGTGTGGACAAAACACTGATATGATACAAAACTTTAACGTGTACAGCTAAACGCGTCTCCGTGTGGACGGGGCCCTAGTATACGTGCTAATTCAATTAGCTAGTCCTTCGAATTCAATTAATCATTCTTTGAAATCGAAAAGAGGTGGTAATAACTTCGGATATGTGCTGATTAATCAGCGCAATCCCTCAAATAACACTTACATGTTAACATTACATAAGTAAGCCTACTGGGTAATATTACTGAACTAGCATGCTAGCCTATTTTTTGCTGCGTGTATTTAGTAATTATACATGATGTGTAACATGCACTAATCCAAGCAATTATAAAATGTTTCAAATCACTTTTCGATCGATCATATTAGTAACTTGACAAAAGTCGTGATCATGATTGGTAAATTAGAAAATCTTTTTCATGCTAAAACCCAGGCACACTAGGTGAAGATACATTAGCATTATTGAACCTGTAGTCAAGGCGCCTCCTCTACAAATGTGATGTCTCGGCTCTTCTTTGAGCGACTGTAATTCAAAGTCATTACTCTTCATGTATGGATTATGCAGCGTACACAACTGCTGAAAGGTTTTTTAAAGGCTCGTCCATGTATAGCAAAACCGGATCGAAAAGAGGCTCAGGTTCTGGGGCTTGACAGCAATATCCCAAACATCTGAACAAAGGGCCTGGTTTATTTGCATCTTCTCAGTGCCCACTGTGTGAATTCCCATGGGGTCCCGCTTCCCATCACCCTCCACCACCACAACACACACAAACACCATCCGCAGTGAAGGAGGAGCTCAATGTTCATTCCAACTGGAAGCCAAAACCAGACATCCCACTGTAAAATCCCAGCTAACAAAAACATGTTCTAAGAGCGTTCTGTTAACATTCCCATGAAAACGTTATTATGTTCTCAAGATGCTGAAATGGTTCTTTGTGTTGGAGTTTAGGGTTCTTTTTTCCCGCCATTTTTGTTTTTCAAATCTGTAACTGTCAAAGCCACCTCAGTACTGATTCTGGAGCTCAGCTACACAACTACACAGACTGTGTTAACACACTCTCAAAGGTAAAATTATTTCTTTCTTAAAATGTCTATAAATTATAACTCTAAATATTGTAACTGGTTACCTACCAATTATGTCTTTTTCTCTTTTTAGTTGAACAGAACAAGTATGAGAAGCAAATTGACTTTTTTGTGTAAAATATCATAAAAATTCCATAAGGTATCATAAAACCAGGCAGAAAGAGGACTAAACAAAACAATATTAATAAATAATATATAAAAATAATACTATTAATACATAGGCCTACATAAACAATACATTAATGAAAATAGACTATTATTAGAAAGGCTATTTATAACACCATTAAGGTCCGATATAACACTTTCAAAACATGGTTTGTGAAAACGTTATTTCCCAAAACATTCAAATGTCCTGTGCTTTTTCTTGCTTATGTGAATGTTAGAGAAAACATTAAATAAATGTTTCCCTATTTTATCATTTTGCAAGTATTTTGGGTGTATTATAGCAGTATTATGTGTATTATGGGTTTTGTTTTTGCTTTCATATTGGACTTTAGGGGCCGTTTACACGTCAAAACGTGTTTCTAAAGCTGCGTTTCCACCGAAATTACCCAGAACAATTTGTCCCAGGAACTCTACAGCATGAAGGTCCACCCCAAAACAGAACCGGAGCAGCTCATGATCCAGGGTTAGTTTGCGTAAGAGGTATTCAGATGCGCGCTATATAATTAATATAGTAATTAACAGTGTTGGGAAAAGTTACTTTGAAAAATAATGCATTACAATATTGCGTTACTCCCTTAAAAAGTAACTAAATGCGTTACCTAGTTACTTTTTAAGAAAAGTAATGCGTTACATTACTTTTGCATTACTTTTTTCATCTGTGCTGGGCTTGTTTTTTTTTTATATTTTTAAGCTATATTTTTGAGCAAATGTAAAGACCCTTTCACACCAAACGTGAAATAATAAGCCAGAAGAGGGTGCAGCTCAAACAAACCTTTCAGCTGTGCTGCTATTCTGGTTAATGGAAGAATATGATGTAGGAGAAAAATGTTTAAGACTTATTTCACCAATAAAAACAAAAAATCTAAAGTCATTTTTTGCTTATGGTTTAACTGAATCATCAAAGGTCAACAGCAGGTACACTGGTAAATAAAGTGAGATTAAATGCATACAAATATTTGTTTTATTTAACATTTAATTATTGGAGGTTTGCATAGTATTCTGATTTTTGCATTTCACTGATTTTATTCATTTTGAGGAATACTTAATCTTTTTTTGTGCAAGTGAGATGAGTAAATGCATGCTCACATTTAGACTAGAACTACAATAACCCTCATGTTTACACACAACGCCTCTGCACTTACAGTTTGTCTAAACAATGGGACAAGAGAGCTGTCAGTCAATAAATGGGAAAACAAAGTAACTTGCGTTACTTTATTTAAAAAAGTAACTCAGATATTTTGTTGTAAATTTTAAAAGTAATGCATTACTTTACTAGTTACTTGAAAAAGTAATCTGATTATGTAACTCAAGTTACTTGTTATGAGTTACTCCCAACACTGGTAATTAATATAACCAAATTATAAAAACATTATATATTGATTCTAAAGAATTAGAAAAAATATATATTATTGTCATCTCACACATGGATCTGCATTCAATTAATTAGCATCCAAAAATATAATTCTTATTCTCAGTGAATAAAGATTACTTATTAAAAGAAAACATTGAAAAAATGATTGCATAACCACCAAATTGGTGGCGATGAAGGTTATGTAAATCGCCATTAAATAAAAGAAGAAGAGGAAGTAGAATGGCGCGCTCTTTCTTAGCGTCTGTTTCCATGGTGAATCATCGATTCGTCGCTCTGTTGAGAATGTCTTGTGTGTTAACCGGGAACATACTCTGGGTTGTCTGAACTTACTCCCGGATGCGTTTTTGGAACCCGCATATCTTGAGTAAGAGTTCGAGGTATATGTTACGGTAAGTTAACCTTGCTTTCTGGATTACCCCCCAGTACAAAAGAAAAGGAAAAACAAACTCCAAAACCACAAACAACAAGTTTCCTGAGGTAGGCCAAAAAACAAACAAACAAAAAAAAGGCCACCCGCTGCTCTTAAAGGTGCTCTGAGCAAACCTTTTTTGTCACATACAGCAAACATCTCCTTGCTATCCGCTAGCTGCCTGTCCCCTGAACACACACTGTAAAAAAAACGCGGTCTCTGTACTCCGCATAAGCGCCACAAACTGCAACCAAAACAAACGTGGGCAGTCTGGACAACGAAGCATAACAAACAGTGTTCCAGCCAATAGCTGATAAGAATGATTTGGGGGTGGAAATCATTCTTGTCGGCTATTGGCTGGAGCACTGTTTGTTATGTTTCGTGGTCCAGACTGCACCAGTTTGTTTTGGTCGCAGTGTTTCGGAGCTTGTGGCGACTACAGTGACCGCGCTTTTTTTACAGTGTGTTCAGGGGACAGGCAGCTAGCGGATAGCGAGGAGATGTTTGCTGTATGTGACAAAAAAATGTTTTGGCCTAAAAAACGTGTGACATCGCTTAGAGCACCTTTAAATAGGCAGAGACCTCAGGCATTAGAAATAATCAGGCTCCGCCCCCATCCAATTGGCAACTATACTCAGGAAGAAAAGAGAAAACAAAAGAGCAGGGGCTCATATTAACAAAGAAAATGTAAATATGTTGTATGTTTTATTTAATTTAGCTCCTTCCTGTGACAATTATATAGCAAATAAAATAATATATATATTAAAAAAATATATATATAAAAAACTAAACTGATTACTAAAACACATCACATTGGTGTCCACATACTTCCTGAAATCTTCAGTCCAACACAAGAGTGTTTTGCAGCGGTTTGTAGATGTAGCTATTGCCTGTCTGTCACATTACAGTGCGTATAATGCCAAATCCTTTGATTATTTAATTTCCACACTGATTCTGAACTGAAACCAACCTACAGTAATAGAGCCTTATGGTAAACCTTTTGAGAAAGTACTATTTTTTTCCACTTGAAGAACACCTTTACTTTTTATTGTACTGCAAATGTTGTGCATGTTTAAAATGCACAAAGCAAAACTAAAATATTCAGGTAGAATGTGACTGATATAAGACCAGACATAAGAAATATTGTCCAGATGTACGAAGTAAAATACGAGCGTTGAAGCGATGATGTTATTTCATTGATTTGACTACACTGCCATCGCGTGGACATTGATTGCACTGTAAGTAAAAAAAGTAGTTTATCTGCGGTGAATGATAACAAATCTAAAGAAATGCTAATGATAATTTAGCAGGTAAAGTGTTACTGTTCATAACGTTAAAAAGTTTGTAGCCCAAGTCAAAAACGTTGCTGTGAGGGTCAAGCCGTTTTTCAACGGCTCTGGTAAGGGTAACGCCCCCTTTTCGCGTGCCAGCCAATGAAAAGATGCTGACACAAGCCTGTCGTCGTTCCTGGGATTTGTAGTTCCAGGCTTCATTCGGCTGCACTCGCAGTAAAGCAGATAACGCAGTTAACGGACTACAGATCGAAACTAGCGGACTGGAGCGCACGGGGACTGACTGACTGACTGACAGCTTGACATCACGGTGGCTGGCACTTCGTGCGTCTCTGAACTGACGTATTATTTTCCACCTGGGAGCTGACGAAAGTTGACAACTTTGAAAATGCAGTCGGAATCGGGGATTGTGCCCGACTTTGAAGTCGAAGATGAATTTCACGAAGAGCCTAAAACGTATTACGAGCTGAAGAGTCAGCCGCTGAAAAACAGGTCTGTGAATGGAGCGTTTGACAGCTCTGAAATAACGCACTTTCTCTATTGCATGCTTTACAAAGTCTGGTATGCTCAGAAAAGCCCGTGCTTGGTGATTGTTTAACGTGTTATTAGTTGTTCTGTTAGTTGAGTACTCTTTCTAGTAAGACTCGCTCCATCCACGCTGCAAGCGACGCGACAGGCTCCAGCGTTTCCAGCCGCGCTCGTTTTAATAGAAGCGCTGGAGTTGCGTCGCGTTTCGTGCTGCGTGTTACAGCAGACAACGCCTTAGGATACAGCATCATCGTCAAATATTTACTTATGTAGCCTGTGTCTGTGTATGAGGATCTCACTGATGAAACCGTTTGCAATGAACTTTGCTGACACTTTCGAATAACTTTCAAACCATTATGCAAAGCAGATCAGTAGTTTTTTTTTTGAGTGAAAACAGCAGCACATATGTTAAAAACAGCAAATAAACATTATAGATGATCATGTATAGTTAACTCTTGCCTGTGTCAGTGTAGTTTTTGTGTGTGTGTGTGTGTGTGTGTGTGTGTGTGTGTGTGTGTGTATACTGGTAAACCCTACATTAGCCTATAGGGACAAAATGTCCCCACAAAGATGGCAATATCCTTCCGGGGAAACTGTTTTGCTCCCCATGAGGAAAACAGCTTATAAATCAATGCAAATGCACAAATGGAGAAAGTTTTCTGTGATGGGTAGGTTTAGGGTTAGAGGATAGAATTACAGACAGTTTGTACAATATAAAAGTCATTATGTCTATGGAAAGTCCTCTTAAAACATGGAAACACAACGTGTGTGTGTGTGTGTGTGTGTGTGTGTGTGTGTGTTGCCTTGTTACCAACACCTATTGCAAAATATGATGATAATGGGTTTTTTGTTTGGAGGATAAAATTAAAAACATATATATTTTTAAACTGTGTCTGAATCCAACATATAAAACCACTTTTAGACTAAACAGATATTTGTGCATTTAGTCTTTTGACACAAAACATTTTTGTTACTGAAATATGCATCTTGTGACAACTAGCCCCGGTCTCACCTGTATGAAAATATTTGGATCAAAGTTACAAACCTTTGTAAGTAAAATAATTATGTATTGATCTGCATTATACACCGATCAGGCATAACATTATGACAGGTGAAGTGAGTAACACTGATTACCAACGCATCCCTGAAGTGTCTGCAGAGAACATGTCAAATAAACTCCCCCCGTAAATGCTGCATCGACACGACATCCTCATTAAACCCATCTTCGGCGTGACGACTCCAATCTCTCGAATAATCTAACAAATATCAATTTGCCTAATATGAATTAAGACCTGCTATGTTGCCAGAATTATAATCATACACTGTTTGTTCGTTGGCCAGAGGAGAACTGGCACCCGACTGAGCCTGGTTTCTCCCAAGGTTTTTTTTCTCCATTCTGACCCTGAAGGAGTTTTGGTTCCTTGCCACCGTTGCCTCTGGCTTTTGGCTTGCTCAGTTGGGGACACCTAAATTTCTTCTATATTACCGATCTGCCCGCATTGACACTATATGATACTTGAAATTAGCTGGATAACATCACCGTTTCACCAGAACGGCTGTACAAATTCTGTTGCATTATTTTACTTTTAACAATGTGAAGCTGCTTTGAAACAATTGGACTTGTTAAAAGCGCTATATAAATAAAGGTGATTTGATTTTGATTTGATTATCTGTTAGTGGGTGGGTTATATTAGGCAGCAAGTGAACATTTTGAACAAGTTGATGTGTTAGAAGCAGGAAAAATGGGCAAGCGTAAGGATTTGAGCGAGTTTGACAAGGGCCAAATTGTGATGGCTAGACGACTGGGTCAGAGCATCTCCAAAACTGCAGCTCTTGTGGGGTGTTCCCGGTCCGCAGTGGTCAGGATCTATCAAAAGTGCTCCAAGGAAGGAACAGTGGTGAACTACTGGGGGTCATGGGCTAGGGTGGCTATACGTCCGGATTTTGGCTGGACGGACCGGATTTTAAGCCCCCTATCTGGAGTCCAGCACAGCCTCAAGCCGGACACTGATTTGTCCTCCTTTTTGGAGTTGCGCCGAATCGGCCGAAAACCCCGCTCTAGAGTCTTTATTGGGACGCAGCAGCATAAGATCTCTGGTCAAACAAATGATTGGCTGAAAGCGGTGTCAAATAAATCTGACATATCATGGGTTAAAAACATAAACAAGCCTCCATGTGCTGGCTACATCATATCATTACGTTAACATGCCGAAACGTCAGACCTCATTTAATCCGGAATGGACAAAAGAGCACAAATTTATATCAAAAAGCAGCAGAGACGCTCTTCATGGATTTTGCCCACCGTGTCGCTGTGAAATGTTATGTTTTCTGGCATTGTGCACTTCTCAGTGGTCAGTTTTTGAAACTTAAATACAAATACTGTGAACAACACTTTTTTGCCTCTTCTGTTACACACAGGTCTACATCAAGATATATTCAGAGATCAAATTGTCTGGCGATGAATAGAGTAAGCATGATAGCATTGATATGATGGACAAAACTGTATTGTAGTTGCGAGTACACCAGGGTCCTATGCAATTATACTTGCCTCACTAAATGCTGCAAAGTGTCCTCCTTTTTGGTGTTATGGAAATGACCACCCTATCATGGGCGGCCAAGGCTCATTGATGCGCGTGGGGAGCGAAGGCTGGCCCGTGTGGTCCGATCAAACAGACGAGCTACTGTAGCTCAAATTGCTCAAGAAGTTAATGCTGGTTCTGATAGAAAGGTGTCAGAATACACAGTGCATCGCAGTTTGTTGCGTATGGGGCGACATAGCCGCAGATTAGTCAGGGTGCCCATGCTGACCCCTGTCCACCGCCGAAAGCACCAACAGTGGACACGTGAGCATCAGAACTGGACCACAGAGCAATGGAAGAACGAGGCCTGGTCTGATGAATCACGTTTTCTTTTACATCACGTGGATGGCCGGGTGCGTGTGCGTCGCTTACCTGGGGAACACATGAGCTTTGTTCCTAAGCCGCTAGAAAACATTTCACATGTTTTCTATCAATTTCTATATGAATGAAACTGATTTAGACATATAGTGTCATGCATTGTTCATGTTCTCACTCACAGAGGCTTGTGCAACTGCAGTGAACTCCCCATGCTATGTAATGTTTGTTGTGTGGTTTTGATATACAGTATGTGCACATACAGTCTCACTCTGGACAGTGCCTGAAGCTTTAGTTTCTGAACACCCCACCCCATCAGCACTAGATGCGTTTCCCCAGGCTGTTTCACCATGACAGAGTTCCATGAAGCTTCATTGGCAGACGGAGAGATCTTAATTTAGATGAGGCAGACAGCTCAGGCCGCCATGAGGTGAAAATTAACAACATAAATTTAGAAGCGCAGGCTAATACCTCAGATGCATGAATTTTTGGGGGCTATTTTGGTTTGTTGCTAAAATATTGAGCGTAATAACTGGCGTTGAACCACCACAAAATTTTACACTAAAACTCATTTTGCTTTTGTTTGAATACGTGTTTTATAGGGTTTCCATGATCATGGAAAACCATGATGAGGGATTTGCGTGATTTTCAGGCTTTGGAAAAGCCTTGGGAAATTTACAAGGAAATGTCTATTTTTTATGAGCTCTACAAATGAAAGAAATTGCTTTCTACGTCTTTTAAATTCATAACCCACTGAAAATGAAAATGGAAATTCATTAGTCAGAAGCTGTGGGAACACTGTTTGTTTGGCCCAGTCTATGTTTGCCATTCAAGCTTGCCCAGTGGCAGCTCCAGGATTGTTTTCTTGGGGGTTTTGAAGGGGGTGCTAAGATAACTTCAATACCCTGCATTTATTGCATTGTACTTATTTAATTTTCTATTTTACCTTAAAGTGTCCCTATTATGCTATTTTAAAGTTCCAGAGTCTCCTACAACAGGTTTACATGCATCCATGGTCAAAAAACACTTTCATTTATACATTGCACATCACTCTGCTCTGATTGGTCAGATGGCTCAGTCTGTTGTGATTGGTCTACTCTGCTCTGATTGGTCAGATGGCTCAGTCTGTTGTGATTGGTCTATCCTGCTCTGATTGGTCAGATGGCCTAGTCTGTTGAGATTGGTCTACTTTGCTCTGATTGGTCAGGCGGCCCAGTCTGTTGAGATTGGTCTACTCTGCTCTGATTGGTCAGGCGGCTCAGTCTGTTGTGATTGGTCTACTCTGCTCTGATTGGTCAGGCAGCCCAGTCTGTTGTGATTGGTCTACTCTGCTCTGATTGGTCAGGCGGCCCAGTCTGTTGTGATTGGTCTACTGCTTACAGCGTGTTTCGGAAGCTAATGCCTATTATCAGGGCTTGACATGAACTTTTTTGCTCACCAGCCACTGTGGCTAGTGGTTTTCCAAAGTTACTAGCCACTCAGCATTTTCACTGGCCAAAATATTGTTGTAGGGAAATGTGTTGTTGGCTATATGTAAATGAGCACTGTACACATTTTAGAACAGTGAACTCATTGTCATGTTCAAGAAACCAATTTGAAATGATTCGAGCTTTGTGACATGGTGCATTATCCTGCTGGAAGTAGCCATCAGAGAATGGGAACATGGTGGTCATAAAGGGATGGACATGGTCAGAAACAATGCTCAGGTAGGTCGTGGCATTTAAACAATGCCCAATTGGCACTAAGGGGCCTAAAGTGTGCCAAGAAAACATCCCCCACACCATTACACCACCACCACCAGCAGCCTGCACAGTGGTAACAAGGCATGATGGATCCATGTTCTCATTCTGTTTACGCCAAATTCTGACTCTACCATCTGAATGTCTCAACAGAAATCGAGACTCATCAGACCAGGCAACATTTTTCCAGTCTTCAACTGTCCAATTTTGGTGAGCTTGTGCAAATTGTAGCCTCTTTTTCCTATTTGTAGTGGAGATGAGTGGTACCCGGTGGGGTCTTCTGCTGTTGTAGCCCATCCGCCTCAATGTTGTGCGTGTTGTGGCTTCACAAATGCTTTGCTGCATACCTCGGTTGTAACGAGTGTTTGACTGAACTTATTTCAGTCAAAGTTGCTCTTCTATCAGCTTGAATCAGTCGGCCCATTCTCCTCTGACCTCTAGCATCAACAAGGCATTTTCGCCCACAGGACTGCCGCATACTGGATGTTTTTCCCTTTTCACACCATTCTTTGTAAACCCTAGAAATGGTTGTGCGTGAAAATCCCAGTAACTGAGCAGATTGTGAAGTACTCAGACCGGCCCGTCTGGCACCAACAACCATGCCACGCTCAAAATTGCTTAAATCACCTTTCTTTCCCATTCTGACATTCAGTTTGGAGTTCAGGAGATTGTCTTGACCAGGACCACAGCCCTAAATGCATTGAAGCAACTACCATGTGATTGGTTGATTAGATAATTGCATTAATGAGAAATTGAACAGGTGTTCCTAATAATCCTTTACGTGAGTGTACATCAATAATTATTCATACTTACAGGTTGTGATTGTGAGGAGCAGCTGGTCCAAATAAACTGAGTACTGACAGTAAAATGACGTTTGAGGGCGGGTCAAGTTGTTCACAGGCGATAACATACAACATAGACTAGTCTTTTCTAGTAATGTAGAACTGTAACAGTGGGATTCGAAACACAAACGACTCGTATAGGCGTTCAGAGTCGATTCTTTCTTTTGGGAGACAATAACTTTATTTATCGTGCACTTTCGCCTTTACATTTTTGCAGAACGTTTACATTCACAGACCGCTATGAAAGGGAATATTTGAAAAACCATAATAGGGGCACTTTAAATTATACATTTACAAGGTGACATCGTAAAGTATGCACAGTTATGAAGCATGATATCAATTTCGCTGAACATCTTTATTATTACATTATCAACCTTTTAAATCAATAACGGTTTATTGAAACTTGTCGACTTGCAGTTATAGACATACAGACATGCAGTACAGTCTATGTATTTATTATGGACTGTTCCACCTACTGGCCGGAACAGATAATGATGAGTGAGCTAAATGAAGGAACGTGCTTGTGCTTTTAAAAATATGAATAAAATGGGCAAGAGTGCATTGTGTCGGTGGACTGGTGAAGCAGAATATTTTAAACTTGATCTTCAGTAATTATTCATGCAGCATCATGATTTTGACATGATTAATTTAGATACATCCCAAGTTACCAAGTGGAGTGTTACAGTATTCCCTTTAGCTTTAAGAGCCCTGGCATGAATTGCAGCCGGTAGCCATTTGCGTTCTCGATATTGGCAGGAACAGGTGTTTGCTGTCATGTACCGTGCTGGCCGTCAGTGAGAACATCCTCACATCTTTGACTCGCTCATTGGATGAGGTCCAACACTCCTCACAATCCTCTCTTTCCTTGAAACTCCCTTTTTCATTCATGAACTATTTTTTGATTATGATGTGGCATTCATCAGATACTTGTCCTCTTATAAGGGCAGAGACGGAAGATGATTGTTCTCAGCAATTGATTCGTTGCATAATAATAGATAAGGATGTGCAAGGTGGTTGGATTTTTCCATAGTTTTGTTGATTACAAGGCCACTGTGGTTGGGAGTTTGACGCAAGACACTGGAACGGTGGAGTATATTTTTAGGTAGTCATCAGCGCAACTCCTTAGTCAGATTTCAAGAGTTCCTGTTTTGTTTTTCTTTGACCCTCCCAAAATTCCCAAAAAAGAATCAGGCGTGAAAATCTTCAAACGTGCGTTCATATTAACATCGCTCTGGTGTGCAAATTTAGTTTGTCATGCAGTTTGCCCAAAAAGAAAAAAAAAACTTTTATTCAGCAAGGTCGCATTAAATTGATCAAAATTGACAGTAAAGACACTTATAATGTTAAAAGAGTTTTATTTCAATGAAATGCTGTTTTTTTTTAAACTTTCTATTCATCATTGATAATAATCAGAAATGTTTCTTGAGCATCAAATCATCATATTATAATGCTTTCTGAAGGATCATGTGACACTGAAGACTGGAGTAATGATGCTGAAAATTCAGCTTTGATCACAGGAATAAATTACATTTTAAAGGGACAGTTCACCCCCAAAAAAAACTTCAGTTCACCCATTGGTTCTTGCTGAAGCTCAAACGTGCTGCGTAACACATACAAAATAACCTCATTGGAAGAATGAAAGTCTTTTGGGTTTGCAATGACATGAATGTGAGTAATGACAGAATTTTCATTTTTGGATGAACTAGCTCTTTAATATACACCTATCAGACATAACATTATGACAGGTGAAGTGAATAACACTGATTTTCTCTTCATCACTGCTCCTGTTAGTGAGTGGGATATATTAGGCAGCAAGTGAACATTTTGTCCTCAAAGTTGATGTGTTAGAAGCAGGAAAAATGGGCAAGCGTAAGGATTTGAGCAAGTTTGACAAGAGCCAAATTGTGATGGCTAGACGACTGGGTCAGACCACTGCAGACCGGGAACACCCCACAAGAGCTGCAGTTTTGGAGATGCTCTGACCCAGTCGTCTAGCCATCACAATTTGGCTCTTGTCAAACTCGCTCAAATCCTTACGCTTGCCCATTTTTCCTGCTTCTAACACATCAACTCTGAGAACAAAATGTTCACTTGCTGCCTAATATATCCCACCCGCTAACAGGAGCCGTGATGAAGAGAGAATCAGTGTTATTCACTTCACCTGTCATAATGTTATGCCTGATTGGTGTATATTCAAATAGAAATTTAAAATGTTAACAATATTTCACAAAATTATTTTTTTTTTTTTTTACTGTATTTCAAATAAATGCAGCCTTGGTGAGCATTAGAGACCTTTTAATTATAACATTAAAAAAAAAATCTTCCCAACCACAAACCTTTGAATGGTAGTGTAAATTTAAAACCTTAGTAAGCATAAATGCCTTGAAACCGGCTGAGCAGACTCCTGAGTCAGTGTAAGATGTAACATATTCCACTAAATACAGGAAGCAGACTGATTATTGAAGTCTACAGCATACCGTATTCCTGACCACCAACTGGCTATAGTAAGTGAGCTGCACTTGTTTTCCAGTAAAAGTGTCTAGACATTCTTACAAGATGAATTTACTTACTCAGTATTATGTGTTAATAATAATAATAATAATAATACATTTGTGTAGCTTGATTTAATCAGATAAAACCACAATACAAGAAGTAATAGTAAACTTAGCTTATTTAGCGGGACATAATAGTCATCCACCTCTGTGCTAGCTACGTTAAACTGTATTGCATGTCTTTCATTTATTTTCACATTAATAAAGCATTTTAAAGACATTATAGCCAATTATAGGAAATTATTATAGAGAAATATTTTAAGAAAAGTAAAATTTACTTAATTTCTATTTAGCAAGTTTTTGCAAGTAGATTTCACATGTAAAATCTACTTAACTAAGTTAAATTAAACAAAGAGAATAAGTAAATTCAACTTGGCCAGTTAGAGTTTGTTGAATAATTCCTACTTACACATTTGGGGCCAGATTTACTAACAGCTTCCTCCAGCGCGAAATTTGTGCTGCTCTTGGTAGATTGCACTGGTCATTATGGAAATGATCCGGCTGCGTCTGTGTTCATTAATGTGCGTGTCGTCGTCTGAGACAGCAGAGAGTAGCTAGCGCTCTGTAGAGAAGTTTGTCCCTTTAGGGCTACTGTAGAAACACGGCGGCTCAAAATGGCGACTTCACTGTAAGGGGACCCGCAGTGTGTGTAGATAGAAATGGCTCATTCTAAGGTAATAAAAACATAACGGTTCATTATGTAAGGTCTTTATATGCCACTGAAAATATTTGTCTGTCAATAGAGCCTCATAAATACTACACACTGCACCTTTAAGTGTTAAGGGAACATTCCATTTTTTTTCATTTTGCAAACATGGGAATGCTACTTTTGAATGTTCTCTGAACGTTCCGGAACAAGTAAATGTTCCCATGAACGATTTATAAATAATGTTTTGTGGTAACTTTTTGAGAACATTTCAATGATCACTTTATGCCACAAATAATTGATTGTCTTAATGCTTTCAAACACTCAATAGCAGAAGCTTGAAACAATTGATGACGAATGAATGAATCAAGGCAGAGCAATGCTGCAAATCAGATATAATCTCTGCGTTTACCCAAAATGTCCCCTCCTCGTCACCTCATTCTGTGAAGTGTGAGTGTGTCAGTGTTTCCAGCAGAGTTGATAAAAGTTGAGTGTGGAGTGAGTGAACAAAAATACAGAGAAGAGTAGATTGAGTCATGTCAGTATCATTAGATTTGAAGGATAAATGCAGTGTTAACGGCGTCAGTGCGAACAGAACAGCAGTCAGTAACTGGAGTAAAGAAGGCCTCTGCTGAATGACACAAGCCGAGAGGTAGGACTTAACTCGTCTATACTGAAGAAAAGTCTTGTTTTATGTTAGAGCTCTGGGATGATTAGCACAACAAAGAGATGTCCTATAGCTTTTTAATGTTCAATATACAAAAATAAACTGTTAAATGAATTGGACACATTTTGCATTATGTAGTAATCTAAATTCAGATTAAAAATCAGATTGTTGAATTGACTGGCCTATAGTTCCAGTAGAAAATTTGTAATTTGTCTTGTCTATAAATTTCATGTTGGGTCTACTTAGGACCTTATCATAGCATACTTCAGTTTTATGCAAGTGGAAACCAGGCTGTGAGGATGAATAGAATCTATTCTAGTACTGTCCAGTAGCACAGCTAGTTGGTTGTTACATGTGTTTTCTCAGCTCAAGTGTTGTCTAGGCCGCGCTAGCATGAGCTGACAGAGAGAGAGAGAGAGAGAGAGAGAGAGAATTCAAGCTCAGCAAACAAGTGAGGAGAGAATGAATAAAACTTAATTATGGAAATGGGAGGCAACAAGTTGAAATCGAATGAAGTGGTCCCCACCCATCCTGTAAATATTACAACAAAGAGTCCCACTATATGTCAGCTGTGATGACTAACAACAGACTGTAAACATTACTGAAAAGAGCTTCTTCCACTTTTAATGTTTGCTTCACTTGTTAACATACAGCAAAGTCTTTTTACGCTTTTTTTTTTTTTTTTTTTACACAGAAGCTACATTTCTGTGGGAAAGATATTTTTAGTCATTCTGTTTTCGCAGTACTTCTGAAACAAAATAAATATTTGGAATAGCATTGTATCATGCTACTCGAGTTTTTAACATGTAATTTTTGACACATTATTTGATTGTATTATACTGCTAACCCGGCTAACAGGGAATGTTGTTCTCAAAACTTTAGCTAATGTTCTGGCAAGGTTCTCTCAAAGGTATGAACGAACGTTCTTACTGTAACGTTAATAGAACGTTTATTTGTAGTTATCTGGTTTTGTAATAGCGTTCTCAAAACATTCTTTATACATTGTTCATGGAACTTTTTCAGTTGGATGTTCATTTAACGTTTTTAAATGTTACTACTTGTTTCAGAGAACATTCCAAAGTAACACATATGTGTGTGTATATATGTTTGCAAAATTATAACATGGGATGTTCCTTTAAAGTTTGCATAACCAAGAAAAAATATTAAGAAAAAGCTGGACGTTCTGAATGTTCAGAGAACATTTAGAAATAACTTTTTCATAACTTTTTGTTAGCTGTGAAAAGTCTATTTTCTATGGAAGCTTGTTTCCGCCACAGAATTGCGACAATTAAAAATTATCTTTTTAACTCACAATTCTGACTTTTTCTCAAAATTCATGAGATTACAATTGTGTGATATAAAGTCAGAATTTGCGCATTGTAAAGTCAGAATTGAGTTATATAAAGTCAGAATTGAGAGATATCAAGTCAGAATTGAGATATAAAGTCATAATTGAGATATAAAGTCATAATTGTGAGATATAAAGTCATAATTGTGAGATATAAAGTCAGAATTGAGAGATATAAAGTCATAATTGAGAGATATCAAGTCATAATTGAGAGATATCAAGTCATAATTGAGAGATATCAAGTCATAATTGAGAGATATCAAGTCATAATTGAGAGATATAAAGTCAGAATTGAGTGATATAAAGTCAGAATTGAGAGATATAAAGTCAGAATTGAGAGATATAAAGTCAGAATTGAGAGATATAAAGTCAGAATTGAGAGATATAAAGTCAGAATTGAGAGATATAAAGTCAGAATTGTGAGATATCAAGTCAGAATTGAGAGATATAAAGTCAGAATTGTGAGATATAAAGTCAGAATTGTGTGATATAAAGTCAGAATTGTGTGACATAAAGTCAGAATTGAGAGATATAAAGTCAGAATTGAGATATAAAGTCAGAATCGTGTGACATAAAGTCAGAATCGAGAGACATAAAGTCAGAATTGAGAGACATAAAGTCAGAATTGAGAGATATAAAGTCAGAATTGAGAGATATAAAGTCAGAATTGAGATATAAAGTCAGAATGAGAGATATAAAGTCAGAATTGAGATAAAAGTCAGAATTGAGATATAAAGTCAGAATTGAGATATAAAGTCAGAATTGAGTTATATAAAGTCAGAATTGTGAGATATAAAGTCAGACAAAAGTCAGAATTGAGTGATATAAAGTCAGAATTGTGAGATATAAAGTCAGAATTGTGTGACATAAAGTCAGAATTGTGTGACAAAGTCAGAATTGAGAGATATAAAGTCAGAATCGTGTGACATAAAGTCAGAATTGAGAGATATAAAGTCAGAATTGTGAGATATAAAGTCAGAATTGAGTTATATAAAGTCAGAATTGAGAGATATAAAGTCAGAATTGAGAGACATAAAGTCAGAATTGAGAGACATAAAGTCAGAATTGAGAGACATAAAGTCAGAATTGTGAGATATAAAGTCAGAATTGTGAGATATAAAGTCAGAATTGAGAGATATAAAGTCAGAATTGAGAGATATAAAGTCAGAATTGAGAGATATAAAGTCAGAATTGAGAGATATAAAGTCAGAATTGAGAGATATAAAGTCAGAATTGAGAGATATAAAGTCAGAATTGAGAGATATAAAGTCAGAATTGAGAGATATCAAGTCAGAATTGAGATAAAAGTCAGAATTGAGAATTCAAAGTCAAAGTGAGAGATATAAAGTCAGAATTGAGATATAAAGTCAGAATTGTGAAGATATAAAGTCAGAATTGTCAGATATAAAGTCAGAATTGTGTGACATAAAGTCAGAATTCAGTGACAAAGTCAGAATTGTGAGATATAAAGTCAGAATTGAGTGACATAAAGTCAGAATTGAGAGACATAAAGTCAGAATTGAGAGACATAAAGTCAGAATTGAGAGACATAAAGTCAGAATTGTGAGACATAAAGTCAGAATTGAGAGATATAAAGTCAGAATTGTGAGATATAAAGTCAATTGTGAGATATAAAGTCAGAATTTGAGATATAAAGTCAGAATTGAGATATAAAGTCAGAATTGAGAGATATAAAGTCAGAATTGAGAGATATAGTCAGAATTGTGTGACATAAAGTCAGAATTGTGTCAAAGTCAGAATTGAGAGATATAAAGTCAGAATTGAGAGATATAAAGTCAGAATTGAGAGATATAAAGTCAGAATTGAGAGATATAAAGTCAGAATTGAGTTATATAAAGTCAGAATTGAGAGATATAAAGTCAGAATTGAGAGATATAAAGTCAGAATTGAGAGACATAAAGTCAGAATTGAGAGACATAAAGTCAGAATTGAGAGATATAAAGTCAGAATTGTGAGATATAAAGTCAGAATTTGAGATATAAAGTCAGAATTGAGAGATATAAAGTCAGAATTGAGAGATATAAAGTCAGAATTGAGATAAAAAGTCAGAATTGAGAGATATAAAGTCAGAATTGAGAGATATAAAGTCAGAAGATATAAAGTCAGAATTGTGAAATATCAAGTCAGAATTGTGTGATATAAAGTCAGAATTGTGTGACATAAAGTCAGAATTGTGTGATAAAGTCAGAATTGAGAGATATAAAGTCAGAGATATGTGACATAAAGTCAGAATTGAGAGACATAAAGTCAGAATTGAGAGACATAAAGTCAGAATTGAGAGACATAAAGTCAGAATTGTGAGATATAAAGTCAGAATTGTGAGATATAAAGTCAGAATTGTGAGATATAAAGTCAGAATTGAGAGATATAAAGTCAGAATTGAGAGATATAAAGTCAGAATTGAGATATAAAGTCAGAATTGTGAGATATAAAGTCAGAATTGAGAGATATAAAGTCAGAATTGAGAGATAGTCAAAGTCAGAATTAAAGATTGAGATATAAAGTCAGAATTGAGATATAAAGTCAGAATTGTGAGATATAAAGTCAGAATTGTGAGATATAAAGTCAGAATTGAGACATAAAGTCAGAATGTGAGATATAAAGTCAGAATTGTGTGATATAAAGTCAGAATTGTGAGATATAAAGTCAGAATTGAGAGATATAAAGTCAGAATTGTGAGATATAAAGTCAGAATTGTGAGATATAAAGTCAGAAGATATAAAGTCAGAATTGAGAGATATAAAGTCAGAATTGAGAGATATAAAGTCAGAATCAGTGTGACATAAAGAGAGACATAAAGTCAGAATTGAGAGACATAAAGTCAGAATTGTGAGATATAAAGTCAGAATTGAGAGATACAAAGTCAGAAGAATATTGAGAGATAAAGTCAGAATTGAGATAAAAAGTCAGAATTGAGATATAAAGTCAGAATTGAGATATAAAGTCAGAATTGAGAGATATAAAGTCAGAATTGTGAGATATAAAGTCAGAATTGTGTGACAAAGTCAGAATTGTGATATAAAGTCAGAATTGTGAGATATAAAGTCAGAATTGAGAGATATAAAGTCAGAAAGTCAAAGTCAGAATTGAGAGATATAAAGTCAGAATCGTGAGACATAAAGTCAGAATTGAGAGATATAAAGTCAGAATTGAGATATAAAGTCAGAATTGATATAAAGTCAGAATTGAGAGATATAAAGTCAGAAGAGAGACATAAAGTCAGAATTGAGAGATATAAAGTCAGAATTGAGAGATAAAGTCAGAAAGATATAAAGTCAGAATTGTGAGATATAAAGTCAGAATTGAGAGATATAAAGTCATAATTGAGAGATATAAAGTCAGATATCAAGTCAGAATTGAGAGATATAAAGTCAGAATTGAGAGATATAAAGTCAGAATTGAGAGATATAAAGTCAGAATTGAGAGATATAAAGTCAGAATTGAGAGATATAAAGTCAGAATTGAGACATATAAAGTCAGAATTGAGATATAAAGTCAGAATTGAGAGATATAAAGTCAGAATTGAGAGATATAAAGTCAGAATTGAGATATAAAGTCAGAATTGTGAGATATAAAGTCAGAATTGTGTGACATAAAGTCAGAATTGAGAGATATAAAGTCAGAAAGAGATATAAAGTCAGAATTGAGAGATATAAAGTCAGAATTGAGAGACATAAAGTCAGAATTGAGAGATATAAAGTCAGAATATAAAGTCAGAATGTGAGATATAAAGTCAGAATTGAGAGATATAAAGTCAGAATTGAGATATAAAGTCAGAATTGTGAGATATAAAGTCAGAATTGAGATATAAAGTCAGAATTGAGATATAAAGTCAGAATTGAGAGATATAAAGTCAGAATTGTGAGATATAAAGTCAGTCAGTGACATAAAGTCAGAATTGTGAGATATAAAGTCAGAATTGAGAGATATAAAGTCAGAATTGTGTGATATAAAGTCAGAATTGAGAGATATAAAGTCAGAATTGTGAGATATAAAGTCAGAATTGAGTTATATAAAGTCAGAATTGAAGATATAAAGTCAGAATTGAGAGATATAAAGTCAGAATTGAGAGATATAAAGTCAGAATTGAGAGACATAAAGTCAGAATTGTGAGATATAAAGTCAGAATTGTGAGATATAAAGTCAGAATTGTGAGATATAAAGTCAGAATTGAGAGATATAAAGTCAGAATTGAGAGATATAAAGTCAGAATTGAGATAAAAAGTCAGAATTGAGAGATATAAAGTCAGAATTGAGAGATATAAAGTCAGAATTGAGATATAAAGTCAGAATTGTGATATCAAGTCAGAATTGTGTGATATAAAGTCAGAATTGTGTGACATAAAGTCAGAATTGTGTAAAGTCAGAATTGAGAGATATAAAGTCAGAATATAAAGTCAGAATTGAGAGACATAAAGTCAGAAATTGAGAGATATAAAGTCAGAATTGAGAGACATAAAGTCAGAATTAGAGATATAAAGTCAGAATTGTGAGATATAAAGTCAGAATTGAGAGATACAAAGTCAGAATTGAGATATAAAGTCAGAATTGTGAGATATAAAGTCAGAATAGATATAAAGTCAGAATTGAGATATAAAGTCAGAATTGAGATATAAAGTCAGAATTGTGAGATATAAAGTCAGAATTGTGTGATATAAAGTCAGAATTGTCAGATATAAAGTCAGAATTGAGAGATATAAAGTCAGAATCGTGTGACATAAAGTCAGAATTGAGAGATATAAAGTCAGAATTGTGAGATATAAAGTCAGAATTGAGATATAAAGTCAGAATTGAGAGATATAAAGTCAGAATTGAGAGATATAAAGTCAGAGACATAAAGTCAGAATTGAGAGATATAAAGTCAGAATTGTGAGATATAAAGTCAGAATTGTGAGATATAAAGTCAGAATTGTGAGATATAAAGTCAGAATTGAGTAAAGATATCAAGTCATAATTGAGAGATATAAAGTCAGAATTGTGAGATATAAAGTCAGAATTGAGAGATATAAAGTCAGAATTGAGAGATATAAAGTCAGAATTGAGAGAAGTCAGAATTGAGAGATATAAAGTCAGAATTGAGAGATATGTCAGAATTGAGAGATATAAAGTCAGAATTGAGAGATATAAAGTCAGAATTGAGAGATAAAGTCAGAATTGAGAGATATCAAGTCAGAATTGAGATATAAAGTCAGAATTGAGAGATAAAAGTCAGAATTGAGAGATATAAAGTCAAATTGAGATATAAAGTCAGAATTGTGAGATATAAAGTCAGAATTGTGTGATATAAAGTCAGAATTGTGAGATATAAAGTCAAATTGTCAGAAGTCAGAATTGAGAGATATAAAGTCAGAATTGAGTGATATAAAGTCAGAATTGTGAGATATAAAGTCAGAATTGAGACATAAAGTCAGAATTGAGAGACATAAAGTCAGAATTGAGAGACATAAAGTCAGAATTGAGAGATATAAAGTCAGAATTGAGAGACATAAAGATTGAGAGACATAAAGTCAGAATTGAGAGACATAAAGTCAGAATTGAGAGATATAAAGTCAGAATCGTGAGATATAAAGTCAGAATCGTGAGATATGAAAAAGTCAGAATCGTGAGATATAAAGTCAGAATCGTGTGATATAAAGTCAGAATTGAGAGATATAAGTCAGAATTCAGAATAAAGTCAGAATTGAGATATAAAGTCAGAATTGAGGATATAAAGTCAGAATTGTGAGATATAAAGTCAGAATTTGAGATATAAAGTCAGAATTGAGATATAAAGTCAGAATTGTGAGATATAAAGTCAGAATAAAGTGAGAGATATAAAGTCAGAATTGAGAGATATAAAGTCAGAATCGTGAGATATAAAGTCAGAATCGTGAGATATAAAGTCAGAATTGTGAGATATAAAGTCAGAATCGTGATATAAAGTCAGAATTGTGAGATATAAAGTCAGAATTGTGAGATATAAAGTCAGAATTGTGATATATAAAGTCAGAATTGTGAGATATAAAGTCAGAATTGTGTGATATAAAGTCAGAATTGTGTGATATAAAGTCAGAATTGAGATATAAAGTCAGAATTGTGAGATATAAAGTCAGAATTGAGATATAAAGTCAGAATTGAGAGATATAAAGTCAGAATTGAGAGATATAAAGTCAGAATTGAGAGATATAAAGTCAGAAATATAAAGTCAGAATTGAGAGATATAAAGTCAGAATTGTGAGATATAAAGTCAGAATTGAGAGATATAAAGTCAGAATTGAGAGATATAAAGTCAGAATTGAGATATAAAGTCAGAATTGTGAGATATAAAGTCAGAATTGTGAGATATAAAGTCAGAATTGAGACATAAAGTCAGAATTGTGAGATATAAAGTCAGAATTGTGTGATATAAAGTCAGAATCGTGAGATATAAAGTCAGAATTGAGAGATATAAAGTCAGAATGAGAGATATAAAGTCAGAATCGAGATATATAAAGTCAGAATTGAGATATAAAGTCAGAATTGTGAGATATAAAGTCAGAATTGTGAGATATAAAGTCAGAATTGTGAGATATAAAGTCAGAATTGAGATATAAAGTCAGAATTGTGAGATATAAAGTCAGAATTGAGATATAAAGTCAGAATTGAGATATAAAGTCAGAATTGAGAGATATAAAGTCAGAATTGAGAGATATAAAGTATAAAGTCAGAATTGAGATATAAAGTCAGAATTGTGATATAAAGTCAGAATTGAGAGATATAAAGTCAGAATTGAGAGATATAAAGTCAGAATTGAGAGATATAAAGTCAGAATTGAGATATAAAGTCAGAATTGTGAGATATAAAGTCAGAATTGTGAGATAAAGTCAGAATTGTGAGATATAAAGTCAGAATTGTGAGATATAAAGTCAGAATTGAGTGATATAAAGTCAGAATTGAGAGATATAAAGTCAGAATCGTGAGATATAAAGTCAGAATCGTGAGATATAAAGTCAGAATTGTGAGATATAAAGTCAGAATTGAGAGATATAAAGTCAGAATTGAGTGATATAAATCAGAATTGAGAGATATAAAGTCAGAATTGTGATATAAAGTCAGAATTGAGTGATATAAAGTCAGAATTGTGATATAAAGTCAGAATCGTGAGATATAAAGTCAGAATCGAGAGATATAAAGTCAGAATCGAGAGATATAAAGTCAGAATTGAGATATAAGGTCAGAATTCTGAGATATAAAGTCAGAATTGTGAGATATAAAGTCAGAATTGAGATATAAAGTCAGAAGAGATATAAAGTCAGAATTGAGATATAAAGTCAGAATTGAGAGATATAAAGTCAGAATTGAGAGATATAAAGTCAGAATCGTGAGATATAAAGTCAGAATTGTGAGATATAAAGTCAGAATTGAGAGATATAAAGTCAGAATTGTGATATAAAGTCAGAGATATAAAGTCAGAATTGAGATATAAAGTCAAATTGTGATATAAAGTCAGAATTGATATAAAGAGATATAAAGTCAGAATCGTGAGATATAAAGTCAGAATGTGTGAGATATAAAGTCAGAATTGAGAGATATAAAGTCAGAATTGATATAAAGTCAGATTGAGATAAAGTCAGAATCAGAATTGTGATATAAAGTCAGAATTTGATATGAGAATCGTGAGATATAAAGTCAGAATTGTGAGATATAAAGTCAGAATGAGTGATATAAAGTCAGAATTGAGATATAAAGTCAGAATTGTGAGATATAAAGTCAGAATTGTGAGAGATATAAAGTCAGAATCGTGAGATATAAAGTCAGAATTGTGAGATATAAAGTCAGAATTGTGATATAAAGTCAGAATTGTGATATAAAGTCTGAATCGTGAGATATAAAGTCAGAATTTGAGTAAAGTCAGAATCGTGAGATATAAAGTCAGAATTGAGTGATATAAAGTCAGAATTGTGATATAAAGTCAGAATTGTGATATAAAGTGAATTGTGATATAAAGTCAGAATTGTGATATATAAAGTCAGAATTGTGATATAAAGTCAGAATTGAGAGATATAAAGTCAGAATCGAGAGATATAAAAGAATCGTGAGATATAAAGTCAGAATTGAGAGATATAAAGTCAGAAAGAGATATAAAGTCAGAATTGTGAGATATAAAGTCAGAATTGTGAGATATAAAGTCATGTGAGATATAAAGTCAGAATTGAGTGATATAAAGTCAGAATTGAGAGATATAAAGTCAGAAGAGATATAAAGTCAGAAGAGATATAAAGTCAGAATTGTGAGATATAAAGTCAGAATTGAGAGATATAAAGTCAGAATCGTGAGATATAAAGTCAGAATTGAGAGATATAAAGTCAGAATCGTGAGATATAAAGAGATATATAAAGTCAGAATTGAGAGATATAAAGTCAGAATTGTGAGATATAAAGTCATTCATAATTGAATATAAGGTCAGATGAGATATAAAGTCAGAATTGAGATATAAAGTCAGAATTGAGATATAAAGTCAGAATTGTGAGATATAAAGTCAGAATGTGAGATATAAAGTCAGAATTGAGATATAAAGTCAGAATTGAGATATAAAGTCAGAATTGAGAGATATAAAGTCAGAATCGAGAGATATAAAGTCAGAATCGTGAGATATAAAGTCAGAATCGTGAGATATAAAGTCAGAATTGAGTGATATAAAGTCAGAATTGTGATATAAAGTCAGAATTGTGAGATTTAAAGTCAGAATTGTGATATAAAGTCTGAATCGTGAGATATAAAGTCAGAATTGAGATATAAAGTCAGAATTGAGTGATATAAAGTCAGAAGATATAAAGTCAGAATCGTGAGAGATATAAAGTCAGAATTGTGAGATATAAAGTCAGAATTGAGTGATATAAAGTCAGAATTGTGATATAAAGTCAGAATTGTGATATAAAGTCAGAAATTAAAGTGAGATATAAAGTCAGAATCGTGAGATATAAAGTCAGAATCGAGAGATATAAGTCAGAATCGAGAGATATAAAGTCAGAATCGTGAGATATAAAGTCAGAATTGAGAGATATAAAGTCAGAATTGAGATATAAAGTCAGAATATAAAGTCAGAATTGAGATATAAAGTCAGAATTGAGAGATATAAAGTCAGAATTGAGAGATATAAAGTCAGAATTGAGAGATATAAAGTCAGAATCGTGAGATATAAAGTCGTGAGATATAAAGTCAGAATTGTGAGATATAAAGTCAGAATTGAGATATAAAGTCAGAATTGTTAAAGTCAGAATTGTGATATAAAGTCAGAATTGTGAGATATAAAGTCAGAATCGTGAGATATAAAGTCAGAATTGAGAGATATAAAGTCAGAATTGTGAGATATAAAGTCAGAATTGTGAGATATAAAGTCAGAATTGTGAGATATAAAGTCAGAATTGAGTGATATAAAGTCAGAATTGAGATATAAAGTCAGAGATATAAAGTGAATTGTGATATAAAGTCAGAATTGTGAGATATAAAGTCAGAATCGAGAGATATAAAGTCAGAATTGTGAGATATAAAGTCAGAATTGAGATATAAAGTCAGAATGTGAGATATAAAGTCAGAATTGTGAGATATAAAGTCAGAATTGTGAGATATAAAGTCAGAATTGAGTGATATAAAGTCAGAATTGTGATATAAAGTCAGAATTGAGAGATATAAAGTCAGAATTGAGAGATATAAAGTCAGAATTGTGAGATATAAAGTCAGAATTGAGAGATATAAAGTCAGAATCGTGAGATATAAAGTCAGAATTGAGAGATATAAAGTCTGAATCGTGAGATATAAAGTCAGAATTGAGAGATATAAAGAGAATATAAAGTCAGAATTGTGAGATATAAAGTCATAATTGAGATATAAGGTCAGAATTGAGATATAAAGTCAGAATTGAGATATAAAGTCAGAATTGAGATATAAAGTCAGAATTGTGAGATATAAAGTCAGAATTGTGAGATATAAAGTCAGAATTGTGAGATATAAAGTCAGAATTGTGAGATATAAAGTCAGAATTGTGAGATATAAAGTCAGAATCGTGAGATATAAAGTCAGAATCGCGAGATATAAAGTCAGAATTGAGATATAAAGTCAGAATTGAATATAAGGTCAGTGAGATATAAAGTCAGAATTGAGATATAAAGTCAGAATTGTGAGATATAAAGTCAGAATTGAGATATAAAGTCAGAATTGAGAGATATAAAGTCAGAATTGTGAGATATAAAGTCAGAATTGTGAGATATAAAGTCAGAATTGAGATATAAAGTCAGAATTGTGAGATATAAAGTCAGAATTGAGAGATATAAAGTCAGAATTGTGATATAAAGTCAGAGATATAAAGTCAGAATGTGATATAAAGAGAATTGTGATATAAAGTCAGAATTGAGAGATATAAAGTCAGAATTGAGATATAAAGTCAGAATTGAGAGATATAAAGTCAGAATTGTGAGATTAAAGTCAGAATTGTGATATAAAAAGTCAGAATTGTGATATAAAGTCAGAATTGTGATATAAAGTCAGAATCGTGTGAGATATAAAGTCAGAATTGTGAGATATAAAGTCAGAATTGAGTGATATAAATCAAATTGTGATATAAAGTCAGAATTGAGTGATATAAAGTCAGAATTGTGATATAAAGTCAGAAGAAATATAAAGTCAGAATCGAGAGATATAAAGTCAGAATTGTGATATATAAAGTCAGAATTGAGAGATATAAAGTCAGAATTGAGAGATATAAAGTCAGAATTGTGAGATATAAAGTCAGAATCGAGAGATATAAAGTCAGAATCGTGAGATATAAACTCAGAATTGAGAGATATAAAGTCAGAATTGAGAGATATAAAGTCAGAATTGTGAGATATAAAGTCATAAAAGTCAGAATTGAGAGATAAAAGTCAGAATTGATTGAGATATAAAGTCAGAATTGTGAGATATAAAGTCAGAATTGTGATATAAAGTCAGAATTGTGAGATATAAAGTCAGAATTGAGAGATATAAAGTCAGAATTGAGATATAAAGTCAGAATTGTGAGATATAAAGTCAGAATTGAGATATAAAGTCAGAATTTGAGATATAAAGTCAGAATTGAGAGATATAAAGTCAGAATTGAGATATAAAGTCAGAATTGAGAGATATAAAGTCAGAATTGTGAGAGATATAAAGTCAGAATTGTGATATAAAGTCAGAATTGTGAGATATAAAGTCAGAATTGAGATATAAAGTCAGAATTGTGAGATATAAAGTCAGAATTGTGATATAAAGTCAGAATTTGAGATATAAAGTCAGAATTGAGATATAAAGTCAGAATTGAGATATAAAGTCAGAATTTGATATAAAGTCAGAATTGTGATATAAAGTCAGAATTTGGCGTTGTAAAGTCAGAATCGCAAGTTATATTTTATTTTTATTCACGAGTTTGTGTGCCCGTATAATCTTAGTGAAAGTGGTAAACAGATTTGGCTTGCTGTCTGCTTTAGAGGGGCTCGGAGAGGATATTCTTCCCGAGCCCGATTGCCCCCATAACATGCAAAATTGTAAAAAAAAATAAGGAGGAGCAGGGATGCTGCAGGAGCTAACAACGGGAAGAGGTAAGCTGCTGGTTTTATACCTTGGTATTAATTGGAAGATTAGATGGGCGTACTCCTCCCGAAATTACGTTTAATAACTTCACTAGTTATAATTATCTTTGAAAATTGTTTATTTTGTGGTGTAAACAAACTTCCATAATTTTCTTTCATTATCAATCAATCAATCAATCAATCAATCAATCAATCAATCAATCAATCAATCAATCAATCAATCATCAATCATTTATTTCTCTCTTTCTTTGCCAGTGTAAAATTAAAGTGTAAAATTACCATTAGTTTCATCACTCAAAAATGTCACCAATGACATTTGTTATGCACTAAAATGCCTTAGTTAGGTAAATGTATTATGTTGCATATTTAAGTGAAAATTAGGAAAATATGCCTTTCACTCTATTTACTTCAAATTCTTCCATTAGACATCTTACATTTCCTTTCAACAATAATGCTTTGTTAAAATGATGGTTCTAACTATTTTAAGCCATTTCAGAGGAAATATACAAACGTATGCAGTAAGAAGTATACTAGTATTCTATTCTGAACATGAGCCAAAATCTTGTTCATGTCTTTATGGTCTCTGTCTCTGTGTGTGTGTGTGTGTGTGTGTGTGTGTGTGTGTGTGTGTGTGTGTGTGTGTGTTGAGCTGTGAAAGGAAAGCGTGCTATCAAACATGCTTTGTTATAATTAACACAACACTGTTTGCCAGGAGAGAGAGTGAGAGAGAGAGAACATGTGCGATTTGCAGAAAGTTGGCAAGTACACCTGTTCCCCTCCTCCCCGCACCACCTGTAATGACCCGCGTCTCTCAGAGAAGGTGACTGTGAAGGTGACAGAGAAAGCGCCCTCTAGTGTGCAGGGCAGCGTGTGTTCAGAAAGAAAACCTCAGAAATATATATATATATATACATACACTGAACTCATACTGTACATTTACTTTTATTTTCAAATGTGATTGAACATAATAAAAACTCCTTGTATTAAATAACACATATATATATATATATATATATATATATATATATATATATTTGCATTAAAGTAATGATAATTACATGTAAATGGAAAAATGTACATGAAAATGCAATGTCAGTGCAAAAGACATTGACTGTTTTGAGCGGCTTGATGAGATTTGCCCCACACTCCCTGTGCTGTCATGTCCAGCATTGTAGTGTGTTTAGCGCTGTGGGCTCGCGTGTGAGCGAGCGTGTGCCCCTGTGTACGGACTGGCTGTTGGTGCCTCCCCTTTTGACACGCTCCCAGCACAGCCGGACCAGCGTGACTCTCAGAGCTGTCCAAGGGCGCGCAGTGCACCTTCAGCACAGGAAATAAAGATGGAGGCTCTGGGTGTCCATGTGCAAAGACCCTGCGTTTTTCATTGCAGCCGCTTGTGAGTACCTGTGGAGGAGTGTGTGTGTGTTGAGTCTGTGTGTGTTTGGGGGTGGGGGGGATACGGGAGGGATGGAGAGTTTGTTTGGGTATAGTATAAATAAATCTGTGACTATAAATATCCCTATGCTGTGTGTCCTTAAGGATAGAATGAGCATGAGGTCAGAGTACACTTGATGGTGTTTTAATATATCCTCAGTATTAGTTTGGCTTTTGTCATTGAGTATTGGGCAGCTGTGAGTACAATTACTTGACTTTCCCAGAAAGTAATGCTGTTGCTGCATCACATAAATCTCCATTTTGACATGTATTGAGTTTATGTAGTATCATGGGACATGACTGGTCTCAAATGAGCAGTATATACTACTTTAACAGCACATGGCAGCGCTCTGAGGTGAGTGGAGGAGGTCAGCCTCCTTCTGATGCAATTCTTTGATTGGCTAGGGCAGTCTGGGGGTGTGTCCACAAAGGACTGGGAACTCATTGTTTTTCCTGACACACATACACACATTGGAGGAGATGGTCCACTAATGCCACACACACCAAAATGGAAAATTACCCCGAGCATTGCACACACACACACACACACACACACACACACACACACACACACACACACACACACACACATTCTTTTTATAATGACAACAGAAAATGTGCTTGGGGTGGCCAGTTCAGCGGCTGAGATTTGCTGAGGACTGATAAGGACTGTTGTGTAGAAGTGGTGCTGCCATTTAGTCTACAAGCTCTTAAAGTATAAGACACATGATCACACTGTACTTTACATTATATCACCTGCTGCTCTCAAACTAAAGCCTGGAATTGTATGTCATGTTAATGTTGAATCATGGTAATAGTAAATATCTACGGAGTCAATAAAAGGGACATGGTGATGAAAAAATTATACACAACTTGGAACACAACTTGTGCAAGTTTGTCAGATGTAAAAGAACAAAAATTCTGCGAATAAATGCAAAGTTTGTCGAACGCAAAATATTTGCAAAAAAATACACCTGTTACACTGACCATTTATGTGCATAAAAAGCTAAAAGGTGATATACTGTATAAGGTGGTCATAGACTGTAAAAAAATATGGACGTAGTGTCCGTGACGTCACCCATAGGTTTCTGAAGAGCCGTTTTGAAGCGTAAAGTAGGGTCGAGCTAGCCGTTGCCATCTTGGCAGCGTGTCACCGAGGGTCACTCCCAGATAACTGAAAATGGGCAAAGAGGCGGCACATGGGTGGAGCTGAGGTGGTGTGATGACTACACTCTAAAAAAATGCTGGGTTAAAAACAACCCAAGTTGGGTTGAAAATGGACTGACCCAGCAATTGAGTTGTTTTAACCCAGTGTTTGGGTTGTTTTAACCCAGTGATTGGGTTGTCTTAAGCAAATATTTAACCCAACCGCTGGGTTAAAACGACCCATTCACAAGGTTAAAACAACCCAATTGCTTTTGGTTAGTCCATTTTCAACCCAACTTGGGTTGTTTTTAACCCAGCATTTTTTAGAGTGTAACAGACAGCAGACAAACGGCAATCCTCCTGTCACTCAAAATGGCCACGCCCTTAATTATGCAGAACTTTAAGGCTTTATACAGGGCTCAATATTAAGCCTTTTCATGTGCTTGTCCTTCGGACTCAGTTGTCCGAGTAAAAAATGTGCTGTCTGGATTATTATTATTATTATTATTATTATTATTATTTTTTATTTTTTATTTTTTATTTTTTATTTTATTTATTTATTTATTTTGTAAATATAATTTATTCTGAAGCAATATTCTCACCAGTGTTCAATCAGCTCTGACATACACTCACCTAAAGGATTATTAGGAACACCTGTTCAATTTCTCATTAATGCAATTATCTAATCAACCAATCACATGGCAGTTGCTTCAATGCATTTAGGGGTGTGGTCCTGGTCAAGACAATCTACTGAACTCCAACTTCCCATTCTGACATTCCATCTACTGAATGTCAGAATGGGAAAGAAAGGTGATTTAAGCAATTTTGAGCGTGGCATGGTTGTTGGTGCCAGACAGGCTGGTCTGAGTATTTCACAATCTGCTCAGTTACTGGGATTTTCACGCACAACCATTTCTAGGGTTTACAAAGAATGGTGTGAAAAGGGAAAAACATCCAGTATGCGGCAGTCCTGTGGGCGAAAATGCCTTGTTGATGCTAGAGGTCAGAGGAGAATGGGCCGACTGATTCAAGCTGATAGAAGAGCAACTTTGACTGAAATAACCACTCGTTACAACCGAGATATGCAGCAAAGCATTTGTGAAGCCATAACACGCACAACCTTGAGGCAGATGGGCTAAACAGCAGAAGACCCCACCGGGTACCACTCATCTCCACTACAAATAGGAAAAAGAGGCTACAATTTGCACAAGCTCACCAAAATTGGACAGTTGAAAACTGGAAAAATGTTGCCTGGTCTGATGAGTCTCGATTTCTGTTGAGACATTCAGATGGTAGAGTCAGAATTTGGCGTAAACAGAATGAGACCATGGATCCATCATGCCTTGTTACCACTGTGCAGGCTGGTGGTGGTGGTGTAATGGTGTGGGGGATGTTTTCTTGGCACACTGTAGGTTTAAATGCCACGGCCTACCTGAGCATTGTTTCTGACCATGTCCATCCCTTTATGACCACCATGTACCCATTCTCTGATGGCTACTTCCAGCAGGATAATGCACCATGTCACAAAGCTTGAATCATTTCAAATTGGTTTCTTGAACATGACAATGAGTTCACTGTACTAAAATGGCCCCCACAGTCACCAGATCTCAACCCAATAGAGCATCTTTGGGATGTGGTGGAACAGGAGCTTTGTGCCCTGGATGTGCATCCCACAAATCTCCATCAACTGCAAGATGTTATCCTATCAATATGGGCCAACATTTCTAAAGAATGCTTTCAGCACCTTGTTGAATCAATGCCACGTAGAATTAAGGCAGTTCTGAAGGCGAAAGGGGGTCAAACACAGTATTAGTATGGTGTTCCTAATAATCCTTTGGGTGACTGTATTTAAATCTGCATATCTGTGATATTTTTACCTTTTATAAAGGGCATTTTTTCCAGAATCTTATTAAATATAGGCTATGCTTCAGCTTTCATTTTATTTTATTTTTTTTATTTGATCTAGAAGTTAAATTAGAATAAGGCACTATAGGGCTGTTACCAATCAAATTAAATAATTTACACACACAAAAAATTACAAATGCATTAAATAATGTTATGAGATTGTTTATCGTTTTAAATGTGTTTGAATATACAAATAAGAAAAGTTGGAAAGATGAAACTAAACCACCAAGTGGCAGCAGGTGACCGTCTTAATGAGTGAGTCATTGGCTGCGTCGGAAACCTTGAAAATGCTGCCTTCAGAGGACACATTTCAAGACAGGAAGGCATCAAGGCATGTCCGAATCTAATGTTAGCTTCACTTCCTGTCTCCTGAGAGACCTTCATCTGATCGATTTTTGAAGGCAGCATATGTATCCTTCATTGCCTTTGATATCCCACAATCCTGTGCGTTCCATTCTGTTACAATTGAGCTGGGGGAAAAAATATGGCGTCTGAAAGTTGCGTTTGCTGGTCAGTTTGTGTATAAATGTACGTTTTTCGATGTCATTTCTAGCGAGAAATTACTAATGTAGTAATTAAATATTTGTTTAGTTCTCACCAAAGCTTGCTCTATTTTGCTGTAGATCATTAAACGGTTACACTGCCTAAGAAGTCTGTCCGAAATTAGTTTTGTGAGGTGCCTTCATGCACAAATGCTGCCTTACAAACCATTGTCTGATAAGGCAGCGAGGCAACGAGTCAGCTGCCTAGGTTTTCGGACGTAGCCATTAAATCATTTAAGCGATTCATTCAAACGGATGAATCATTTAAGAATGAGGCAGTCGAATGGGTCATTGAATCTTTGATTCAACCGATTCATTCAAAACGCTTAATCATTCAGTAACACACTGTTGCTGTGAGATGCGTTATGGTTCTGCTGTGATCTTTGTTTGGAACTATTTTTGCTGCTGAAATAGAACAAAAACAGTCAATATTGCAGCTAAAATGTAAGTGATTTAATGTTAATTAATTGTTTCTGTAACTGTCATATGAAATAGTGTCATTGTTACATGTCTGTGGTTTTCAGTGCTTGTAGTTTTGTTCCTGTGACCTAGTTTTTCCCCAGTCTGTCTGATTATCATTTCCATCACTTGTGTCCTGTTAAATACCTCGTTTGCCCCTGTGTATTTAGTCCTGTTTTCCCTCAGTGTTTGTCCGTCAATGGTTATGTGTACTGGTGTTTTGAGTGTTCCCTGTGAGTCTGTGATGAAAGTTCCTGTTCAAAGTTCTCCTTCTCCTTCGTGAGTTTTGAGTAATACTAGTTTGTAACAGTCATTTTCAGTTGTGATGGTATTCAGGAAAACAGCACTCTTGGTTCTGTCATGTTGCTTAACTGTAGGCTGTCATATGTTGTTATAAATATAAAAACTCCACAATTTGTAACAAATTTTAACCGTGTATGTTAACTGAGTTTCTTTGTATGAGCAGCACTTATTTGTTGTGATTTCTCCTCGAAAGGCTGCGCAACCGTCAACAGCGTGACCTTGTTAGCGTCAGATCATTATAGATTATTTATTATCCACTATCAATCGCCAATTACACTAAATGAATCCAGAATCATTCTTGTATTTTGGTGATTCCCTAGTTATTTTTTGATCAGGATACTTGTCTGGTCAGGCAAGTAAAATTCTCTTTCACTTGCCCCTTCAAAAAATCCACTTGTCCCGGACAAGCGTTAATGAGCCCTGCTTTATATAATGTAAACGAATGCGATATAAAAAAATTCAACCCCCTCACAGGGGAAAATTAGCCGTATAGTCAGTCCAAAACCACAATTTGTATCAGGCTGTAAACGTTTTTTTCTGTTGTAAAGTTGGGCATTTTAACATGGGGCTCAATGAGATTCTGCTCCCTTCTGGAGCCTGTCTCTAGCGGCCAGTCGATGAATTGCAGTTTAAGTCACTTCCGTATTGGATTCAAGAGAAACTGGGGGAGTTTGCCACTTGAAGGTGGTATATATTTTGGCATATATGCCTAAAATCTTGATAAAAAAAAAAAACGCCCATGTTAATGGTCTCACTTATTATATGAAGAATTGCACCATGTAAAGGGTGAGTGCATTAAAGAGTGCATGTTCAGGTTTCATCATTTTGAAATTTAGTAACGTGATCATTGATTGGTTGATGTATGTTTTATGAATTTGGCTTTAGCAAAGATCATCGGAGAAACAGATAAAGAATGCCAAATATTAAAGTCCAATCAGTAAAGGGTGTTAAAAGTGATCTACTGCATTTTAGCCTATGTGAGTCAGTCATTGCTTTGATTCAGTAGTCATGATTCAGTCGTGCCAGACAAACCACGATCAGTTTTTAAACTGAGGAACTATGATGCATCAAAAACACATGTTAGCCACTGCTGACCCAGAATCAATGTCCATGCATTTCTTCTTTCTCTCCTTTCTTCTTACTGTCTTCCTCAATTTTTGTAACTGTTTCATAAGTTGGATTGTGTAAAGATGTTTTGGAATTCAGTCAGGGTGGATGGCATATTTAACTTGACAAGAATGAAATCGAGGCTGTGAGAGTCAAAAGTAAATAGGTTGAGCTTGTGTTTAATGTAGTGTTGACTGTCCAGTCAACAAAACTTTGAAAAAACTTTTAAGAACATTACCAGTTGATCAATAGCACTGGAAAAAGTCAAATTAGATATGAGCTAAAACATCTATTCTGACACAAAAACATTAGTTCAATTTCAGTCGGTCATGTTACGTCGACGTCATTGGCGTATTGGAGAAATGCCTGTGAGCCCAATAACCTTTAAGTGTAAACCAAACAAACCAATGCACATTGGTGTGCGAGATTTGCATCTCACGCTCCGCCCTGCAGCACAGGTATAAATATGGAAGCAGATGCAAAGCACCTTGGTCTTTTCCTTCGGAGCTGAGCGGTTTGTTTGATCCTGCTGCAGTCTCCTGAGAGTGTGTCAACTGAACAAGACTTCTTCAGTAAGAGCTTTTTCTCCCGGTGTTGGTGTGACCGCATGTACAGTGGTGGTCGCGAGTTCACCAGCTCAACAACTGCTGTTTTCACAGCATGGTGAGAAAGAGAGTGGCCAGCTTCAATGAGTGTTTATACAGCTGACGGTTCGATTTGAGGGCGTTCCCCTCCGTGTGAGTGCCACAGCATGCTGCACTATTCCCTGCTGTGTTGCAGCCATTTCCCTGTGTGCTTCAGCACTAAAAAAGAGCTTTTCCCTAAAAGAGCAACATGGGTGTGACACTGATTCTTTTTAAATATGTCTTTCCACCCGTGCGTTTCTGCATGTGGTTGTTCCCTAGCGCCGTCTGATGGTCACAATCATTGTCTCGTGTGTGGGCATTCAGCACGCTGAGAGAGCTTTTGTGGATGATTCATGTTCCCACTGCGATTTGACACATCCTGCCCCGGGGCGAACTGCTACCTCCACCGGACCGCAGGCCACAGATCCTCTGCTTGCTTGTTGCAAGGGTGCCCCCCCGCGAAAGCCTCCGCTCCTGCTAAGCCTCAGCAGCAGCCTTCACCCAGGCTACAGCATGAGGCCAGTCGCAGGGGGGCCGCCCAGTCCGTCCAGATCGCTGCCAAGCCGGGAGGCAAGCAGAAGTACAAGTGTCCCTGAGACGGGCCACCCAGAGATGGATGGGATCGCTCTTCAGGAGATGGTGAATGCACCACTCTCCACCCTGCACCATTCTGCACCACTCTCCCTGGTGACTGCACCATTCTCCACCCAGGAGGGCTGGGTGGAGAATCCTTGTTTTCCTTTTGTTTCTGTTCCGCTGCTGATCCCACGACCAGTGGCACCCAAGTTTTCAATAAAAGAGCTGTTTCCTCTATCTCTGGGTCCCCAGAGAGCACGCTTGGCAGTGTGCGACGCTATGCCTTGTCCCCCTCAGCCCATCTCATCACCAGTGGTAATTAGTGTGTGTGTCGAGGACGCAGGGAAGAGGCCTCCTCGCACACCCTCTGCCTAACCGTGGGAGCAGGTAAGTGTTGCACCGCAACACATGTGTCTACCACGGGCTGGGGGGGCACGTACAATGGGCATGCAGTATTGGGCATTTGGAAGGGTCCCCAACTGCATTAGCACATCAACTGCCTCAAGTTGTTAGCGGCATGTCTTGCGCTGAGCTGCCTCAAAGGGCCGTTACAAGGCAAGCACATACTGGTCCGTACAGACAACCGTCAAGGTGGTCTAAGCCCCTGTCGCATGTCGCAACTCACCCTTCATCTACTTCTATGGAGTCAGAAGCATCTGAGGTCACTTCGCGCCACTCGCTTACCGGGCTTGCTCAATCGTACAGCCGACGAGCTCTCACGACAGCAAGTGCTCCTGAGAGAGTGGAGATTCCATCCCCAGGCAGTCCAGCTGATTTGGAGGCGCTTCGGGACCACACAGGTAGATCTGTTTGTAGCCCCTGACACGTCTCACTGCCAGTTGTTTAAGGCCAGCTACACACTGGCTGTGTGGCATTTCTGTTGCGTGTCAGCCGCGTGGCATTTCTATGTCTTTGCACAACAGAAACGTGTCTGACGCGGCACTGCTGCTGCTAGTTGACGTACATACTTCATGTTAAACATAAATATATAGCCTACTGATAAAGCAAAGACAACGTCGGCAGTATTGACAGCAAAATAGGCTACAGAATATTTAGTTCTGTATTGACAGGTGCAATATTTAAAAATCGATAATTATATTATTTATTTAAATTACAGTTATACATTTATGTCAAAACCCAGAGACTTTCAAACATCAAAATGTAATTTATTAATATGTATTTGTGTCAAAATGACAAACATCTTTTCCCATTTTATTTTGCCTGGAAACACGTTTCCAATATGCTTGCGTGTCGCATGAAAAATAGGTGTCAGTTCTATTTCTAGCATGCACGCTTTTTCGGTGCGGCTCGAGATGCGTCTGAGACACACGTGTCACGCTGGCAGTGTGCAAGCTCTAACCTGTTACTATAGGAGCTGAAATAAAAACGGACATGCCACGCAACTGACACACTCACGCCACGCAGCCAGTGTGTAGCCAGCCTTACTCAGAACAAGGGTATCCTCGACTTGGACGCACTGGCACACAGCTGGCCCCAGGGCCTACGCAAGTATGCGTTTCCCCCTGTGAGCCTTCTCGCACAGACACTGTGTAAAATCATGGAGGACGAGGAGCAGGTCTTGCTAGTCTTCCTTATTGGCCCAACTAGACCTGTTTCCCAGAACTAGTACTCCCCGCAACAGCACCTCCCTGGCTCATTCCACTGAGGAAGGACCTGCTTTCTCAGAGATCACCCTATGGCACCTGGGTCCAGACCTCTGGAATCTCCACGTCTGGTCTCTGGACTGGATGTGGAGGACTTAGGTGATCTACCCCAAGTGGTGGTAGACACCATCACTTCTCGCCGGGAAGTCACCTGAAGATGCTCGGTTGGGACCATACTTTCCTTCCTGCAAGATGGGCTGGAGCGTAGGCTGTCTCCCTCCACCCTCAAAGTGTATGCTTCCATGATCGCAGCACATCATAATTCAGTTTATGATAAGTCTCTGGGAAAGCATGACCTGATCGGCAGGTTCCTGAGGGTAGTGAGCAGACTAAATCCTCCTCGCTCTCACTTGGTATCCTCTTGGGACTTGTCACTGGTGCTTACAGCACTGCTGAGAGCAGCCTTCATCAGCTGAGTTAAAAATCCTGTCGTGGAAGACAGCACTCCTGACTGCATTGGCTTTAATCAAAAAGGTAGGGGACCTGCAGGCATTGTCGGTTGATGAATCATGCCTAGAATTCGGCCCGGCTAACTCTCACATTATTCTGAGACCCTGAGGCTGGATACGTGCCCAAGGTTCCCACCACTCCTTTCAGGGACCAGGTGGTGAACCTGCAAGCACTGCCTCCGGAGTCTACCCCGTCCGCGCTTTGCGCCTGTATGTGGACTGAATGCAGAGTTTTAGGACCTCAGACCAGCTCTTTCTGTTACCTGGGCCAGCAGAAGGGAAAGGCTATCTCCAAGCAGAGGATGGCCCACTGCTCATGTTGAGAGCCCACTCTACCAGGAGTGTTGCCTCTTCCTGGGCGCTGATGCATGGTGCCTCGCTGACGTATGTAGAGCTAGGCTGAGTCCCATATGTTGTGACACCTACAGTGGTCCCATATGTGTATTTACCACAGTATGGTTCCCCTGACAGTGAGCCTGTGTCTTTCCCTTGGCAGAGTCTGCTCTGTCATTTCTGAGCAGTGTTGTCTCCCTCCTAACATGGCCGGAGCCACCCCAGGGACATTCCATATGTTGCACTACCCTAAATTGTCCATATGTGTAATCTCCACATGATACCTCCCTTCGGGCAGGATGTGGCTTCTGCAGCATTCCTTTTCCCTTGGAAAGGGCACACTTTCCCAGAGTTATCCAATAGTCTCACCGAATGGGTCATGTGGAACAGCAATGACTGACTTGCTTTGCGTAAGACCACTGGAAGGGACAGCAACAGTAGCGTTTTCCTAGGGATACCTAATACATTGGTTACGTCGAATGTGACCGGTTGAAAGGGAATGTCTTGGTTACGTATGTAACCCTGATTCCCTGAAGGAGGGAATGGAGACATTACGTCCTGTCGCCATTTTGCGAGCGAACGCAAAGTTTCTCAGAGGAACGCAGACATTTTGTGAGTGAACGCCAAAAGCATTGCCAAATAATTTTTCCTCCATCTTGTCCCTTTAGGGGCTCTGTAGAACATTAATATTTCTTATTTAGTATTCATTTCATAATTGTATTTAATAATAGTAATAATTAATAATTTTATTATTATATATTTATCATTATTATATAGCCATATTTATATATAATCACAAAGTTTTGGCCAAATTGTGCAACCTTTCATTTAAGCATAGCAAACCTGGAATTTATTTTTAATGTTAATTTAAATTTTATTAATCAGAAAAATCTGAATCTGCATTGTGATGCCACTGCAGCTTTGACAAACAATGGCCCTTAATATGTCTTATCAGAAACAGAAATGTAAAGTTGTAGACAATGAGCTTGCACATGTTTAAACCACAGTGCTAAGCAAGTGCTGTAGACTAGCGTTTGACAGGGCCAGACAGGCTAATTAGAGCGATTACTGCACAGCTGGATTGGCTGGCTGCTCGGCGGAGGCGCATCAAAAGGATCAGCGGCGAGGAGAAGGCCTCATCTCGACAGCACGTCGTCTGGGTTTCTGGGCGGAAAAACGTGCAGCGTTTGGAGCAAGCAGTTCCTCTACTGAATCATGAAGAGAACTGAAAGTGCACAAGGGAACGTTGTGTAAGTTCCTCAGCTGGATCGGGATCTTTGCGGTACTGTAGACGAAACGGATGGCGAAATAGTGGGAGGAAAGCTGTGGGAGAAAGAAAACATAAACAGCCGCAAAACTGAAAACATCAGCTGATGTAGAGGAAGCAGAGCCCGGTTTTGTTGCATTACATGGGTTTTCACCTTGATCTAGTTTTTCTTGAGAGAGAGAGAGATTTTCTTGAGTCGTTGTTGCGATTTATCACATCGAATCAGCGTCAGGAAGGTCCAGCCCGGTTCTGTAGAGTACTCCATAAACATCAACTACTCACCGCGCATTAACAAGGACACTGTTAGACTTTATTCTTAAAGGTAGTATTTAAGGTTTTAAATTCTTAAAGTTTATATATAAAACTAATTATGTTTATTACAGAGCATATTTGATGCTGATAGGTCAATTACATTTGTATGATGATGCTCAACTATTGTTGCTCTTTCGTAAGTTTTAGTAAGTTGATATTGCAACTTACCAAATATCCAAATATCTGTCGAATTAAAGACAAAAAGCCCATAAAAATATAAACCTTTTTGGAGCCTTAGCCTTGCATGCTTGTTCCAACATATTGAGTGAGTGACCCATGACACATATTTGAAGCTATCTTGCATAATTTCCCAATCCTACTTCCTCCTCTTTTCTCTGTCATTTCTACTATGAATAAAAAGGCCAGAAAATGTGTGTTCATTTTCTGTAGAAAATGTTTGCATGATTCTAGGCGAATTGTATTGAATGTGCACTTGTATTTTACTTATAAATAAAATACGCAAGTTATATATATGCTTGCATATAATATAATATAATATTAATGAAATAAAAAAGTCCACTTTCTTAACACCCAAGTGCACTTAGTTTGTAATAATGTCAAATTAAAAGTTAAAGCACATTTTAAATCATGTTTTAATAATCTTTTTTTAAAGATGTTTTAAAGAAGTACACTTATTTTAATGTGTTGACTAACATACTAAAGCACATATAAAGTGCTGATTATAATGTTAACAGTAGTGTGTTATTTGATATTCCTTTTTTAAAAGGTAATATATTTCAAATGTACTAAATTGCAACTTCATCATTACAAATGTGTAATTACAAATATATTTACAGGGTTTGTATAAGGTGCTTAAAGTGCTTGAATTTTACTTTTTGAAATGTAAGTCCTGGAAACAGCCATATTTATGAAAAGCTACTTGAAAAGACAATATGTTAAATTAGTGTTTAATTTTATTGATAAAACAATATTTTAACACAAAATTACGCTGCAGCCCATCTGATATAGATATAGAGCCATTTCAGATGACTATGAGCGTGATATTGCTCATATAAATATCCAAGTACCAAGTATATGATACAGCTTTCATTCTTCAGGTCAATCATATATTCATGAGGGAGGGGGTGGGGATCAGTTTTGACTAAGGAAAATTATATCTTTCTCATAGTATATTTCAATGGTTAAAGTTACCACAGTCATTGCATGTGCTGCACTTTATTTGAAACATTTTGTTTTATTAGTTTATTTTTATTGATCTATTTACCTTTTTAGATTTTGAAAGATAGTAAAGATATTGTTTGATAAGTGAGATCTCTGATTGTAGTCCTTGAAAACCAAAAAAGTAGTGCTTGAAAGTCCTGGAATTTCATTTTACAGTATCTGTACGAACCCTGTATTTAAATACATGACAGCAGAAATGACATTAAAGTATATTTTAGTTTACCATAACGGTAGTTTACCGTAAATGTTTGTCAGTACATTAGGCAGCACATGTATTTCAAAGACAATAGAAGTAATTATGAAATATAAAGATGTACTTAAGTCCTACTTAAGTGGGTCAAAAACTAATACATTTTCATTTCATTGCAAAAATACAATACAATTAAGTGTCCGAAAACATTACATTCGGTTCACACTTAAGTATATTATTGTTATAGTATATTTTAAAGTATATTCCACTTAAGTATAATATTTTTAGCATGTCGTATAGGGTGTTATGGGGGTTTCTTACTAGCCTTTTTTAAGTCTGGGAAATTTTTACACCCATTTGCGGGCTAGTTATGCAAGTTTAATACTCAGGTGTTTGTTCAAATTCATAACCATATAGTACACTGTAAAAAATATTTAAAAAGTAAGTTACCTGGTTGCCTTAAAATTGAGTTCATTAAAATTAAAAATTTGAGTTAATACAATGAACATTTTTGAGAAATGACATCACCCTTTATTCAAATAGTATTAAAAGATTTTGTAAGCATATAGCGTAATTGTGTTTTATGTGTTATAATGCAGTGAAACATGCCAAATTGTGCTATTTTCATGATTTATCACAAAAAAAAAAAATTATTTATGTGGTTCAGGTACAATAATATTTAGATTTTCTATTTATTAAACCCATTTCCTTCATTGTATTAACAAAATTTTTTTATTTCAATGAACTCAACATTTTAAGGCAACCAGGTTACTTTAAGTTAAACCAACAATATTTTTTTACAGTGTAGTGATGCTGGTATTAGATTAGCTTTCCAATCAGTATTCCGTATTCCCAATCCAGCTCTATCCCTGAGGTCAAAATCATTACGCTTCCTAATTAACAACCAGGATCTCAAAATAATTAAATTATCCAGCACCTAGTGTACCAAACACTGTCCCTCTGCAGAGCCCCACTTTCTTCCCCGAGTCAACTCTCTCTCTCTCTGTCTGTCTGTCCGTCTGACTACAGTAATCCATCTGAGCAGCAGCATGGCTCCTCTAAGCCCCCGCTGGGTTCGTCGGCCGTGACCTCTCGTATCCTGCTCCGCCAGCAGCTGATGCGCGAGCAGCTCCAAGAGCAGGAGCGGCGAGAGCAGCAGAGACGGCAGAGCTCAGCTTACGCACAGCCCTCCGTCACCCAGAGCCCCGCCATCAACGTCAGCGCACCCGCCGGACTGCCCAGTGCCACCCAGGTCCCCATGGAAGTGCTAAAGGTAACGCAGGCCCATCAGAACCAGACATATTCAATAATCAGATTTTTTTTTTTTTTAAATGCAACAGTTTATTAAACCTTTAGACAAAATCTAAATAAGTTTTCTTATGTGTTTTATGTTTTGTATCGTATTTGATACATTAGACTTTTTATGGCTCACATAGTATAATATAGTGAGAATATGGAGCTCAAACTCAAGGAGGAAAAAACATCAGTTTAAAAAATTTAAAAAACCTGCAGTTTGGGGCAGCTGCTGATATTTATATGGCCAAAAAAGGAGATGAAATACTGATAGCTTGCAATGCAATCAAGTTCACAGATTGCTTCTTTAAAGTGCTTATAAATACCAGTTGTCTCTCTTTATCTCCCAATAATAATGATATTTAAATGCTTAGTTTTATGATCAAAGCTCAGTAGTTTTAAAATATACAATGCAATGCAATACAATTATGATTGAGAGATCAACAAATTAAAAAAAGCCTGATGATCATATTTGATACATTTTAACATGATTTTTCTACAAAATTATGTATGTATAGTCAAGTAAACCTAAGTTGCTTCAGTCCAGGAAATTTTTATCTTGAAATATTAATAACAATATAAAAGTTATACTTGCATGCAAAAGCATTTAAGATTTCACAGCAAAAAGATCTGTCAATCAGATGACAGAAGGCATTTTTTAATGAGAATGTAGAACAGGTTTTTCAGCAAAGTTTTGATCGTGTTGATATTTTAGAGGCTTTGGAAATGTGTGTATCAAATATGATAGGGATAAGATTTAATGACAGTGTTTTTACGAATTGCAACTGATTATGAAGTGAATTCAAACTCTGCATTTAATGCAATGCAATAAAAAATCCTTACAGGCTTCATGCAAAAACAACCGTGAAACAGTGTATGATTCATGAAAGAAATTACTTGTTTGCGCCAGTTATAACGTAAGGCGTGACCAGCTGAATTTCCGAAATAAAATTCTCTGATTTTTAAATTAAAAAAATAAATAAAAAAATCCTTATATAGATTTATGCTAAATTGCTCAGCATTATAGCTGAAATATGCCCAATTAAAATAAATGTGAATAAAATCAAGATCTTGTAAATTCACTGTAAAAAATAAATGATCAATAAGACATTTGTTTTTACAATCAGCTCATTTTTAAAGTAGGTAATTTAAGTTGAAATGACTTAAACATCCAAGTTGATTGTACTTAAAAATATAAGTCAGCAACTTTTTTAACAGTGTTGGAATCAAACTGAATCTTATCCTGCATCACACAATAATAATGCTACTGTTTCACTTTAATTGACATATAATTGACAATGAAATGTATATTTGTACTAAAGGCATCTGTGTGCAGTTGAAACAGGTGAATAGTTGGCATGTCTAACTTGTGCTGCAAGATTCAGTGTTGCCAACTATTTTCATAGAAAAGTAGCTAAAGCCTGCTCAGAAAGTCTCTAAATGTCGCTACATGACATCATGCGCCAACTGTCTGCACTTTACATCTGTTTTCTGAGCGAGTTTGACAAGGGCCAAATTGTGATGGCTAGACGACTGGGTCGGAGCATCTCCAAAACTGCAGCTCTTGTGGGGTGTTCCCGGTCTGCAGTGGTCAGGATCTATCAAAAGTGCTCCAAGGAAGGAACAGTGGTGAACCGGTGACAGGGTCATGGGCGACCAAGGCTCATTGATGCACGTGAGGGAGCGAAGGCTGACCCGTGTGGTCCGATCAAACAGACGAGCTACTGTAGCTCAAATTGCTCAAGAAGTTAATGCTGGTTCTGATAGAAAGGTGTCAGAATACACAGTGCAATGGTATTTCCTGGTGGCTGTGGCCTCTTTCAGCAGGATAATGCACCCTGCCACAAAGCAATGGTTCAGGAATGGTTTGAGGAGCACAATGAGTTTGAACAAACAAGTCCGATCCATGGAGGCCATTACAGGGCTTAAAGGATCTGCTGCTAACATCATGGTACCAGCACACCTTCAGGGTGGAGTCCATGCCTCGACGGGTCAGGGCTGAGCAGGGCAGCAAAATGGGGACAAACACAATATTAGGTCATAATATTATGCCTGATATAGCCGAATGTCCATTAAAGCTGCTCTCATTCACATATTTTCTATCAGACAGTGGAAAGAGTATGCTATAGTAAATGACTACATGTTAACCAGCAGTAGCTATAGATTTTTTTGCTAGTGCTTTTTAAAAAAACAAAAATAATTACTAATCTAGCAAGAAAGTCGCTAAATTACACTGGCAAGTTGGTCTTTAAACTGTTGCTTCGCTATGACACTAGTTGACCTGAAAGGGAAAACTAAGCATAGAAAAAGACCGTTTCCACTAACATTCGCTATTGCGCCCCCTGTGGCGACTCCAAGAATACAACACATACTCTCAGTGCATCATGAATTCTGACACACTTTGGAATGTAACAACGTGTGAAATCGAAGAATTGGGCAGGATTTCACAGTAAAGCCTCAGTTGACCATGTCGTAGCTGATTGTCTATGGCTCCATTCTCCATGACTTTTCATGCTTTGGCTAAGCTGGCGTTAGCATATCATGCATTTTTTCTTCTGCTTTGACCGCTCAATTCAACTTGAGCTTGAGTCTTTATCACCCCAAGCGTGTCTGATTATGATACTGTCCGTAAGGAAGGGGAGGGAACGGGGTGGGCAGGGGACAGTGAAGTGTGTTAAAACGCATATGGGGATTATCTTTCCCCAGAGAATTCCTCTTTAATGCATGCTGTGCTCCAGCCTCTTGGAATTAGCCATCTTTAATCCTATTTGCTCAGCTACATTCAAAATCTTTCATAGCTTTGATTCCTTGTTAGTCTGCGGAACTATAGACAGTTACTGATTTCTGTGCTATTGTGCACAGACTGTAATAAATGCAACTAAATCTGCTGCATCCCAAAGGACTCGAGCTGCTAATGTCACTCGGTAAGAGCCGTTATGTTACATTTGCTCATTTTTTTGGGGAAAAGTGATTGTGGCGCTATTAATCTCTGCTAGGCTTGCAGGCATGGGAAACAGTCATGTCTGTTGATTGTTGTTTTATTCTATAACTAGAATGTTCTGTTCATTCATATATATATATATATGAGTCTTCGAATGTGCATCAATAATAGTGATATTGCATGAATATGTTCATATTTGTTAGTATTCGTCTAGTTCAGTTTCTAGCCATGTTAAAATCTCATCTAGTTAATAACTCATCTGGTTATTTTCAAGTTCAGATATCAAGTTTAAGGACAGCATTATTTTTCTTACAGTTCTGTTCAGTTATTCTTTAGTAGTTTGTTGTATGATTTATCTGTTTCTTTATTATTTTAATTGTTAATTGTTTGATTAACTTTTAATCGCAACCTAATTTTAGCATAACGTCTAATATTCTAGCTGAATTTAAAATTAGACAGATATAGGACAGGGTTATTATTGTAAACTAAACTATAAAAATAAAACATTTTCATTAAATATAATAACATAAAAATGAACAGAAATAAAATAGATTGCTTAAAAAAGTAGACTTGTTTTATTTCAGCTAGTTCAGCTAACATTTCTCATTTTCATTTAATTTTGATGTACTAAAACTGAAATCAAAATGAATAAAATCAATTTTAAAAAGCAAAACGTATAAAAATGACAAAAACACGCAACGAAATTACTAAAACTTTGACTGAAATGGAAAATATAAACATAAAATCTAATTCAAAATATGAATAAAAACTATAATAATATCTCAATGATATTAAATAACACCAATTTAGGAGTATAAATTAAAAATCAAGCTTTTTTGAATGGTTCTACTCATCATTTGTCGCATGTTCTTTGCAGCATTTCTCTTTGTACATACTTTGTTGAAACACCTTAGGGATATTTATGAAGCAATTAATGCTCCTATATTTTGATTCTCACACTACATTTTTTGTTTTAGACGTGTGAAGTGTACTATATTTATGTGTGATGCTCCCCTGTCAACAGAAGCTGATTACACAAATCAAGACCACCCAGCATGCAACAGCCAGTCTGATACAAATACTGTATAATGAATACAATGTTTTTAAAATGAAAGAAAAAGTGCGTGATACTTTAGATATGTTATGAATATTTGAGAATAAATCATAATATTTTTTTGTAAATACTGATTCATGAATTTCACTGTACATTAATTGAACAATAAGACTAGAATAGAAATGTTTAAGAAAACGAGAAATGTTTTAAACATATGGCATAGGGAGAGAAAATATGTGGCTGAGGAATCACCGTAGTCGTGTTTGAAAACAACTGATACTTTAGCGTCTGATTTAGAGTGGCTCATATCAGAGGATAAAAAGGGCATGGCGTGTACTCCTTAACGTAGTATTTATGTTCAGTCAGTCGTTACTTATGCTAAGCTGATGATGTGCTGGTCATTCAATCCAGTGAACGGCTGTCAACAATTAAAACACATTGCCTTCCATGTGAACACATGCTCAGATTTTATTTTACCACAACAATAAGATCTACAATACAGACCCGAGCATTGAAATAATGGAGTTTAAGTTATTCGTAGTACCACTAAAAGTATGTAAGTGCAGTTCTACGACTGAATGTTTGTAACACTATAGCCAGAACATACAGTGCATCCGGAAAGTATTCACAGCGCTTTACTTTTTCCACATTTTGTTATGCTACAGGCTTATTCCAAAATTGATTAAATTCATAATTGTTTTCCCTTATTTCTACAAACAATACCCCATAGTGACAACATGAAAGAAGTTTGTTTGAAATCTTTGCAAATTTATAAAAAAAAAAAAAGAATATTCACACCCTTTGCCATGACACTCAAAATTGATCTCAGGTGCATCCTGTTTCCACTGATCATCCTTGAGATGTTTCTACAACTCGACTGGAGTCCACATGTGGTAAATTCAATTGATTGGACATGATTTGGAAAGGCACACACCTGTCTATATACACTCACCTATAGGATTATTAGGAACACCATACTAATGCTGTGTTTGACCCCCTTTCGCCTTCAGAACTGCCTTAATTCTACGTGGCATTGATTCAACAAGGTGCTGAAAGCATTCTTTAGAAATGTTGGCCCATATTGATAGGATAGCATCTTGCAGTTGATGGAGATTTGTGGGATGCACATCCAGGGCACGAAGCTCCCGTTCCACCACATCCCAAAGATGCTCTATTGGGTTGAGATTTGGTGACTGGGGGCCATTTTAGTACAGTGAACTCATTGTCATGTTCAAGAAACCAATTTGAAATGATTCGAGCTTTGTGACATAGTGCATTATCCTGCTGGAAGTAGCCATCAGAGAATGGGTACATGGTGGTCATAAAGGGATGGACATGGTCAGAAACAATGCTCAGGTAGGCCGTGGCATTTAAACGATGCCCAATTGGCACTAAGGGGCATAAAGTGTGCCAAGAAAACATCCCCCACACCATTACACCACCACCACCAGCCTGCACAGTGGTAACAAGGCATGATGGATCCATGTTCTGACTCTACCATCTGAATGTCTCAACAGAAATCGAGACTCATCAGACCAGGCAACATTTTTCCAGTTTTCAACTGTCCAATTTTGGTGAGCTTGTGCAAATTGTAGCCTCTTTTTCCTATTTGTAGTGGAGATGAGTGGTACCCGGTGGGGTCTTCTGCTGTTGTAGCCCATCCACCTCAAGGTTGTGCATGTTGTGGCTTCACAAATGCTTTGCTGCATACCTTGGTTGTAACGAGTGGTTATTTCAGTCAAAGTTGCTCTTCTATCAGCTTGAATCAGTCGGCCCATTCTCCTCTGACCTCTAGCATCAACAACGCATTTTCGCCCACAGGACTGCCGCATACTGGATGTTTTTCCCTTTTCACACCATTCTTTGTAAACACTAGAAATGGTTGTGCGTGAAAATCCCAGTAACTGAGCAGATTGTGAAATACTTTGAAATATTTAGACGGGCCCGTCTGGCACCAACAACCATGCCACGCTCAAAATTGCTTAAATCACCTTTCTTTCCCATTCTGACATTCAGTTTGGAGTTCAGGAGATTGTGTTGACCAGGACCTCACCCCTAAATGCATTGAAGCAACTGCCATGTGATTGGTTGATTGATAATTGCATTAATGAGAAATTGAACAGGTGTTCCTAATAATTCTTTAGGTGAGTGTAAGGTCCCACAGTTAACAATGCATGTCAGAGCACAAACCAAGTCATGAAGTCCAAGGAATTATCTGTAGACCTCTGAGACAGGATTGTATCGAGGCACAGATCTGGGGAAGGGAAAACATCTGCAGCATTGAAGGTCCCAATGAGCACATTGGCCCCCATCATCCATAAACGGAAGAAGTTTGGAACCACCAGGACTCTTCCTAGAGCTGGCTGGCTGGCCAAACTAAGCGATCGGGGGAGAAGGGCCTTAGTCAGGGAGGTGACCAAGAACCTGATGGTCACTCTGACAGAGCTCCAGTGTTTCTCTGTGGAGAGAGGAGAACCTTCCAGAAGAACAACCATCTCTGCAGCACTCCACCAATCAGGCCTGAATGGTAGAATGGCCAGACGGCACATGACAGCCTGTCTGAAGGACTTTCAGACCATGAGATACAAAATTCTCTGGTCTGATGAAACAAAGATTGAACTCTTTGACCTGAATGGCAAGCGTCATGTCTGGAGGAAACCAGACACCGCTCATCACCTGGCCAATACCATCCCTACAGTGAAGCATGGTGGTGGCAGCATCATGCTGTGGGGATGTTTTTCAGTGGCAGGAACTGGGAGACTAGTCAGGACAACGACCCTAAGCACACAGCCAAGATAACAAAGGAGTGGCTACGGGACAACTCTGTGAATGTCCTTGAGTGGCCCAGCCAGAGCCCAGACTTGAACCCAATTGAACATTTCTGGAGAGATCTGAAAATGGCTATGCACTGACGCTCCCCATCCAATCTTATGGAGCTTGAGAGGTCCTGCAAAGAAGAATAGGAGAAACTGCCCAAAAATAGGTGTGCCAAGCTTGTAGCATCATACTCCTAAAAGACTCAAAAAGGCTGTAATTGGTGCCAAAGGTGCTTCAACAAAGTATTGATCAAAGGCTGTGAATACTTGTGTACATGTGACTTCTTTTTTTTTTCTTCTTTTTTTTATAAATTTGCAAAGATTTCAAACAAACTTCTTTCACGTTGTCATATGGGGTATTGTTTGTAGAATTGAGGGAAAAAATAATGAATTTAATCCATTTTGGAATAAGGCTATAACATAACAAAACGTGGAAAAAGTGAAGCGCTGTGAATGCTTTCTGGATGCATATCTCTTCATGATAGGTTTAGTCCAGGTAAGATTTGTCAAGAAATGTACTTGGCAGTTGTAGAAACTGAGATTCAATAAGAAATAATAAAGGTGGGCTTAAATTATACAGTACTGTACAGTATCTCAAGCTCAAAACACAGGAGAGGAAAGGCAAAAACAATATTATTTATGCATCTCATATGTACAATAAACAGTATATAAATCAAAGAGGCCTAATGTTACTGAATGAAATGTCGACCCAGGACAAGCTACGGGACTGTGAAGCTTTGGGGTGTTGATGGACTCGATCTACTGTGTTTTGATCATCGTTCTAAATCAATTGTTCCAAAAACGCTGGTGGTGGCTGGCAAAATAAAAAATAAAAAAACGATGGCGGGGAAAGAGTTAACATGTACTTACTATATGGGTTAGAGTTAGGTTTAGGGTCTGGTATACAGTTAGTTGCATGTAGGGCTACTTTTACCAGATTTAAACTACACAATATTTTTGTCACGATAGTCACTGTGTCGTGAACAAAAAACATGGCAGACTACATGTTGCGTCCTGACCGATCCTCACTTGCCGTCTTTACCGATATGCATGATGTCATCGAGAAGGCGGAACTAGTGACTGACTTCCGTAAACAAGAGCGTAAACAAACACTGTTTAAACTAGCCTAATGCTAATCCCAGTACTCACGGGTTGCTGAAGCACCACCACTATCGTTTTTATTGTGGTCGTACCTTGAGGAAACATCATAAAGCCAGTATTGTTGCCATACTGTATCTTCACAAACCTTTCCTCTATTGTATAATTCCACCTAGCAGCACCAATACCATCATCTCTCTTTCGTTTCACTATGTTTGAAAGCTGTATACGGAAGAGATTCTGTCCTCCTATTGGTCAACGTCACAGACAGGACACACATCTCCACAACGCTATACGTCTACATGTAGTCTGAACCCAGCATAACAAGGACACTGTCAAATAAAGTGTTACTAAAAATGGACATTAAATGCTTAGTTACAAAAAGGTATAAATAAATATAATGACACAGAGAATGAGTAAGTAGAAACTTAGAAATATAGTAAAAGTATTTAGAAAAGTATAGCAAAAAAAACGCGCAGTTGATTGTGAATGAAATGGTTAAAACTATTTTAATCTAAGCTCTGATTGTATCTTTGATGCTCTTTAAATCGTTTCCCCCTGAAATCTATAAATGACAGATTTGGCTTTTTAGAAGTTCCAGTAATGCAAGAGGGGATGAAAGCTTTTCCTTTCTTTTTGTATGAGAATAAAAATGAGCAAACGATCAAAAGAAAGAGGAAAAAAAGAAAACGCAAAAGCTTTGAGACTGCCCGTCTCTGACTAGCTTAGTCGCCCCTTTCCCAAAGCGACTCAAAGGTGTACCAGGCAGAGCCGCTGGACTTGAAAAGTGAAAACATTAAGCTCAGATGAGTTTGTCTAAAGACTGATTGGCCCCTAATTAGCCAAGTGACCTTTGATCTTTTCAGAAATAAGTACAGGATCAGGTTTAGGAGGGAGACAAAGGCAAGAACAGTCTTAGCACACACCAAACGCTAATTCAGCAAAGAATGCCTGTAATTAGGAGCGCCCGTTTCATTCCACGGCATATTTAACATTGGGAAAAGGGAAAATAAGTTGAAAAAGTGGGATCACAGCCGAGGGGTCAATTTCACCGTTGGCTATTCACAATATTCTAAAGGGGGAAAAAAACACAAGAGAAATGTTTAGCGACACAGCTTATGGATTTGACTTTTGGCATCACCTAACACCGTTCCAATTAAAAGGAGGTCTTAAACGTATAGTTTGTACTAGTCTGTGAAACCACTTTTCTTTGTTGCCAGTTGCTTGCCAGTGTATCGAAATCTAAATCTACAAAGTCTTCTCATAAATCAGTAGTGCTCTGTAGTTGAGAGCTGTGGTGGGGAGATTTTCAGTAAATCTTTATATCTTTGACTGGTTCCCTGCCAGCAGTTTTTAAAAATGTTGCCATCCACGCCGGTGTTTTAATAATTTTCACAAAAATGTCATGGCCCCCAGAATATTTTGTTGTATGAATATCTGAATATATCATGCAATATATCAAAAGGAAGAACAGACCCTCTGCTTTTAAACAAACAAACAAACAAACAAAATTTTTTTTATTTTAGCTTCCTGCATTCTTCTTTTATCAGCACTTGAACAATTATGATAAGTTTCATAAAAATGCAACATTTTGAGCAAAAAGCTGAGAAAATCGTGTTTTTGTCAAAGACTACGTCTGGATCGGATTCAGAACGATAATCAAACATAGATGGAGTAGATCAAGTCCATCAACATCCCCAAAGCTTCACAGTCCTATAGCTCGTCCTGGGTCGACATTTAATTCAGTAAATTTAGGCAGTTTTGATTTATATGTTTAATGTTGGTGATCGTATCATTTTACATATGTCTATGATTACATATGAGATTGGTTGTTTCTGCGTCTCCTTCTCCTGTGTTTTGATCTTGAGATTCTGTACCCTTTCAGTAGATGTGTCATAGCATATAACAATGAAAACATGTAAACCCGGAAAATTCTGTAAATGCAGAGGGAAGCGTTGTATCATAAATTACGGAAAATTCTGTTTGGCGGGGAAAGAGTTCTTTTTGATCTGTTCTTCAAATAAAGCTATTGTATGGTTTCATAAGACTTAAAGGGGACATCGGATTCCCCTTTTACAAGATGTAAAATAAGTCTGATGTCCCCAAAGTGTGTATGCAAAGTTTTAGCTCAAAATACCCACAGATAATTTTTTTTGAGCAATGTTAGAATTGCCACTTTTTGAGGGTGAGCAAAAACGTGCCAGTTTTGTGTGTGTCCCTTTAAATGCAAATGAGCTGATGCTCCCGGCACAGAGGGCGGAGTTTCAAAAGCCATGCTAAAAAACACTGCAATCTCGGCCATGCTCCGGCAACAAAACTGAACAATCTCACACTCTGAGAATGTCAGAAACTGTTAGTACCAGAATAAATGCTGCATGGTATAGAGAATAGGTATAGTTTAGTTTAATTATGGTTATAAATTATGTTGTCATCTTGTTTTTATCCACTGTTAGTATGAGCCTGTTGTAGCGGATCCTGTCCGAATGATGGCCAAAACTTTACTGATGAGTTTTAAGTTTATTGTACATCACATAAACGATGAAGTGTCAGTTTTCACTCCAGAAAATCACAGTACGAGCTGAATACATAGTACAAGAAGTGTGCATTAAAGTATTGTCCATAAACTCTTGCTCTCCCTTACATTATCATCAACATACACAGCGAAGTACACAAAAACACAATGTCGGGGTGTTATGTTCACTCTTACATCCAACAGCAAAACACCTGAGTTGCTTACAAGACATTCTTGTCAATACTTTTACATTTAACTAGCTACTTGCGTAGAAACCTGCTGCAAATTGAAACGGCTCGCTGGTTGACACCATTTCAGACTCCAGGCCTGTGCACACCGGGCACACCAAAACATCGCTGACGTTTAACGCCTTGTGACTAAACAAAGGGCGCCAATGTGAGTGTGAACACCGACGCGCAAAATGGCAGGCGTAAAAGCGGCATTTAAAAAAAAAAGCCTAGTGTTCATTTTTTTGGGTTTGATGTGCCGCGTTAAAACTGGCCGACCGCTTTTGTTCACGTGTCTGGACTACTTGGTGGCGCTCAAGCACAAAACGGTCTTGCCGAGCACACAATTGATACGACGAAGAGGAAGTAAGTAGACAAAGAAGAAGATGAGCTGCTAATGCTGCTTGCCAGTTAGCAAAAAGTGTGTGAATGGTTTTGGCAAGCACGTAAATACTGTCTCTCTTTTTCTTCTGAGCGTGCGATAATTGCCCCGGTGTGCACAGGCCTTCAGACAGCTCATAACAAACTGCCTGTGTCTTTTCTTTTCATCTAAATGAAAAAAAAAGCTAAAAAGGTGAAAATTTTATCCAATGTCCCCTTTAATATAGCACTCAAGTCAGTGTGGAATCCTGCTCATTTTTAGAACTCAACAGTGTCAGTTTCCATTCACTTCTAGTATAAAGAAAAAAAGAGTAGCCTGGACATTCTGCTAAACATTTTCTTTTGTGTTCCATGTTAAAGTAATACAAATTTGAAATGACATGAAAGTGAGTAAATGATGACAGCATTTTTATTTTTGCATGTACCTGCCCCAAACCATGCCATCTTGAAGTATTTTTTTGTACGCATGTGTGAAGTCCATGAGACTGTAGGGTGTCACTTTGTTTTGTCCATTTTGTTTGATTAATTTAGACTTTTGGGGGTCTCTAAGATTTACTAAAATGTAATGTTTTTGTAAGAAGTCTCTTATGCTCACCAAGGCTGCATTTATTTGATCAAAAATACAGTAAAAACAGGAATATTGTGAAATATTATTACAATTTAAAATTAGTTTTTTTTTTAAAAATTATAATATATGTTCAAATGTAATTTATTCCTGTGAGAAAAGCTGAATTTTCAGCATCATTACTCCAGTCTTCAGTGTCACATGATCCTTCAGAAAGCATTCTGATGTGATGATTTGATGATCAAGAAACATTTATGATTATTATCAATGATGAAAACAGTTTTGCTGGACACAAAATTTGATTTCTTCCAACAACAAAAAAATTCTTACTGATCCTAAACTTTTAAACGTTCGTGTGTATATGTGTATATAATGTGTGTATTTTATCAGCTATCGTTCTAAAAAAAAACATCCGTTGAGCACTAGTAAAAACCCCTAGAGCACCAACCAATCAATGAGAGTCTTGTCCATGTTAAGCAAAAAACATTTTTGTACTGTTCATCACTGCACTAGTGCAAGCGTTTGGTCATATTGTAAAACCACAAACAATGCAGCTCATTCTTGGAGTCTCGGCATTGAGAAGGATGTTCTTGTGACAGTATCTGGCCAAAGGCAAAGACCAGCACACAAGTCAAGCAAAGACGAGACGATGAAGACAAATCTTTGTTAGTTGCCTTTTGCCCTCTCAATTGCTTCAGCTTGTACTCTATCAAAATGTGATTGAGAAATTTCAGCTGCAGGAACCGGTTTGTTATTGACCTTTAGATCTGTTATTTCATTGGGCACATAAACCATTGTTTCATTTTATGTAATTGACTTGAATAGTACACTGTAAACCCTAAAGCTCAAAATAATTAATTGGTTTGAGTAGAGCTAACTCATATTAAACAAATTAGTTAAAACAAATGAACTTTTATGAGTATAGAACTCGTTTTGATATTTTTTTCTCAACTCACATTTTAAGTAACCTGAATTGTTTCATTGTTTTGAGTTTCATAAACTTGTTTCTTTAAATTTAGACAAACTTAAATTTAACGGAAACTGGGCTGGGATTTCTATTTCCCAGCATGCTTTGCTATGACACTCAAAAGGTAGCCTAGAAATCTAGACGCACCCTAGCGGCAGCAAATGTAATTTGCAGCCAGGGCGTCTAGCAACTCTCCGTTGGCTTGCGAGCTGGAAAAACCAAACTCTGGTCAGGCCAATCAGATCGTGTATAGAGTCGGTGGGCGGGCTTAACATAATGACGGAAGAGTTGTGACGGTTCCACGTGCTACTTGTAAACAAAGAAGCTGGCGAACAGCGGTATTTCGAATCGGCTTTGGCCGCGACTCTGGAAGACTTGGAGTTAAGCTTTTCTTTGAGAAAAGCAAAAAGAACGGCACTGCAGTCATTCTTAAGAAAGGAAGATGTTCGGAGTTTTGCCGATTGGATACGGCGAAAGTTTAATCTATCAACTAGCTCCGCTTCACCTTCTTCGTTGCTCTGATTGGGTGTAGCTCTATCCTATTGCGTGCAGAGGGAATTTGAAAGACAACCGTTTATCCCGCCCCTCGCATTGAGCCCTGCCAATGGTGAGTTCCCAGACCCAACATCTTGATCTACTCAAAAGGGACAGTAAATGCCAAAATTAAGTGTTATGGTTTTTTTTTGTGTGTGCAAGATTAACGTTAAGTGGGAGATTTAGCAGTGTTTAATGTTTTGTTATGCTAGTTTAGAAGAGTTTCTGTTATGTTGGTTTCTGTAGGGTTTCCATCGTGGTGACGAGTGGAGCATGAGCTTAGTTTGAGAACAGATTTATGTTAAATGATTTATATTGCTGTCCTCATTCAGCAAGTGCTATGCTACGCTAATGCTATCAAAGCATTGTGTTACCAATTAGCAAGGTGGCATTTATTGAATTAGCTAGTTAAAGCTAGTCAAGTTTCTACTTCTAAATTTGAGATTGCATGATATCGTTTGCAAGTTGAATGAATGAATAATAAAAATCTAGTTCTGCTTACGTAAACTTTAAATCTTAAACTTTAAACTTACTTAAACTGATTGCCTTTTTTTTTTTTTTTTTTTTTTTTTTTTTGTTTTGCCAACTTATTCGGGTTTACAGTGTAACATTCAAAAAGAAAATACATAAGTTACTCATTTTCTTGTGATTCCAAACTTGAACATTAAAGTTTTAGCAGAATATCTGAGCTGCTGTTTTTCCATACATTGAAGCAGTCAAGCACCAAAAATAATCTAATTTGCAAAACAATATGGCATGTCAAGGTGTGTCGCTCCAGGCTAGATGTCAGTGACAAGACAACCATGTGCGAGCCGTTGTCATCAAACCTGACAAGACACCTCTTAATGTGTATTTGCAAATGTAGGTATGTGCAGACAAGTCATAGCCGTCGGCTACATTTATTCTGAGTAAATAATAACAGATTTTTCCTTTGTTAAAGGACTGATTTTTACATTCAAAGTCCAAGTTCTTTCAGTAATGTTAAAAAACCTTTAACTCTCAATTTTACTTTGTAATTAAGTTTTATTATCACTACAGATAACATTCAATAACACTGTGCCAACATTAAACCACATGGTTTCATTTGGTTTTATGTGGTTTCGTTCTTAAGGTTCCATGATTGTTTATAGATCCCATTCAAATGCATGTATAGCACGTATAGCAGGTCTTGCCTTAGGATAGAATTTTTATAGCTTTATGTTTGAAACTTTGACATCCACAACCTTCTTAACTTACAGTCTATCCCCTCAGGCCATGCTGAGAAAAGTTCTCTCTTATTTAAAGGAAAGACTGCTTCTACCCCATGCATTACCATTTAAACGTTTGGAGTCGGTAAGTTAAACACGGGCATATATATAATACTTGACACGCTCCCCGTTGTACTATATGAAAGGGGGATGGGGATCGACTTTTGATCTTTAATGAGGGTGCACGTCACACCTCTCCTCATAAAATTGCACTAGTTGCCAATTGCTGCTCGCATCAAATTCAAGGCACTGATGTTTGCCTACAAAGCAACCACTGGCTCTGCACACCTATACCTAAACTCATTACTCCAGACCTACGTGCCCTCCAGAAGCTTGTGTTCTGCAAGTGAACAGGGCTTTGTGGTGCCGTCTCAAAGAGGCACAAAATCCCTTTCTCCGACCTTTACCTGGACTGTTCCCTGCTGGTGGAATGACCTGCCTAACTCCACCGAGCTGCTGAGTCTTCATCCATTGTTAGAAAACAGTTGAAGATGCATCTTTAATACAAACACTTACTATTCTATGTCTATTTAAAAACAAAAACAAGAACCCCTTACTATGTGTACTATGCTGGACTAACTGGGGACTGGTCACAGCACTTGCATATTTTTGCCCTATTGTCAGTTTGATTGTTTCTATTGCTTTCCTCATTTGTTAATTCGCTTAAGATAAATGATTAAATGTAAATATAAATTGTCCTCTAAACCATTAAGCATCGATGAGAAGTCGTCAGTACTCAAAACCTGTAACTTGGAATCTGGTCCTGTATACAACCTGGTATTAAAATGTGTTTTGGTCAATCGGATCACAAATAGACAAGGGAGACACATTCCCGTTTACACCTGGGCAGTGTCCGAAATCGCCCCCATACCCTTAAATAGGGCACTATTTGAGGGGACAGCCATTTGTAGTGGTGTCCAAAACCATAGTGAATGTTATCGAGTGCACTCATTCAATCCCACAATACACCACACGAGTGTACAACGTACAACTGATGTACGCTCAACGACTAGAGAATACCCATAATGCACTGTGAGAGTTGTGTGGCGAATGAATTGCCATGTCTGACCAGAAGATGGCGCTGCAGCTGAATCACCCATCCATCCATTTTCCATATCGCTGGTCCAATGTGGCTACAGCGTAATGGTATAAATTCCTTTTTAATTGATTATCAAATTGTTTAACTACTGTTTATACATGCTAGTTTCCATGGCAGAGTTCAAGATAAATTGTTTCTGGAGCTGCACAAACTACGCAGCAGCCCTTCCGGCGCTTTCAGTGTCTGAATTCATTCACTCGTTTTCATTCAATTTATATTTCATTAACTCCCTCAAGTGGACTATATTAGTGGAGTAATGTAGGGAATAGTAAATGATGGTATAGGGGGCGATATCGAACACAGAACCAGTGTTTTAATCCATCTATTCTGTCCACTTTCAACCTCATTTATTTGAGGGGAGGGTCTATGGGCAGATGAATGCATGGGCTTTTTCAGATCTTTCGATGTAATGGACAAAATAAGCTTGCGTAATATACATAAGAACACTCCCAGAGAAAACATATGGAGAGCATCAGCTTTCTTTTCTGCCCTGACAGCCGCAAGACCACGGCGCTGCGAGTGTGTGTTAGAAATCAGGAATGGTGAGAGAACATTGTGCTTGGTGCGTTTTTCATCTTCAAACCAAATTTAGGTCTTCAGCCAACAAAGCTTAAATCCCGTCTGGCTAGTGCGCTTCCTATAATGTTCAGTGCTTTAGCAATGTTCAATGTGAAATGAGGAAGGAGGCGGGAACCAGCGAACATCAAACATTTAAAAGATTAAAATAAATAAACAAAATAAAAGTAACGCGGGCAGCCCCTCACGGACGGCTGCCATGCACACACATAATAAAACCTAAACAAAACACAACGTAAAAGTCCAGGCCTGGTCCTCTCTCATTCTTCACTGGTGTCGCTCGTCCTTGTATGCCTCCGGGCTCCCTCACAAGAGGACTCGAGAGACGTGGGAGGAGCGAGCGAGACCGGTGCATGATTGAGAATGAGCGTCACCACCTCGCCACATACCCTCATCATCCCTCGCAGGCTGGGGGGTACACCCAAGACGGCGCCTACTCCCCCAACCGGGCCCAATCTCCGCGTCTGGGGGTATGGACAGACGAGATGAGAGAAACGGCAGATGGAGACACAGAAAGCAACAGGACGAGAGAGTGGAAAGTCTGGTTCCCGGACACACTGCCGCTTGGTCCTCAGCCAGCCTAAAGGCTCTTTCTCGCGGTGCCATGCAATAGTACTGGATGCTCGGTGGGCAGCTGGCACCGAGTCCCGCGCTCCCTGCTCCTCCCCATCATGGTGGATGGCAGCAGGCTCTGGCCCACGGCAAACGCCGGCGACTCCTCTGCTCCCTCTCGGACGGCAGCCACCCTACCTCGAACCAAGGGCACGGCAGCGAGCCGTGAGAGTTTAAGACTTTAATAAATAAATTAAAAAAACGAAAGTAACGCGGGCAGCCCCTCACGGACGACTGCCACGCGCACACATAATAGAACGTAAACAAAACACAACGCAAAAGTCCAGGCCTGGTCCTCTCTCGTCCTTCACTGGTGTCGCTCGCCCTTATGCCTCCGGGCTCCCTCATGAGAGGACTCGAGACTCGCTCGCCCACCTTGCCATAGGTACTCGCTGTTTGGCAAGTTTTGTGCGTGCAACACCACTTGCGAAGCGTGAATGGAGTCGTCTTTCACATTATTGTGCTTGAACGGACACCTTACAGGAGGTTCACACACAGTGTGTTTTTGCTGTTAAAAGCATGAGATGCAGGTCAGTAGAATGAATAAAAGCACACGGTCTAGAGACTTAAAAATGAACCACTGTATAGTTCACCATCATTTACTCACCCTCATATTGTTTCAATCAAAACAAAGATATTTATTTATTTATTTATTTATTTTTAAAACATACTTGTAATTTTAAGCCAGGACATCTTTCAGTTTACAGACTTTTCCTTTTAACCCTAACCCTTACATCAACACCAATTTTTTGACCCTATTTTTCCTGACTTTTTTAGAGTGAGTGTGGTTATACGGTTAACATTCAGTTTAGTCATGCATACTTTATCGTTCCTCAGAGAACAGCTGGAAATGTGACGCTTTAGCTGTCAAAGATCACACGTGTGTTTCGCCAGCCTTTCTCACGTTTATAGCGCTGAGATCTGAATTACTCCGCTCTGGCCTGAATTAGACAGGCAAAGACTCTCTTCTGTAAATAGGATGGAGGTGGGAGACGTTTGTTGCTCTGGATCTGCAGAAAGACTCCATTGTTTTAACCTGACACTGACGTCAAAGTTGCTTATAAAAGCAGAAAGGCATATTTTGAAACATAAAACAGCACAAAGTCAGTAGTGTCTGTTGTGTCATGCTCTAATTGTTCAACAGGCAAAACTAATCAGTTATTCATCCCTTTTTATGTACAACCAGCTGCAATCATTATTGGTCAAGTCAATTTACTAGAAAGTAGCTTCAGTTGGTCAAACAGTGTTTGTTCAAAATCGAGGATTCGTTCACAGCTGTTAAGTGCTCAAGCCAAACAACTAACAAACTAAAAATGCTACTAATAATAATATCAATTAGAATAAATGAGAGTAAATGAACAGTCTTTGCTCTAGGGCAGTATTTGTCAAGTGTGAATGTAAAGGTCATATATTGCTCATGTGGAGGAGGAACTTGAGGACTCTTAAGAGATGAATAATGGTGCTGTGAATAGAATGGGAGTCTATTTTTGGGAAAATTACAGTAATTATTAATTTGATGAAGAAACAGTGATGGCAGAATTATTGGAACTTGCATACTGCATGGGATTCAGATTATTCTCTTCAGTGTTTTAATCATAAAACATAACAGCACAGAAAATTGAAGTAGAATCTTTTTTTTTTATTATTATTTAAATAAAATAAAAAAATGGTCACACTTTAGTTTAGGGTCCAATTCTCACTATTAACTACGACTTTTTCCTCCAATAAACTCCTAATTACTGCTCATTAATAGTTAGTAAGGTAGTTGTTAAGTTTGGGTATTGGGTAGGGTTAAGGGATGTAGAATATGATCATGCAGAATAAGGCATTAATATGTGCTCTATAAGTACTAATAAACAGCCAATATTCTAGTAATATGCATGATAATAAGCAACTAGTTAATAGTGAGAACTGGACCCTAATCTAAAGTGTTACCGAAAAAACTAAATTATGTTTACTTATTTTTGAAATCCTAAACTACACAGTAGCCGCTTTTCCACAGTTGGGCCAATTCTCTTTACTCAACCGTTCCATTCTGTGCCAATCCGGCCCAGCCGTTCGGATATGGTTTCATTTTCCACTATATTTGTATTTCCATACAAATGTGTCTGTTGTTGACTTTATAACGCAAGAGTTTACAGACGATGTGAGATGTAAATAGCGACCGTGTTATGGAAGATGGCCGATATTTCTTTTAAAAACTTGTGTTCGCTTAAATTACACGCTTGGCCAGTTACAGAGAGACTGAAATACAGGCAACAGACAAGTGACCAATCCTGAGTGGCGACGTCACTACACACATTCTAACCAACCGTGATGAGAATTCTGGGCAAGTGGAAATACAACTGGAGCCGTTCCTTACTGTTCTTCGAACCATTTGACCCGGCGGTGAAAAACGGCTAATGTGTCACATCGAGAACATCATGTGTAATGTGCCATTATTTAGCTGTCAGCGAACCGTCCCTGATTCTAACTCTTCCTCTCTCTCTCGTTCTCTCTCTCTGCCTCAAGGTTCAAACGCATCTTGAAAATCCCACTAAGTATCACATCCAGCAGGCTCAGAGGCAGCAGGTGAAGGCGTATCTATCCACCACTCTGGGAGGAAAGCTCGGATCGCAGGCGGTGAGCTTACCGTGCCCCAGCCAGGCCACCGATCACGGGGGAATGCCTCCGGGGCCGGGCAACAGCGCCCCCAACAGTCCCATGGCCTTGCTGACCCTCAACTCCAACTGCGAGAAAGAGGTAATGACTTTGAAAGAGGTTTAAATTACTATAAAGAATACCGAACACTTAAAATTGGGTAACACTTTACAATCACTTTACAATTAACATTAGTTAAAAAAATACTTAGATTAATAAATGCTAAATTCTTAGTTAACGTTCATTTCAACATTTACTATACTTTATTAAATCAAAAATATAGTTTTTATTAAAATCAAAACCTGTATTTGTTAATATTATTTAATAGATGAGCAGGCTTATATTTATTGACTAAGGTTAGCAATGGTATAATACTGTAACTGTAAGAAATGTTTTGCTTAAATAATAATGGACCCTATTGTAAAGTGTTACCAAATGTGACCCGTGCTGGCAAAATGAGCCGCAATGAGCAAATTATCAAAAATTTGTTTAGTTTTTATTTTCTCAATTAAAAACCTTCAAAATGATTTGTTGGAATCAGACAAAAAACTGAGCTACACCTGTTTGGAGTCAGCAGTCAATGTAAAAAAAAATCACCCAGCAGCCATACCTTAAAATTCCTGGTAATAACACCAAATTTAACACGCACTAAATCAAAACCAAATATCTATAGGAAAAAAATATATTCAACTGATTTTTGCTTATAAGAATGTCATTGTTTAAAGCGCAGATAAACTACGGACCTCAGATAAAAACTAATGAATATATGATTAGAATCCTTGAATTGTCTTGAAAATAAAGTCACAAATGAATGATTGTACAAAACTTAACTTTTTTCATACAAATTAAAATGTTTCCTTTTCCTTTTAAATTTGAGTTTAATGACCCAGACATGTTTTTCGTGATATTATGTCAGGTTTTAGGACAAGACTAAAGATGGATGTTAGGATCCTGAGACGGAACCCTATAAACACGTCTAGACCAAGCAGCAACCTCCCCCAGTTTCTCTTGAAGCCAATACGGAAGTGACTTAAACTGCAATTCATCGACTGGCCGCTAGGGACAGGCTCCAGAAAGGAGCAGAATCTCATTGAGCCCCATGTTAAAATGCCCAACTTCACAGTTTACAGCCTGGTACAAATTGTGGTTTTTGGTCTATATGGCTAATTTTCCCCTTCATGATAACTGTGAGAAGGGTGAATTTTTTTATGACTCATTCGTTTACATTATATAAAGCTCTGCATAATTAAGGGCGTGGCCACTTTGAGTGACAGGTGGATAGCCGTTTCTCCACCTCAGCTCCAGCCACGTCCCGCCTCTTTGCCCATTGTCAGTTTGACGTCACGGACACTACGTCCATATTTTTTTACAGTCTGTGGTCTAGACAGAGGTGACAGGATCCTGACAGGTTCATGCAACAAACACATTTCTCACAAATCCGTCAACATCTGTAAATGATGTATAAATAGATGGCGATATTGTGAAGATGGCTCATTACCTGCTAATCAATAAAACGTATTTCAGTGAAGGAGCGACGCCAAAAGCCCTGTGAACGCGTTGCTGAAACAGCTGGTGTAGACTGCGTCACTGCTCACGCTGTGATAGAGAGAGTGAGAGAGAGTGCTAAAATATGTGTTAATAGATTAAAGAGAGTTTGGCACTGGCAGGTTGAGTGCAACTCCGAGGAACTACACAGGGCTTTGGGATGTGCTTCAGTACATCGGTTTAATCAGAGATTTTCAGCATAGGAAATGGATGGATTTGAACTGCTGTGTTATTTCAGTACACTAGACACTTTAATTCACTTCACAGTGTTACAGCGTACCTCAGCGGATGACCTTTGACAGCTGTTCACACCTGATTGCTTTTGATTTCTCTCAGATGGATGATGTCATTGATGACATAATAGGTTTGGAATCCAGTTACAATGATGATATCATGGGACTCTCCTTGGACCCCGGACTTCAGATGGCCAACACGGTAGAGAAATATTTTCTATAACCTCACTTGTTCATTTTTACATCTTCAGCTCTTGTAAATGCTAATGTGAGTATGTGGAAGGACAAAAAATACTGGTCTATTCCATGCTTTTAAGAACCCTATAAAAACAGTGGGAAAATTAGTTTTTATTTTATTTATCATTTTTATTTTAATTGCAAAACAGTAATAATACAATGAAATATGTATTTGTTTATTTTTTGCTTGCAAAAACCATAACTATATAATTAAATATTTATTTTATTTTTGTATTTTGCCTTCAAAAAAAAAAAAACTAATAGTAGTAATAATGTTTTTAATTTTGCTTGCAAAACACTAAATAAAATGTAAATATAATGAAATATTACAAAAAGCAATTAATATAATTAAACATTTATTTCATTTTATCTTATTTTTATTTCAGTTTTATTATTGCCTTAACAAAAACAAAAATATTTTAAATATGTATTTATTTAATTTTGCTTGCAAAGAAAGTGTTAATATAATGAAATATTTATTATTTTATTTAGTTTTATCTTATTTTTATTTTATTTTGCTTGCAAAAAAAAAACTGTTAATATAATGAAATATTTTTTCTTATTTTATTTTGCCTCCAAAAAAACTAAAAATAGTAGTAATGTAATAGTAATACATGTTTTTTCCTGCAAAAAAACAAAACAAAAATAAATATAATGAAACAATTTATTTACTTTTATCTTATTTTGTCTTGAGGAAAAAACAAACAAAATATAATAGTAATATAATAGTAATAAATATGTTTTTCCCACAAAAACAAAACAAAAATTAATATATAAATTAATATAATTTTATATTATTTTTCTCGAAAAAAAAAGTAGTATTAAATATGTATTTATTTATTTTTATTTATTATAATAAAAAAATTATTTTGATTTTATCTTATTTTTGTTTTATTTTGCTTACAAAAACAAAACAAAATAAACTGTTAAGAGTAATATATAATAGTAATACAGATGTATTTATCGAATTTTTGCCTAAAAAACAATTAATATAATTAAAAAATTATTTAATTTAGTTTTTTTGTAATGTATAGGAATATAATAGTAATACATATGTATTTATCGAACTTTGCTTGTTAACAACAGTTAATATAATGACGTTATTTTATTTTAGTACTTTTTTTCATTTTATTTCACTTGCAAAAAGCTCTCAATATAATGTAATATTCTTATTTAATTTTGCCTCCTCCAAAAAAAAAAAAAAAAAGTTACATCATCTACCAGCAGGGGTGAACAGTGCCAACTAGTAAAAGAGATTCAAGTATGTATACAAAGTCTTTGTCTCTTTCTGTCTTCTCACACAATCAGAACTGTTGTAGGTGTCAGTATTGTAGAAAGCAGTGTGATCCAGCTGTCATCACCTGATCTAATGTCTGTGAAGGGAATAGTGAATAGTGATGAACATTCTGTCATCATTTACTCTCATGTCGTTCCAAATCCATTGGAATTTCTTTAGATGTTAAGCAGAACGTTCAAGCTGCTCTTTCCCACGCAATGACAGTTAATGGGGACTGAGACTGTCAAGAGGACAAGAAGAGTCTTCTGAAGCCATATTATGCATGTCACAATTTGATACACTTCAGTACAACAACACAATGATATGTATATGGTCTTGTTTCTAGATTCCCGTGTCGGCGAACCTCTTGGACATGTACAGTAACCCAGGGATGCCTCCTCCTGGACTCTCTATTAGTAACTCGTGCCCTGCTAACCTGCCCAACATTAAAAGGGAATTCTCTGGTAAGTGTTGTTTATCTAACAACGGATGAGTTGGTCAATGCCATTCTGTAGCGTCGAAGACCCTTCAGGCCTTTTGGCGATGTGCTGAATTGTGTTTCACCTGTTAAAGTCAGTAGAAATGTCATGTGAATGATGGTAAGACTGAAATTGCCAACATGTGCTCATATGATACATAGTTACTCCATCTCCAGCCATGATGCACATGATGGACAAGCCCAGCTCCTGTAGCAACTTTGAGAACTATCAAAGGCCTGAAGGGTTTCCCGTGGGTACGTTCAAAGATTCCTCTCCTTTTCCTGCATGACTGTGTCATCTCTGAAACGTAATAACAACTTTATGGATTTGATTACATATGTATATGCAGCAATACTGTGAAGTAAAAGTAGTAATGTTGTGTAATATTATTATTAGGGATGCACCATTATGAGTCCGATACGGATGCTTTCATTGTTGGTACTTGCCAATACCTGTATTTTCACTGCATTTGTAATTTTTAAATATTTTGCGTAGAGAAAACAAAAGAATATGAATCACATTAGTTGGCTTAATTTGTTTAGCAAATATATATCTCCCTTAATTTATTGTAATGCTTCATTAAGCCTGTTAAAATGTATTGTATGAGCTTCTGTTATTTAACTGTTCTTTCTATTGCTCTATCATATTGTGCAATATAGCTTTCATTTACTTGCACAGAACATACAGTGCATCCGGAAAGTATTCACAGCGCTTCACTTTTTCCACATTTTATGTTACAGCCTTATTCCAAAATTGATAAAATTCATATTTTTTTCCCTCAGTTCTACAAACAATATCCCATAATGACAACATGAAAGAAGTTTGTTTGAAATCTTTGCAAATTTATTAAAAATAAAAACACTTTATGAAAAGTCACATGTACACGAGTATTCACAGCCTTTGATCGATGCTTTGTTGAAGCACCTTTGGCACCAATTACAGCCTCAAGTCTTTTTGAGTATGATGCTACAAGCTTGGCGCACCTATTTTTGGGCAGTTTCTCCTATTCTTCTTTGCAGGACCTCTCAAGCTCCATAAGATTGGATGGGGAGCATCAGTGCATTTTCAGATCTCTCCAGAGATGTTCAATTGGGTTCAAGTCTGGGCTCTGGCTGGGCCACTTCACAGAGTTGTCCCGTAGCCACTCCTTTGTTATCTTGGCTGTGTGCTTAGGGTCGTTGTCCTGACTAGTCTCCCAGTTCCTGCCGCTGAAAAACATCCCCACAGCATGATGCTGCCACCACCATGCTTCACTGTAGGGATGGTATTGGCCAGGTGTTGAGCGGTGTCTGGTTTCCTCCAGACATGACGCTTGCCATTCAGGTCAAAGAGTTCAATCTTTGTTTCATCAGACCAGAGAATTTTGTATCTCATGGTCTGAGAGTCCTTCAGGCAGGCTGTCATGTGCCGTCTGGCCACTCCACCATTCAGGCCTGATTGGTGGAGTGCTGCAGAGATGGTTGTTCTTCTGGAAGGTTCTCCTCTCTCCACAGAGAAACACTGGAGCTCTGTCAGAGTGTAACATCAGGTTCTTGGTCACCTCCCTGACTAAGGCCCTTTTCCCCCGATCGCCGGGTGGCCAGCTCTAGGAAGAGTCCTGGTGGTTCCAAACTTCTTCTGTTTATGGATGATGGAGGCCACTGTGCTCATTGGGACCTTCAATGCTGCATACATTTTTCTGTACCCTTCCCCAGATCTGTGCCTCGATACAATCCTGTCTCGGAGGTCTACAGACAATTCCTTGGACTTCATGACTTGGTTTGTGCTCTGACATGCACTGTTAACTGTGGGACCTTATATAGACAGGCGTGTGCCTTTCCAAATCATGTCAAATCAACTGAGTTTAATTACAAATAATCTCAAGGCAGGTGGACAGGCAACAGCACAACACAACTTATCACAACGGTGACCAGACAGGGAGTGCAGGAGAAGGAACAACTTAAATGGTGAACACAAACAAGATGATTAAATTGACAGCTGAACTAAATTAACTCATAATGACGGTAACCAGGGAGACAGACGAGTGGTGGGAAACTGAACAAAGAAATGTGACATATGAAAACAAACTGAAAGTCCATGAACAAAATTAAACAGAATGGTGACATGTATACAGCCGGTAATCAGTTACGCACTGCAAACGTGGAATATGTGAAAGCACAACAGTGCGTGCCGCTCCTGCATCGCATGCGAACTGCAAACGGAGTATGTGTGAAACAGGCGTGAGTGTTTAAAAAAGTGAACGCTGATTCATCCAATGACAAGTCAATATGTGATGCAGTGGTGAGCGGTGCCTTCTTTAATCAGGTATGCTGGGTGGCGCATCATGTCAAAAAAAGTTTATAAAAAGGGAAATCATGTATGCCGGAAGTATTTTTTTAATTAAGAATTAAAAATATAATATAATAAATATTAGTAGCCTATTATATAAAATATAAGTAAAATATAATATAATAAATAAAAATATATGTATTCTTTAAAAAGCAAGTTGAAATAATGCAAACTGATGACTTTAACAACCTCATAGACTTGATTGATTAAAGGTGTCATGAACTGGCTTTTATTTTTTTTTATTTTTATACTGTTGTCTGAGGTCAACATATGACGTTTGTGTGGTTTTTACATTCAAAAACGTCATAATGAATAAGTAATAGGCTATTTTCTGCCCTGGTTTTGAGGCTCTCTCCTGAACGCTCGGTTTTTATGGGCATGCCGCACTGAAGACTTGGAAGCAAACGCCCACTGCTATGATTGGATAAGATTTGCATATTATAATGAGCTTCGGCTCCCCCGTGAGTACACGTGAGGAATTGTTTTGAAAGCGTGTGAGAAAATGGCAACCGGAATGATGATTCGTCCACAGGCTCGCAAAATGTCTACCAAACAAACGCAATGATTTTTCTCATCCACCCATAATTAATTGGAATGTTATTTTTTATTACTTGGCTCGCCTGATTGGTGGATATAACAAATCTCTGTCAACGTTGCACATAAAGAAAGGAATGTTATTTCACTATTTAAGATAGTTGGGCAGGCCGGTGATACGTTTTGGTAGCCTGTCTGGAAAACAAATAGCCCCGGGAGTAAATCATGGGGTCATTTTAATTAGGAATGTTATTTCACTATTTAAGAGAGCCCGTCGGCAGGCCGGTGATACATTTTGGTAGCCCTGGCCCATACATGTCCGAGTCTGATCCCGATTCGCAATGAACCAACAACACCTCAAAAAAAGGATTCTCCAGCCTGTGACAGCGTGGAAGTTATGTTCAGTTAGACACTTACACATAATCAATAGATATCAAACGATCTGTAACAATGCAATACTATCACATATAGAAAAATTTTTACTCACATTAGTGTGTTGCTTCATTCATTCATGTAATCTCATCCTGTCTGTAAAGCTAGTCTCTTGTTTTCAAATGAATCCGTAGTGAAATGAAGGAACAAACGCGCAATGTCTTCCCCACGTGAGCTGGATATTCATTAAAAATAAAGCTTATCCATGCATTCATAATATTGGAATCCGAATTAAGCTTATGTGGCATGTTTATTGCTTGGAAGTTCGATCCGGTTTAGCGCCACTTAGAACTATGTTATTTATCTATAACATGTCAGACATGAGTCGGTGGACAGGGCTACAGAATCAGGCGTTCATCTTCTTCGGTTAAGGTGGTGTTTCACCACACTCTGACGTCACAGGGAGGCACATTCCCAGATCAAGCATTTGCAAAACCAGCTGTCAATAAAAGCTTTTCTTTGACTAACAAGGAAGTTTTCAGCTCTGAAATGTACAGGATATTCTTATATTACCATGACCTTTTATATATCAAACTAGCTCAAGGGAAAGTTGATTTCTCAATTCATGACCCCTTTAACAAACAGCCTCGGATAGCTGCAGTAGGTCTACTTACAGTAGGTCTGTATTTATAAAAATGTTCCCTATGGAGAAAATGAAATGCTATGAAAATGTGGCTTTTTTCGCTTGATTTAGTCTATTTAGTTTTGTATCAAATATAATGTGATTTTCGTTGATCGAGATCTGGCAGTAACAGCAGATCTTTCCTCTTGGGGCGAGCGATTCGTGGACCGCTTTCCCTGCACATGAAATCCCACATATGCCAGCAAACCAATGAGAATGCGGGACAATGATGGTGATGCATAACAACAGAGTGTAATCGCCAAAGCTGCTGTGGATCTGCACAGATTTAAAGAAAATTACAGTAATTTGTAGGGGTGTAACGATATATCGTTAAACGATATATCGCAATATAAAAATGTGACTATATGTATCGTTGATGGAAACTATGTGATTCGTGATATAGAGTTGTTTTATCCAAGGTGCAACTTGCTGTTGTAGGCCTATATATAAGGAGTAATTCACCCAAACAAATCTACAAATGTACCACAAATGTAAATTCTGTCATCATGTACTCACCATCAAGTCGTTTTTCGTTTAGCTTCCAAACACAAATTAAGATATTCTTTATGAAACCTGAGGGATTTCTGTCCCTCCATTTATAGTCCATTCCTCTCAAACTTTCTTGCGATTAGAACTGTGATTGATTGCTTTGATCATCTGAAGTGACGCACTGCCGGAACGGCACTCTTCAAAGTGAGAGCGCAAACATTATTTAATGCGGCACTCCTTAGTGAAAGCGCAAACATCATTTAAATCATCAGATCATATTTAGTTTTGGTAGTATGATTATTCAAAGCATTTTAGATGGTTTATTCGTACATGAATAGTGCATTAATAACGGGAGAGGTGGGACATAGCGAGCACCGGGAGAGTTGCAAGCACGGGAGAGAATGCTGCTTGCATTGAAAGCACAAGAAGTTTACGAAGTTTCAGTGACATTATTACATTAAACGACTATATATAATGTTGAATATAATGTATAATAATGCATGGGGGAATATTTGTGGGTCCTGATGATAATAATACACTAATAATAATAATATTATTATTTTAATAATAATAATAAAAAAAAAAAAAAAACCCTCTTCTTTATTTTGGCTTCAAATATCGGGATACATATTGTATCGTGAGTTCAGTATCGAAATTTATATCGAATCGTGACATGAGTGTATCGTTACACCCCTAGTAATTTGGTAAATAAATTTTTATCATGTAAGCTTCATGGTACACCTCAAACAAGGGAATTTATAGTAATTTATAGTGTTAATGTTAATTAGCGAGTCCACAAATGGCTTGGGTATTTGATGGTATTTTATTCCAAATGCGGCCAAAAAGAAAACCATTGTTTATATTCTGTAGAGCAAGTGATCTATATTTTGTAGAAAAGGGATTTGAGTTAGAGAAAATTACAAAAGTCAACTGCAGTGACATTTCAAGGGTGCCAATATCACACATCACATTTGTGCTTTCAGTTTCTCCTCTCACCTCCCTTTGTCTTTTTTAGAGGCGGAAGTTCGTGCTCTCGCAAAGGAAAGGCAAAAAAAAGACAACCATAATTTAAGTGAGTTTCCGTTTTTATGTCCTAAAGCACTGTTCCAGGTTCAAAACAAGACAGATTGCTAAAGACAGTCATTTTGACCCTTCCCTCAGTTTGTAAAAATAAGCAAAAATGGCCAAGTGCATTAATGTAAATATGATTTGTGTATTATAACATGCACTTTTTATCTGTTTCAGTTGAGAGGCGACGAAGATTCAACATTAACGATCGAATCAAAGAACTGGGGACTATGATTCCTAAATCAAATGACCCGTAAGGACAACCATGTTCCATATATACGCAGTTACACATGAACCAGATGAATACATGCTATTATTACAGCTGATGCTGTTCACAGAGAGTACTATCAGATGTGCTGTTGTCAGCTGAGGACGTGCTTGTTTTCCTCAGGGACATGCGTTGGAACAAGGGCACTATTCTTAAGGCCTCTGTGGATTACATCAGGAAACTTCAGAGAGAGCAGCAGCGTGCCAAAGAGCTTGAGAACCGTCAGAAGAAGCTGGAACACGCCAACCGTCACCTGATGCTCAGGATACAGGTCAGTTCAGACAGATCACAGCCTGGCCAACAGCACTGCCAGTACATGTAATGGCATCTATATCTTGACAAAGACTTTATATTTAGGAAGAAGGTGCACTCCGATTACTTATGAATGGGAGAAAGTGCAACGCCCAATATGGTGAATAAGCCCCACCTTCTAAATGAAAGAGCCAATTGTTGATCAGTAAAGTCATCGCGTCACTGCAGCTGCCGTTAGAAGCTCCGGTTGCTATAGAAACAGGCAGTGTTCTGAGACGCATGTGCATTAGCATCGCCCAGGCTGAAAAATGCATTTTTCGAGCATTTAGAAATAAAATTAGAGAGAGTTGTTGCCAGATTTCATTGGTGATTTCAAATATGAAATTTATTCGTAAGCTTGGCGAACAGTTTTGGAGAATTTGATGTTTCCCCATTTAAAGAGACAGGAGCTGCACTTTAAGACAAGACTCCCTTGTCTTAAAGGGACTTTGATCTAGAGAAACAGCACATTGACACATTACCCTTGTGAAAAAGGAGTACACTTTAGCATACTTTTAAAAAGAATACTTATTATTTACTACCTAAATGCATGCTATCGACAATTAAATGAAAATGTATTATAGTTTAAAATTATATTAAAGGCAGTTAGCTGAACTTAAGAGTGCTTTTTTGACCCACTTAGAGGTGCAGTGTGTAGTATTTATGAGGATCTATTGACAGAAATGCAATATAATAAACATAACTATGTTTTCGGTGGAGTATAAAGATCTTACATAATGAACCGTTATATATTTATTACCTTAGAATGAGCCATTTCTATCTCCATACACCACGGGTCTCCTTACAGTCAAGTCGCCATTTTGCGCCACCATGTTTCTACAGTGGCCTTAAAGGGACAAACTTCTCTACAGAGCGCTAGCTACTCTCTGCTCTCTCAGACGACGACATCTTTGTCCTGTGTCGGCCACTGTAGCTTCTCTATGTGCTTCGAAAGGGAGGGGGGATATCACCGCTAGATATAATATATATATATATATATATATATATATATATATATATATGGTTAAAGTGTACTGCTGAACACTACTAGTGACGAACATTTATGGTAAACTAAAATGTACTTTAATGTAATTTATATTGAAACTTGTATAACATGTATTTAAATATATTTGTAATTACAAGGGCTGTCAATTTAACACACTAATTTAATTTAGTAATGGGAAAATAATGCATTAAAATATTTAACAAACCCATTTCATAGAGTCGATTGGTGATGAACATAATGTAGCAACTCACTGCACAATGTTGCCTATAGAATGCAGGTATATGCACCTAAATTTAAGATATCAAGGCAAAAATACCCCTCATTTTTGTCTCATATTTATATCAAATGACAGTTAACCAATATCACGAGTAACGAAAGCAATATTTCGCGAGTGCTGTTTTATCCCAAATAGCATGAGTGCAAATGTGATGTATATATTTTTATACATATCAATCATTCATTCATTCATTCATTCATCCTTATACAACTTTCTAGGGTCATGGTGCTGGAGCCTATACCAGTTTCTTAGGTTAAAAGCAGGGGAAAGCACCCTGGATAGACGGCCAGTCCATCACAGGGCTCTCACACACACAAACACAGGCAAATTTGACTCTCAGAGGAAATTCACACTGACACGGGGAGAACATGCAAACTTCACACAGAAACGACAACAGCGCTAACCAATGAGCCACCATTCTGCCTTGATTTTAAACAGTTTAGTTAAATAAGAAGTTAATATTGTGATTATATATTAGACACAATATTGTCTGTTTGTGCTCCATTTTTCCAACAAAAATATTACCTATAAAGCCAGAGCAGAACTGTCGTGCATCTCAGAGCAACACACAATGGTGTTTAGTTTCTGAATGAATCCACGTTTTGAGCGAATCAATCGGGTGACCCAATGATGCAGTGGCCCATTCATAAAGACAGCCATTAGGTGCGTTCGACTTGAAGGACTTCGATGTCATACACCGATCGGTCTGCGCAGCACCGCTTCAAGCCGAACACACCTATTTTCATTCATCAGCCTTTTGAACGAGTTGAATTGAATTCAATGACTTACTCATTTAGACATTTACCGCTTTAGTTTCTTATTTAAACTATAATTTCATTTTTAAAAAATCTTAATTTGGGGATAGTTTGCCCAAAAATGAAAATTCTGTGTATTTACATTTACTCACCCTCCTCGTGTCGTTTCAAACCTGTATGACTTTCTTTCTTTTGCAGAACATAGAAGATATTTTGAAGAATGTTGGTAACCAAAACTGTCTTTGTGTGTAAATATATCTAAATACCAAAAAATTAAAATAATCATGGCCTAAAAATGTATAATAAATTCTTTGTTGAATCAAATAAAATATTTCTTTCTAAAGTTATGTTTTGTAATGTCTATTTGATGCTTTTCTCATTTAACACAATAATGACTTTACATTATATTTTGCTATTAGTTAGATTAATTAATTGGCACATCATGTAATTAATTAGATTAAAAAAATTTAATCGCTTGACAGCCCTAGTAATTTCACATTTGTAATGATACATTTAAAATATATTACTTTAAATATTGAATAACACACTACAGATCAAATTATAATCAAGTACTTTACATGTGCTTTAGTATGTTAGTTAAATATATAACACATCAACATAACTGCACTTCTTTAAAGCATGACAAACGATTATTAAAAATAATGATTGATGATAAAGAACGCGATATGTGCGATTTTTCTATTAAAATATCCAAAAACACTATTTCTATAGAACAGTGTTATATATTTTGTTGATTTGTGTACTTGCGTTTTCCTAAATAAATAGTACCTAAAAATGTACATGAATAAAATAAGAAATGACCACTAACATACAAACCCGATTCCACAAAAGTTGGGACACTGTACAAATTGTGCATAAAAACTGAATGCAATGATGTGGAAGTTTCAAATTTCAATATTTTATTCAGAATACAACATAGATGACATGTCAAGTCTTTAAACTGAGAAAATGTATAATTTTAAGGGAAAAATAAGTTGATTTTTAAATTTCATGGCATCAACACATCTCAAAAAAGTTGGGACAAGGCCATGTTTCCCACTGTGTGGCATCCCCTCTTCTTTTTATAACAGTCTGCAAACGTCTGGGGACTGAGGAGACAAGTTGCTCAAGTTTAGGAATAGGAATGTTGTCCCATTCTTGTCTAATACAGGCTTCTAGTTGCTCAACTGTCTTAGGTCTTCTTTGTCGCATCTTCCTCTTTATGATGCGCCAAATGTTTTCTATGGGTGAAAGCTCTGGACTGCAGGCTGGCCATTTCAGTACCCGGATCCTTCTTCTACACAGCCGTGATGTTGTAATTGATGCAGTATGTGGTCTGGCATTGTCATGTTGGAAAGGTCTTCCCTGAAAGAGACGACGTCTGGATGGGAGCATATGTTGTTCTAGAACTTGGATATACCTTTCAGCATTGATGGTGCCTTTCCAGATGTGTAAGCTGCCCATGCTGCACTCATGCAACCCCATACCATCAGAGATGCAGGCTTCTGAACTGAGCGCTGAGAACAACTTGGGTTGTCCTTGTCCTCTTTAGTCCGGATGACATGGCATCCCAGTTTTCCAAAAAGAACTTCAAATTTTGATTCATCTGACCACAGAACAGTTTTCCACTTTACCACAGTCCATTTTAAATGAGCCTTGGCCCAGAGAAAACGCCTGCGCTTCTGGATCATGTTTAGATATGGCTTCTTTTTTGACCTATAGAGTTTTAGCCGGCAACGGCGAATGGTACATGATGGATTGTGTTCACCGACAATGTTTTCTGGAAGTATTCCTGAGCCCATGTTGTGATTTCCATTACAGTAGCATTCCTGTATGTGATGCAGTGCCGTCTAAGGGCCGAAGATCACGGGCATTCAGTATGGTTTTCCGGCCTTGACCCTTACGCACAGAGATTGTTCCAGATTCTCTGAATCTTTGGATGATATTATGCACTGTAGATGATGATAACTTCTGAGAAACTCCTTTCTGATATTGCTCCAGTATTTTTGGCCGCAGCATTGGGGGAACTGGTGATCCTCTGCCCATCTTGACTTCTGAGAGACACTGCCACTCTGAGAGGCTCTTTTTATACCCAGTCATGTTGCCAGTTGATCTAATAAGTTGCAAATTGGTCCTCCAGCTGTTCCTTATATGTACATTTAACTTTTCCGGCCTCTTATTGCTACCTGTCCCAACGTTTTTTGGAATGTGTCGCTCTCATGAAATCCAAAATGAGCCAATATATGGCATGACATTTCAAAATGTCTCACTTTCAACATTTGATATGTTATCTATATTCTATTGTGAATAAAATATAAGTTTATGAGATTTGTAAATTATTGCATTCCTTTTTTATTCACAATTTGCACAGTGTCCCAACGTTTTTGGAATCGGGTTTGTACCAGGATAACAGATGTGCAAATGATGGCATAAGTACAAACATATACACATACATATACATAGACACCCACACACACACACACACACATACACACACAAAAATACACCTATATATGCTCTGATAGCCGTCAATAGAAAGGACTTCCTGCTATGCTCAGACTTGCACTTTGGTGCAATCTTTAATGCGCTAATATATTGTGTTTTACTAGACAGATGAGCAACTGTTTGGAGACCTTTATCAACAGAACACTAATAATTGTTATATAGTTCAACACAGTCTCATTGTTTGAATCTCTTGTTTTCCATCATCCATCATTATTAGCCATTTTTGTATTGGCCTTTAACCCCAAACATATATTGTTTCATTTATAATGTGTGATTTTAGTCACACTAAAACTTTTGTCAGAATTTCTACAAAAATTGTTATCTATGAAAATAAGTATATGAACACCAAACTGATTGCTGAGGTTTTCAACTGAGGTTGAAATAATGCAGGGCTTCAGCCACTGAAAAACACATATCTGTATGTAATAGAAATATCCAGCATCTTTTTGTTCAATATTTTAATGTTTATGTTTTTAATTTACAAATTAAATATTATATTTGTAATATTTAATAAATGTATTCATTTATATTTTCTGTATTTTTATTGAAAAATATTGAGAAAGAGACAATTTTTGGGTTCAGTTGCAATAGCCTTTTCTTCCCTATTGTGACGTATATACAAATGAAATGGCTTCTTGAAAACAAAAACAAAAAATAGATGGCGGGACTTGGTTTTGTCCATGGGGAATTGATTTGATCGTTGTGGTTTGCTAATGGTGGATCTCATGTGAGTGGCAGGTTATTGTCCCGCCCTCGCACCAGTAAACAACTCATTAGAGAAGAGAAGAGATATGTTGCTGCTAGAGGGAGGGGAAGTTAAAGATTATGAGGGCACATGAAATTAAAAGAATAATGATGTGCGCATATCATTTAAAATAAATACTGTGATAATTACAGTGGCCGAGAGAGCGCTACATGCTGCTACTGAAGAAAAAATTTGGGATGCCAGTTCGTCAGTCTGAAAGGGAACATCTTCATCAGTTTGACAACACGTGCTGCAAATACTCACAACGCAACCAAATACAGAAACATGCTGCAAGTACTCACAAGGCACATACGATCAGGAATCAAGATGTTAAAATAAACAAATTCAACTTTCAGGTTATCGACAACACCACTGTTGAGTAGACATTAAACAATAAGCATGTACCAGCCAGGTTCATCACTTCTTGTGAATATTTGCACCATGTTTCTGTATTTGTTTGCACTGTGAGTATGTGCAGGGTGTTTCAGTATTTGGTGGCATTGTGATTATTTGCAGGGTGTTTCTGTATTTGGTTGCATTGTGAGTATTTGCAGGGTGTTTCTGTATTTGGTTGTGTTGTGAGTATTTGCAGAGCATTTCTATATTTGGTTGCATTGTGAGTATTTGCAAAGTGTTTCTGTATTTGGTTGCATTGTGAGTATTTTCAAGGGGTTTCAGTATTTGGTTCCATTGTGAGTATTTGCAGGGTGTTTCTGTATTTGGTTGTTTTGAGTATTTGCAGTGTGCGTTTCTATATTTGGTTGTGTTGTGAGTATTTGCAGGGTTTCTGTATTTGGTTGCATTGTGAGTATTTGCAATGTGTTTCTGTATTTGGTTGCGTTGTGAGTATTTGCAGGGTGTTTCTGTATTTGGTTGCGTTGTGAGTATTTGCAGGGTGTTTCTGTATTTGTTTGCATTGTGAGTATTTGCAGGGTGTTTCTGTATTTGGTTGTGTTGTGAGTATTTGCAGAACATTTCTATATTTGGTTCCATTGTGAGTATTTGCAGGGTGTTTCTGTATTTGGTTGTTTTGAGTATTTGCAGTGTGCGTTTCTATATTTGGTTGTGTTGTGAGTATTTGCAGGGTGTTTCTGTATTTGGTTGCATTGTGAGTATTTGCAGGGTGTTTCTGTAATTGGTTGAGTTGTGAGTATTTGCAGCACCTTTCAGTATTTGGTTGTGTTGTGAGTATTTGCAGGGTGTTTCTGTATTTGGTTGCATTGTGAGTATTTGCAGAGTGTTTCTGTATTTGGTTGCATTGTGAGTATTTGCAAGGGGTTTCAGTATTTGGTTCCATTGTGAGTATTTGCAGGGGGTTTCTGTCTTTTGTTGTGTTGTGAGTATTTGCAGCACGTTTCAGTATTTGGTTGTGTTGTGAGTATTTGCAGAGCGTTTCTGTATTTGGTTGCATTGTGAGTATTTGCAGGATTTTTCTGTATTTGGTTGCATTGCGAGTATTTGCAGGGTGTTTCTGTATTTGGTTGCATTGTGAGTATTTGCAGGGTGTTTCTGTATTTGTTTGCATTGTGAGTATTTGCAGGGTGTTTCTGTATTTGGTTGTGTTGTGAGTATTTGCAGAACATTTCTATATTTGGTTGCATTGTGAGTATTTGCAGAGCGTTTCTGTATTTGGTTGCATTGTGAGTATTTGCAGGGTGTTTCTGTATTTGGTTGTTTTGAGTATTTGCAGTGTGCGTTTCTATATTTGGTTGTGTTGTGAGTATTTGCAGGGTGTTTCTGTATTTGGTTGCATTGCGAGTATTTGCAGGGTGTTTCTGTATTTGGTTGCATTGTGAGTTTGCAGAGCATTTCTGTATTTGGTTGAATTGTGAGTATTTGCAGCATGTTTCTGTATTTGGTTGCATTGTGAGTATTTGCAATGTGTTTCTGTATTTGGTTGCATTGTGAGTATTTGCAGGGTGTTTGTATTTTGTTGTGTTGTGAGTATTTGCAGAGCGTTTCTGTATTTGGTTGCATTGTGAGTATTTGCAGGGTGTTTGTATTTTGTTGTGTTGAGTATTTGCAGAGCGTTTCTGTATTTGGTTGCATTGTGAGTATTTGCAGGGTGTTTCTGTATTTAGTTGCATTGTGAGTATTTGCAGCGTGTTTCTGTATTTGGTTGTGTTGTGAGTATTTGCAGCCTGTTTCTGTATTTGGTTGTGTTGTGAGTATTTGCAGAGTGTTTCTGTATTTGGTTGCATTGTGAGTATTTGCAGAGCGTTTCTGTATTTGGTTCTGTTGTGAGTATTTGCAGGGTGTTTCTGTATTTGGTTGCATTGTATTTGCAGGGTGAAGATGTTTTTTTAATTTGCCTGTGTTTTTCCTATTTTGCATGTGTTTTCTTAAGATGCAGTGTGTTGAGCTCTCTCAGCCACCGTAGATATTCCACAAAAAAATAACAATTGTCAGTTTTGATTTCTTGGTGATTTAAGATTTCACTAAAGTTAATTACAGTTAATGTTACAATTAATTCTTTGTCTATCCATTGCTAAATGTTAATCCAGGAATTGGAAATGCAGGCTCGTGCTCATGGACTGGCCATCGCCTCGTCTACACTCTGTCCATCAGATCTAGCAGCCCGGGCCATAAAACAGGAGCCGGTCCTGGGGGACTGCAGCCAGGACATGTATCCTCACACGCACCCCTCTTGCCCTGACATGGGCCGCTCCAGCACCCTAGACCTTAACGACGGTACAATCACATTTAACGACTGCCACGGTACAGGCTCTACCACTTCTACTGACACAGGGGCTTATGGTTTCATTTCTAAGGCACATGCCGCCAAACTTGACGACATCCTGATGGACGACACATTGTCATCTGCAGCAACAAGCGACCCACTTCTCACCTCTATCTCGCCCAGAGCCTCGAATGACAGCAGCTGCAAAGACAGCATGAACATGGAGGAAAATGAGCATGTTTGTTAGTACAGCGGAAACCTTCTTTGGCTGTTTAGGGCTGCTGGTCATTGTTGTGTTTTTCCAATGACACGACTGACGCTTGGGATTGCTAAAGAGGAAGCACAGCCTGTTTTGTCAAGTGCAAAGTAATATTATTTTTCTTATGTTTACACATTTTATTTTATTGTATTTTAACCGTATCCCACTTTTGTCTACTGAAAATTCTTTGTGGTATAATAATTCAGTTATGTGCATAATATCAAAATAATCAAGGTCAGTATCATCAAAAGATTGATTTGTGTAACTTCACATAGGTATATTTAGAATATAATTTAATCAACTTATAATCAATAATAGGGTTCTGCAGGTATGACGTCAAAACCCATGACTCATTCACTACTGGTTCTCTCAAAATGTTCCTATAGGTTTTTATAATGTTTTTTTCAATTTGAGTAAAATAAGGTAAACATAACTTGAAGATACTACTGAAGACATTTTGTTCTACATGTAAATTACACACACCCATACCTAAACGCTAATTTTGAAGCATGCAGTTATGTTTATTTTTGTAACTAGTAACTAGATAAGTTTGTGGTGTGTGCAGTTTACGTTGTAGAACAAAACGTCCAAGTATCATCGAGTTATGTTTACCACCGACCTTATTTTACTCATAAATTGAAAAAAACGCATAGGAAAATCTCCAGGGAACCAGTGGCAAATTAGACTTCCTGGTTCTGACGTCATCCCTACAGCACTCGATTTAAAAGTGCACTTGAATGGTGATTTCTTTGGTTGTACAGTAGCATGTTTGCGCACAGTTTAGAAGAATATTTTTCTTGTTTTATGTATATGTATATCTTATTTACATATATACATATGTTATATATATATATATGTATAATGATTTAAGCATAATGCTTCCCTTTTAACGTAGGTAGATAATAAGCAACTGTTCATTTCTAATGGCCAGCTGCCCAACCTCCACGAGACACACTTAAAAAGATTAAAAAGAATAATTATGTACTCATTCTCATGTTGTTCTAAACTGTTTTTTCCTTTATATATTTATCATTATATAGTTTTTTTCAACATAATTGAGTCACCACGTCCATCAAGCTTAGAAAAATAAAAACAAAAAAATCATAAAATTAATCCGTTCTGCATAAAATAATATATATATATATATATATATATATATATATATATATATATATATATATATATATATATATATATATAATATATAATAATTTTGTTTTGTTTCTTTTGTGTTATACAAAAATAACAGCAAACTGTTTTGTAACATGAGTGTGAGTACATTTTCATTTTTGAGTGAAATATTCTTTTAACAGCTAAATAAGTCTAAATTATAAAAGTAGCTAATTCATAAATGTCGCAAAAATTCTGTTGAATGTCGTTGAATGTTTAAGCAGCATTTTGAGCAAATGTTCTAAAAATCGTATCTTCCAGATGAAAACGCACTTAACCACTAGATGTCTGGACAAAGTATGTTTACTATTAGGATGATCCGAAACAGCTGACCATAAATTATTTCATTCAGTTATTAAGCAATGCCAATATTCTCTCAGTATTCATTTATTCATGTTTTTGAGAATTTCACTTACAGATTTGTGGAATAATCTTTATATAATAATAATCTGAAGAAATGCCAAGTTCTGTCAAGAAACTCTAGATGGTGAAAGGCTGATGGGTCCTTAATGCAACCTGCTAAGTATAATGTTGTTAACTACATGGCACAAGCTGATTGGTTCATTTGCATATGCAGCCAATAAGCTTGCTGTTCAACTTTTAACCCTTGTGCGTCAATTTTAAGAAAAGGTCCTTCGAGGACAAATATGTCCATGTCAAAAAACTGTCATGAACAGTTAACAGAGTCAGTTAACACTGTCAACACAGACAGATTATTGTTGAAGAAAAAAAAAAAAAGTTATAGGTTTAAGTTTATGAAAATTATTTATGATATATTTATATTTGATGAAACATGTTGAACTCTAAAACTGCTAGAACATCAAAGCCATAAATCTAAATAAGTTGTGTTCCAAATTTGAGGTTGATATCTCAAAAAATGAGCTGTCAGTAAGATTTTGTTTGGGCACAGTACCACATTTTCCCCATTAGTTGGTTTTATGATTTGCAGTAAAGTAGAGTTTTTCTTTCTCCAATAATATTACACGCATACAAACCACACTCTGACATCCATATAAACACACCCACACAATTATAGCTGCATAATTTATCCAATTGGCTTTGTAATATGCAGAAGCAGAAAACAGGAATAAAACGAGTATTTGCTTTATAGGCCAAACTTGAGAAAATGGCACCATCTGGTAAAAATAGTCAAATGTTTAATTTTGCAGACAGAATGAAAGCCTATTAACAAAGCTTGCATCATGCTATAGTTAAATGGCTCTGGGATTGAAAATGTTCAAGGTTTCTATGGGGGCATTTTTGTCCTTAAGGTCCTGATTGGAAATATTTTCTAGTGTAAAATATATTTATTAAAGGAAATGGGGGTGAAATAGTAAAATTCCAATAAAAATACACACTTGTGCCAAAATGTATGCAGCTGGCATTAACCCTTAGATGCATACCTCGGGTCTTTAGTGACCCAGGATGTCATTCACTACTCTCCCCCTCCTCAATTTTTTTAAAGTTAGACATCAACCTTCTTAATATTCCTCAGTCAATTAATTTAAACAATAACAAGAAAAAAAAGAATACAAATATAAAAGAATGCCTGTTTTTCCATTCATTTTCTGTAAAGATTGTATAAGGTCACTCGCGACCCGAGGTGTGTAACAGTGGAAGTATATTTTTTCTGCACAACAATAATTTAATCTCTGATGTCTGAATAAGTGCAGTTCACCTTTATTCCTCAAGGTGGCAATGTCTGGCACACAATGATGAAGTGCTGAAATGAGCTCTGATGAGGACAGTGATGATGGTATAAAACATCTGCTCAAACTGAACCCTTACAAGCTCCAAAAGGTACAAAATATGCTTTATTTTACTCTTCTGTAACTGTTCCTCTAATATCAGCAGAGTTTTATATGATCACGACAGGTAGAGAGCCATCCGTGGTAGATACAGATCCGGGTCGATAAAGACCCCAATATGTAAGAATGATTGGTGAAACAGACATGCATTTAAGAGTTAACACAGGCAAAATGATAAAAATATAAACTGAAAAAGACAAAAATGTTCATAAGGACGCAAAAGGGTTAAATAGTTGGTCAGTGTGTGCTGAAGCAGTAAAGTTCCTCTGAAACCCTCCACCTTCCCCAGCTCCACCTGTATAGATCTGTGTATGTATTGGCAGTGGCAAGTCTCTGTACTTGCTCTATGATGCAGCAATAATCAATAGCAGCAGCAATATCAACTGTAGCAGATCTGTTGACCAAATACATTAACATTATCATATCCATTACCATGCCAAACACTCAGAGAGTTGTCATGATAAAAATGCACGGCGTTTGATATGTCCAACTGATTTTCAAATGTCCTGAGGAATGTGCCAAGCAATAAGCAATATTCAGATTTAACCCAGCAGTTTTCAAAACTGTTGTCATATGCAGTGCCTATATAATTATGCAAACGGTTTTCACCTCTTACATTTCTTAAGATGCCCTGAGGATGCATTTTAGCACAGTGCATAGCATGAAAGCATCCATGATAATGTGAAGAAATGTATTAACACATATTTGATGCCGAAAGGAATAATCATAATATTTCAAACTTCAGATTCAATTTTATTACCCTTAAAAACTTTTATTTATTTTTTCAGTGATTGATTGGTTTTCTTTTTTCTTTTCTTTTTTTTTTTTTTTTCTGGGATCTGGGATTTTTTTATCTTTTATATTGGCAAAAACACTGGAAGAAAGATCATACTTTGAAAAAAAAAAAAAAAAAAAAAAAATGATATTTTGTTCTAACACTTGTTTGGGTTTTTAAAATTCTTACATGGTGTAAATGACTGACTATGTAATAATAAGCTGTACTGTAACTGTATATTTCTACTGTTTGAAAGTGCTCAACTCAGATTTACGCCTATGAGTAGCATCTGATTTGTGCCACTGTAATGATCATGTAGAAACTATAATGTGTTGTTTCATAGAACTATGCAAAGATAACTTTCAGTTGAGAAATCAGCCTGTGTTTCATGGAAAGATGTTGTAGGAGTTTAGTGTAGGTAACATAGTCAGATCACTGTAAAGTGCCTTATATTACAAACCTGCGACTTAAAGCGATAGTTCACCCAAAATAATGAACATTTACACATTCTCATGTCATTCCAAACCTGTATGATCTCAAAAAGGGATGTTTAGCAGAGAGTTCATGCTGCTCTTTTCCACACAGTAAGAGTGAATGGGGACTGGGATTCTTAGTTTCCAAAAAGGACGGTTAACCTTGAATGTGAACCCTTAAACTATCCCTTTAAGTGGCTTTAGAGCATAGACTGTAAAAAAAGAGATGGACGACGTGTCTCTGTCACTGCAGAAAAATTAAGCCAAAATATCCCAAATGTGGCTGTTGACATTGTGTGCCGATTACGTTAATTGGAGCCTGAATTTGTGCGGTAGTGATCTTGAGGTGGAGCCATAGTATCAAGGTCCCGCCCACACTCCCGCTCCCACAGACTCATTCGCAAGCAAAGCTGTCAATCATTACATTACGTGACACTTTATAGCATCAAATAACTAACTAAAACCCAACTTATTGGAAAAACAAACACTTGAGCATACGTCAACGTGATGCAAACTACCTAAAAGGACAGAAACCATCTTTGGAAAAATATTTAAAGCGTATTGGATTTTTTTTAGTTTGGCTCGCGTCCCATTCGGTAACATGGAGAGGGCATGGTTTATGACCTGTACTGCAGCCAGCCACCAGGGGGAGTCACTTTTCAGGAGATGTGTGGCATACTTTGTTTGGAGCAACATGAGATTCATTTGAATTTGTGTGTGAACTATCCCTTTAAATGAAGCGTTCTCTTCTATTTATGTGATTTTAGACTTAGTCTTAAACTGTGGAACCCAACGGTCTCTCTATAGGATCACCAAAACTTGATCTGTTTTGTATTCTGGCTTAAACCTGAGGTGTCTTGAAGCACTACAAAACTTTCAAGAATAGTGTATAATATAAACTCCTTCGCCTACTAGACAGAAACTACTGAAAGTTGTCCTCTGAATGTAATGTTACGCAGTGTTGACTACTAAAACGTTGCCAAATTCCAAGTGAAGTCTAAATATGCAGTGAAACTGTTACGTATCTCATTGTGGATTCTTAGCAAAACTGGCTGTTGTGATATATTTTTTTTATTTATTTTTTTTCTGAGCAATAATTCAGACAATCAGGTAACAGGTAAAGCACAAGGCTCCTGTATGAATGCATATGTATCAGTGACGTCAATGAAAGGTGCCTTTAAAACAGGCTTCCATTGAACTTCAACCAAACGTCTTTTAATAACAAATACAGATTGGTCTGTCTTTTATAAAAGTGTCTTGGCTCTAGCTAAAGACGGTTTTTGTTTTGTTAATATACTTTTGTATGATATTTTTGAAGCTTAACCAAACATTATTTAAGAAAGGACTTAAAATAGCTTGAGATGTTGAGTTTTGGTTGAATTTATAAAGCATTTATTTCGTATGAATTCAATATTGGAAGCCAGCCCAACTGATGGGAAAGTCACCTTTCACTCAAACTGTTTGTTCTGAAACCGTGAAACTTCCGCTGGGAAGCTTTATGAGGAAAGTAGCTGGTTCATTGTTGGGAGTCAAGCTTGACAAGTGTATTGGGAATGAAAATGTTACAGACATTAAAATAAAACTGAGTGGTTTTCACAGTTTCTGGAGTTTTCATTCATGATATGGTGTATTTTATTGTGCGTCACAGATGTTTTCACGGTTTAAGAATACAATCAGGCTTTTCCGTTGTGTTATTGTGGTTTCATGGTGGTTTCACAGTTTTCATCACACCATTTCTTGAATGCTCGACACACAATGCTGTCTTCTATGTCATTGAAGATTCCTGTAGGGTATAAAAAAAGACAAAACTGGTCCCACTTTATATTAAGTGTCTTTAAAGGGAGAGTTCACCCAAAAATGAAAATTAGCCCATGATTTAATCAGTCTCCTAGGTGTGTATGACATTCTTCTTTCAGACGAATACAATGAGAGTTATATTAATAATGTCCTGGCTCTTCCAAGCTTTATAATGGCAGTGAATGGCAGCCCAAAATTTGAGGCTCAAAAAAGTGCATCCATCCATTATAAAAGTGCTCCACACGGCTCCGGGGGTTAATAAAGGCCTTCTGAAGCGAAGCGATGGGTTTGTGTAAGAAAAACTTTACATTTTAAATTTAAAACTTTATAAAGTAAAATATCTAGCTTCCGCCAGACCACCTTCTGTATTCAACTTACGAGAAAAGCATAACTGGCGTCACGTCAGACGTAGTCTAAGTGTTTTGAACTGCGAGAGGCGTTACACTTTCTGCGTAAGTGAAGGCAGTCAGGCGGAAGCTAGATATTTTACTTTTTAAATATGCGTTTTTTTTCTTACACACACCCATCGATTCGCTTCAGAAGGCCTTTATTAACCCCTGGAGCCGTGTGGAGCACTTTTATAATGGATGGATGCACTTTTTTGGGTACATTAGTTAAGCATGAATTAATGCAAATTAGTGCACCCGTATGGTAAAGTGGTACCAAAAACATAATGGGGCACTTTAAATGTGTAAAACCTTTTAAATTAGCACCAAACTACTGAATGCACCTTTAATGTTTGAGGGGGTTAAAAATAGTTGTTCTTTTTATATTTGACATACTTGCTTTTCCCAGCGCTGTCGGCAGAGGCATTCTCAGAAGTCCACCGGAGTGCTTGAGTCGCTCAGTAAGAGACTTCTGTACTAGATCCAGAGTGCAATCTGAATGCCACACTGGAAGCTCTAGACTCTGCATACACACAATGATACGTCTTTTCTCCTCTTCCGTCAGAAAGCCCCTTTCATGAGCCACATAGACCATGAAAGCCATGTCAATGTTCACCGCTTCTCCATGCAAAAGCGCAGGAAGTACTTTCTGTATCAAAGAAAAGAGTGACTCCAGTTAGAGTAATTTGAGACTGTGATACACAATGTGCAAAGCCTTAAGATGTAGAACCATTTCAAGCGCTGGACTGATGATGTGGCCAAAGTCCACCAGCCTGTCCAGGTCATCCTCCCACAGGTTTGGGGCAAGTTCCTCCAGCATGGTTTCAATGGCCAATCTAGTAGACACACTCGCTGCATCCATATGCACATTTTCTGTGAATCTCGGCTGGAACCTAGAGTCCAACAAACTTCTGCCCTCCTTCTGCAAAAGTTCAAGGAGTCCTTTGTGTTTCATAAGCGCCATCTGTAGAGGATCACTAGTATTGGTGAAACAAGACCTCAATTACCTGCAAGTACAGTTAGTATTATATTAAAAATATACTTTTTGAGTAGTACCCTACAAGTGCACATTCAATACAATTAAAGGAACACGCCAACTTTTTGGGACTTTAGCTTATTCACCGTATCCCCCAGAGTCAGATAAGTCCATACATACCATTCTCATCTCTGTGTGTCCCATAACTCTGGGCTAGGGACTATACTCTCATTCCTGCGTAATAATCCAGGAATGAGACTTTGCTGCTGTACCACGGGGAAAATAGTCCCCAGCACGCTTTCTGTGCAAGCAGGTTGTCAGGCGCTGCCTAATATCATTGCGCCACTGCACCCGTGGTACAGCAGCAAAGCTCCCTGATTATTAGGCAGGAATGAGAGTATAGTCCCTATCGGTCTAGAAAATCACAACTTTTCATTTTCCGTCAGTCTTAGTACATGATGTAACTATACACATCACAACATGTAAATAGGAAAGTGTTGGCGTTATTTTGTCACTTATTGAGCAGTAGGCTAGCTGGAGCCGTTTACTTCCAGTCTTTGTGCTAAGCTAGGCTAGCAGTGGGTGTGTCAGACAGAGTTATGGCACGCAAGGAGATGAGAATGGTATGTTTGGACTTGTCTAACTCTGGGGGATATGGTGAATAAGCCAAAGTCCCAAAAATTCAGTGTGTTCCTTTAAGCGCATTTAAATTCAATGTAAATTGCTTTGGATAAAACCATTTGTAAAAAGTGTACCTTCAGCATCTCGGCCATTCCATTAGAAATATGGCGACGTGGAAGAGTGCATAAGAAAGTCTTGTCCAGGAACGTTGCCACGGGGGGTATGTAGGACCCTAGCTTATTTTTACAGTTGGCAAAATTAACCCCCGTCTTTGCCCCTACACTGGCATCAACGTAAGCCAACAGAGTTGTAGGGACACGAATATATGGAGTGCGTCTGCGATACAGAGATGCGGCGAGACCCGCGATATCCAGGCACACGCCTCCACCAATAGCGATAATGGGCTCCGTTCGGCGGTCAATACCAAATTTATGGACCTCCTCCAAGATACTGGTCACGAGTGTCATAGACTTGTTCTCCTCAGTTGTGGGTAAGTGAAGGATCTTGTACATCACCCCTCTCGCTTCGAAATACGCTGCAACCTGAGGGCCGTAAAGATCATTAACAGTCTCGTCAATCACAATGAATCGCTTCATTACTTTGCTGTTGTTCTTAAGGGCTTGGATCTCCATAGGGTTGGAGATATGGCCGAACATTAAGGTGTCATTGCTTGCATCCAGAAGCCGCTCACTCTGAATGACTCGATAGGTGAAGACGATAGGGCTGACCACTGTCCATGTGACTCCATCTTCTGAGGAAGACTCATAACTGTGAGGACAAATTATCCATACTTTATTCAGTAATTCAATATAAGCTGCATATCACTAACAAAAAGTACATATGCCTTGTGAAAAAACATATACTTTACAGTGTAATAAATCAATTTTAAAGTATATTAACTTCAAATTTATTTGCTTTAATATTTTAATCAACACATCAAAATAAGTGTTCTTTAAAGCACACGACAAAAGATAGGCTTATTGATTTTAAATGTATTTTAAAACATTTAATTCTACATTACAAAGTGCACTTCTTAAAAGTGAAGTGTGTTAAGAAGCATAATCATGAAAGTGTGCTCTGCTTTTATTTCATTAACATTATAGTACATGCAAGTTTAATATACTTTTAATATTTGAAGTAGCTATACTACAAGTACACATTCAACACAATTAAGAGTACTTGTGTATTTTTTACAAGGGATTGTTTGTTGTGTACTATAGTAATACCCTGTTTTTTGGACATATTGTTTACTACTTGTTGTACTATGATAAAACTGCACCATGTTTGGACATGTGCTGCTGTTTTACCAAGTTTACCATGGTAAAATTATGTTTATTACATGGTAATGGTGGTGGTTGAGGAGATTCCCCCCTTCTATATGTAAAGCGATTTGAGTACCCAGAAAAGTGCCAACAAATTATTAATTACTATTAATACCATGTAATTTTAAAGTTGTTGTTGTTTTTACGTGACTAGTTTCGGTCATAGTACCATGGTGGTGCCATGTCATACTTTTTGAAGACCTTGCAGTACCATGTAAATATGGTATGTGAATATGGTAATCGTGGTGTATAGCCTATATCAAAGTACCATGGTACCAGCCCCATTTTTGTAGGATACAAAATGTATAAGAGAACTGTGTTGAGAAATGACTACAGATGCTTTCCCTCCTCTCACCCAAAATACACACACATACACGTGTCACTATCTTTCTGGGCACTCTCCATAGACGTAATGGTTTTCATACTGTACAAACTGTATATTCTCTCTCCTTACACTAACCCTACCCCTAAACCTACCCATCACACAAAACTTTCTGAAATTTAAATTTTCAAAAAAACTCATTCTGTGTGATTTATAATCTTGGGGACCTCAATTTAGGACCTCACCGTGTGTCAGTGTGCATTCAGGGTGAAGTCCCCACCGGGATAGAAAAACATGTACACACACACACACACACACACACACACACACACACACACACACACACACACACACACACACACACACACACACACACACACACACATACTGTAAACTTGACCTCATGCTTTCCAACTGTAAGGTTAGTTCTTAAAATAGAAAAGTATTTCAACATGAAGTAAACAACTCACTAAAGACTTTAATGCTAACTGATTAAAGATATAGACATCATTATAAACCTCACTGAGGAAAAAGGGATGAAACATGTTTCTTATTCTTTCATACTTTATTTACTATATTTGTATTGCAAACAATCAAATGCTTCAATCAGCCAATTCTATTGAAGCAGATCCAGGCTGAGACCGTAACAAAGCACCAGAGTGGTAATTCATAAATTCATAAATACTCACATCTTGGCGTCTGACGGCCGTCCCTCGATATGCTTACAGTCTGCAGTCTGTCTGCTCCATGTAGAGTCTGCATGCACCAATCTGAATTCAGCCACATGATCACAGACACTGTTACTGATTTTTGAAGCATAAGACATATTGAAGGTGAAATGCAAAAGTTGGCCACTTGCCGACCAGTGCCAAGTGTATAACTAAAGCCACTGCTGAGGTAACGGAGGAGGGTGGAACTGTAGGCAAACTATAAATAGATTTACATTAAAGGATCTGTATGGAGGGTGGACTTACAAACTTCCAATGGCATAATATCAGCACAAAAACTGTGCGGCGGGAGCTTCACGGAATGGGTTTCCATGGCTAAGCGGCTGCAGGCAAGCCTCACATTGCCAACTACAATGCCAAGCGTTGGATGCAGTGGTGTAAAGCACGCCGCCACTGGACTCTGGAACAGTGGACATCTATTCTGTGAAGTGTCTGGTTGGCAGTCTGATGAGCGAGTCTGGGTTTGGTGGATGCCAGGAGAAAGTTACCTGCCTGACTGTATATGTAAACTCTGGTGGTGGAGGCATAATGGTATGGGGCTGTTTTCAGGGGTTGTATAAATACAATCAAATCTGTATCTGTAGCTGGCAAAATTTCCCACAGAAACACACCAAAATCTTGTAGAAAGCCTTCCCAGAAGAGTGGAAGCTGTTATAGCTGCAGAGAGAAACTAGAATGTGCTGTCATTAAAGTCCCTGTTGGTAATGATCTGGTGTCCATACTTTTTCTCCATGTAATGTATTTACAGAACAAACTAAACTGTGTGGCATTCAGAGTAAAAAAAAAAAACCTTTCTCCTGAATTAACATGGTCACACTGCTAGTAAAACTTGTTTTATACCTTTAACATAGAGTAGTGGCCAAAAATGGCCCATATATATATATAATAAATATTATATATTTTAAATATTAGGGAAGAACGAAACACTAAATTTGGTATTGATCTGACAAACTTGTAACCCTGGACCACAAAATCAGTCATAAGGGTACATTTTTTAAAAATGAGATTTATACATTGATGTATGGTTTATATGGACAATATTTGGCCGAGATACAACTATTTGAAAATCATCTGGACTCAGAGGGTGGCTTATCCTAATATCGCCATGTTTCATTACATTGGCTGATGAACGTTCTGAGGCGTGCAATTATTTTCTGGGAAATGCACAGCGAACGTAGTTCCAGGCAGCTCTCTTGACCGCATTAAATGTCCATATCACTTCGCATAGTTAACTGTAATAACGGAAATTACAGCACTAAAAAAACATGACAGACGATTTTCCTAAAGTAAATTTTAATATTTACGGTGAATATAAAACGTTCAACAACTGTTTAGAGACGCACAGAGGTAGCCTTATTCACACAAGCTCGCTCGCTCGCGCTCGCTCTCTCTCTCTCTCTGTGTGTGTGTGTGTGTGTGTGTGTGTGTGTGTGTGTGTGTGTGTGTGTGTGTCTCTGTCGCTCTCTTTCTAATAACTTCATTAATAACTGCAGTAGAATGCTATCAACGGCTCAAGCCTCCGTTACCAGCTTTAAAATGACGTTTCGGAACTAGCAAAAGAGCCGTTGGATGAGACGCGGAAGAAATAGTCCTACTCACAATAGCGATTTAAGTACAAAAACCGGACGAGTCCCTTTAAATATATCATCGGATCGATGTCTTGAGGTGTGGTAACCGTAGTAATTCAACGGCCCGGAGTCAAGTCACCTTTATTTATATAGCGCTTTTAACAAGTCCAATTGTTTCAAAGCAGCTTCACATCGTTAACAGGAAAATAATGCAACAGAATTTGCACAGCCGTTCTGGTTAAACGGTGATGTTATCCAGCTAATTTCAAGTATCATATAGTGTCAATGCGGGCAGATCGGTAATATAGATTAAATTTAGGTGTCCCCAACTGAGCAAGCCAAAAGCCAGAGGCAACGGTGGCAAGGAACCAAAACTCCTTCAGGATCAGAATGGAGAAAAAAAAACCTTGGGAGAAACCAGGCTCAGTCGGGGTGCCAGTTCTCCTCTGGCCAACGAACAAACAGTGTATGATTATAATTCTGGCAACATAGCAGGTCTTAATTCATATTAGGCAAATAGATATTCGTAAGATTATTTGAAAGATTGGAGTCGTCACACCAGAGACGGGTTTAATGAGGATGTCGCGTCGATGCGGCATTTACGGGGGGAGTTTATTTGACATGTTCTCTGCAGACACTTCAGGGATGCGTTGGTCATGTCCAGGCGCAGGTCCACCATCTGATCTGGATACGGCCCGGATCCGGCGGACTGCAGTAAACCTCGGGATAAACAGAGAGACTAACATTAGCGTAGATGCCATTCTTCTTATGATGTAACGAGTACATCAGGTGTTATGGGAAGTGTTCCCGGTTCCGGCTGACCTAGTTAATGCAGCCTAACAATCATTTACTGATTTGAATAATAGAAATTGATAAGGTTTTATGTGTTTGCCATAGTAAAGAGATGCGTTTTTAGTCTAGATTTAAACTGACAGAGTGTGTCTGCTTCCCGAACAATGCTAGGAAGACTGTTCCAGAGTTTAGGTGCTAAATAGGAAAAGGATCGACCGCCTGCAGTTGATTTTGATATTCTAGGTATTATCAACTGGCCAGAGTTTTGAGACCGCAATAGACGTGATGGAGTATAATGCGTTAAGAGTTCGCTCAAGTACTGGGGAGCTAAACCATTTAGTGCTTTGTAAGTAATAAGCAAGATTTTAAAATATATACGATGTTTAATAGGGAGCCAGTGCAGTGTTGACAGAACACTTTTGGCCACTAGCTACTGTATACTGACATCCACCATAATAATACAATAGAAACACAAGTAGCTTTTCCACGCGTTGAAGGGCATACAAATATATTGACACCACAGCACACAGCGTCATACAAAACACCATCATGGTAACACACATGACACTAAAATAATGCAATAAACATTTATTTAACAACATTAGATGTAACATAAAACACTAATGTACGCAACTGATTACATGAAAAAAAAAAAAAAAAAAAACCATCAAATATGAGCGATCACAGTGAATTCTGGGAATGTCAGTTAACAGCTTTCCACTGTAAATTATAAGATGATTTGTTCGGTTTTTTTCCCCAACAAAGGTACATTTAACAGTATTTAAATACATGAAGTGTTTTTGGAGAATACATTTCAAAAATGAAAAGGAATAATGGAAATACTGAGCATTTTTACTGTATCTGGGATGTGTGAAACCAGTTAAATCGGCACCGTTGTGAAAGACCTTGAGAATCTGTGCTTTATTTATCACTAAACCACATTTTTACCTGAAAGTGCAAACTCACATCACATACTTTCATGCTAGCTGAGCCTCTGCCATTGAATATGAATGTCAACAGACTGCATTCAGTATTACTTATGTTGGCACACATTACTGACCACAAAAAGGCATGTTTTCTGAACAAAACAAAACAAAATTCATGCAGGATAAATAGTTCCGTTCGACAGGCATTCACAGTGTCCAGTTCACTGACTACACAGGCTGAGACTGCTGGATCAGTAACATTTGATGTTTATGAAGTGCTACCCGTATTGCCCTCTAGAGGGCATCAAAGTTTACTTTTTCTCATGCTGCAATGATATTTTGTAGGCTAATCCATAAATTAGCATCACACTGGGTATCCTGGAAAACAGTCAACAGTATTTTTCCACTGAATTTTGGATTATTGCAGAAAATAAAATATGTGACAACAAAAGTTTATGATTCTTAGACATTTCATACAAGATAATCTTCAGATCTACAGACACTTACATGCATTTTGAAGCCTAAATCAACTGGCAGAAGTAAAAAGGGAGACTAAAACCAACTGAACACAAGCTTGGCCAGGCTGGAAGACCAGCTTTACCAGCTAAAACCAGCTGAACATCAACTTGGCCAGGCTGGAAGACCAGCTAAAACCAGCTGAACATCAAACTGGTCAGGCTGGAAGACCAGCTTTACAAGCTAAAACCAGCTGAACACCAACTTGGCCAGGCTGGAAGATCAGCTAAAACCAGCTGAATATCAACTTGACCAGGCCTGGGAGACCAGCTGTACAAGCTAAAACCAGCTGAACACCAACTTGACCAGGCTGGGAGACCAGCTAAAACCAGCTGAACATCAACTTGGCCAGGCTGGGAGACCAGCTTTACAAGCTAAAACCAGCTGAACACCAACTTGACCAGGCTGGGAGACCAGCTAAAACCAGCTGAACATCAACTTGGCCAGGCTGGGAGACCAGCTAAAACCAGCTGAATATCAACTTGACCAGGCTGGAAGACCAGCTAAAACCAGCTGAACATCAAACTGGCCAGGCTGGAAGACCAGCTTTACAAGCTAAAACCAGCTGAACACCAACTTGACCAGGCTGGGAGACCAGCTAAAACCAGCTGAACATCAACTTGGCCAGGCTGGGAGACCAGCTAAAACCAGCTGAACATCAACTTGGCCAGGCTGGAAGACCAGCTAAAACCAGCTGAACATCAACTTGGCCAGGCTGGGGAGACCAGCTAAAACCAGCTGAACATCAACTTGGCCAGGCTGGAAGACCAGCTAAAACCAGCTGAACATCAACTTGGCCAGGCTGGGAGACCAGCTAAAACCAGCTGAACATCAACTTGGCCAGGCTGGGAGACCAGCTAAAACCAGCTGAACATCAACTGGCCAGGCTGGAAGACCAGCTAAAACCAGCTGAACATCAAACTGGCCAGGCTGGAAGACCAGCTAAAACCAGCTGAACACCAACTTGGCCAGGCTGGAAGATCAGCTAAAACCAGCTGAACATCAAACTGGCCAGGCTGGAAACCAGACCAGCTAAAACCAGCTTACACCAGCTAAAACCAGCTGAACACAAACTGGCCAGGCTGGGAGACCAGCTAAAACCAGCCAACATCAACTTGGCCAGGCTGGAAGACCAGCTAAAACCAGCTGAATATCAACTGACCAGGCTGGAAGACCAGCTAAAACCAGCTGAACATCAAACTGGCCAGGCTGGAAGACCAGCTTACAAGCTAAAACCAGCTGAACACCAACTGGGAGACCAGCTAAAACCAGCTGAACACCAGGCTGGGAGACCAGCTAAAACCAGCTGAACATCAACTTGGCCAGGCTGGGAGACCAGCTAAAACCAGCTGAACATCAACTTGGCCAGGCTGGAAGACCAGCTAAAACCAGCTGAACATCAAACTGGCCAGGCTGGAAGACCAGCTAAAACCAGCTGAACATCAACTTGACCAGGCTGGGAGACCAGCTAAAACCAGCTGAACATCAACTTGGCCAGGCTGGGAGACCAGCTAAAACCAGCTGAACATCAAACTGGCCAGGCTGGAAGACCAGCTAAAACCAGACTTGGCCAGGCAGCTAAAACCAGCTGAACATCAAACTGACCAGGCTGGGAGACCAGACCAGCTAAAACCAGCTGAACATCAACTTGGCCAGGCTGGGAGACCAGCCAAAACCAGCTGAACATCAACTTGACCAGGCTGGGAGACCAGCTAAAACCAGCTGAACATCAACTTGGCCAGGCTGGACCAGACCAGCTAAAACCAGCTGAACATCAAACCAGGCTGGGAGACCAGCTAAAACCAGCTGAACATCAACTTGGCCAGGCTGGGAGACCAGCTAAAACCAGCTGAACATCAACTTGACCAGGCTGGAAGATCAGCTAAAACCAGCTGAACATCAAACTGGCCAGGCCTGGGAGACCAGCTGAACATACAAGCTAAAACCAGCTGAACACCAACTTGACCAGGCTGGGAGACCAGCTAAAACCAGCTGAACATCAACTTGGCCAGGCTGGGAGACCAGCTAAAACCAGCTGAACATCAACTTGGCCAGGCTGGAAGACCAGCTAAAACCAGCTGAACATCAAACTGGCCAGGCTGGAAGACCAGCTAAAACCAGCTGAACATCAACTTGGCCAGGCTTAAGACCAGCTAAAACCAGCTGAACATCAACCATGACTGGCCCAGGCTGGGAGACCAGCTAAAACCAGCTGAACATCAAACTGGCCAGGCTGGGAGACCAGCTAAAACCAGCTGAACATCAACTTGGCCAGGCTGGGAGACCAGCTAAAACCAGCTGAATATCAACTTGCCAGGCTGGGAGACCAGCTTTACAAGCTAAAACCAGCTGAACACCAAACTGGCCAGGCTGGAAGACCAGCTAAAACCAGCTTTATCAACAAGCTAAAACCAGCTGAACACCAACTTGACCAGGCTGGGAGACCAGCTAAAACCAGCTGAACATCAACTTGGCCAGGCTGGGAGACCAGCTAAAACCAGCTGAACATCAAACAGGCTGGGCCAGGGAAGACCAGCTAAAACCAGCTGAACATCAAACTGGCCAGGCTGGGAGACCAGCTAAAACCAGCTGAACATCAACTTGGCCAGGCTGGAAGACCAGCTAAAACCAGCTGAACATCAACTTGGCCAGGCTGGAAGACCAGCTAAAACCAGCTGAACATCAAACTGGCCAGGCTGGGAGACCAGCTAAAACCAGCTGAACATCAACTTGACCAGGCTGGAAGACCAGCTAAAACCAGCTGAACATCAAACTGGCCAGGCTGGAAGACCAGCTTTACAAGCTAAAACCAGCTGAACACCAACTTGACCAGGCTGGAAGATCAGCTAAAACCAGCTGAATATCAACTTGACCAGACCTGGGAGACCAGCTGCTACAACTTGGCCAGGCTGGAAAAACCAGCTGAACACCAACTTGACCAGGCTGGAAGACCAGCTAAAACCAGCTGAACATCAAGGCTGGACCAGGCTGGAAGACCAGCTTTACCAGCTAAAACCAGCTGAACATCAAGCTGGCCAGGCTGGAAGACCAGCTAAAACCAGCTGAACATCAACTTGGCCAGGCTGGAAGACCAGCTACACCAAACCAGCTGAACATCAACTTGGCCAGGCTGGAAGACCAGGAACATCAGAGGCCAGACCAGCTAAAACCAGCTAGGAATATCAGCTAAAACCAGCTGAACACCAACTTGACCAGGCTGGAAGACCAGCTAAAACCAGCTGAACATCAAACTGGCCAGGCTGGAAGACCAGCTGAACATACTGGTCAGCTAAAACCAGCTGAACACCAACTTGACCAGGCTGGAAGACCAGCTAAAACCAGCTGAACATCAAACTGGCCAGGCTGGGAGACCAGCTTTACAAGCTAAAACCAGCTGAACACCAACTTGACCAGGCTGGAAGACAGCTCATCAACTTGGCCAGGCTGGGAGACCAGACCAGCTAAAACCAGCTGAACATCAACTGGCCAGGCTGGGAGACCAGCTAAAACCAGCTGAACATCAACTTGGCCAGGCTGGGAGACCAGCTAAAACCAGCTGAACACCAACTTGACCAGGCTGGGAGACCAGCTAAAACCAGCTGAACATCAACTTGGCTGGGAGACCAGCTAAAAACCAGGCTGGACCAGAGCTGAACATCAACTTGGCCAGGCTGGGAGACCAGCTAAAACCAGCTGAACTTCAACTTGACCCAAGACCAGCTGAACACCAGCTGAACATCAACTTGGCCAGGCTGGGAGACCAGCCAGCTAAAACCAGCCAGCTGAAACATGGGAGACCAGCTAAAACTTGGCCAGGCTTTGGAGACCAGCTAAAACCAGCTGAATATCAACTTGACCAGGCTGGAAGACCAGCTAAAACCAGCTGAACATCAAACTGGCCAGGCTGGAAGACCAGCTTTACAAGCTAAAACCAGCTGAACACCAACTTGACCAGGCTGGGAGACCAGCTAAAACCAGCTGAACATCAACTTGGCCAGGCTGGGAGACCAGCTAAAACCAGCTGAACATCAACTTGGCCAGGCTGGAAGACCAGCTAAAACCAGCTGAACATCAACTTGGCCAGGCTGGGAGACCAGCTAAAACCAGCTGAACATCAACTTGGCCAGGCTGGAAGACCAGCTAAAACCAGCTGAACATCAAACTGGCCAGGCTGGGAGACCAGCTAAAACCAGCTGAACATCAACTTGGCCAGGCTGGGAGACCAGCTAAAACCAGCTGAACATCAACTTGGCCAGGCTGGAAGACCAGCTAAAACCAGCTGAACATCAAACTGGCCAGGCTGGAAGACCAGCTTTACAAGCTAAAACCAGCTGAACACCAACTTGACCAGGCTGGAAGATCAGCTAAAACCAGCTGAATATCAACTTGACCAGGCCTGGGAGACCAGCTGTACAAGCTAAAACCAGCTGAACACCAACTTGACCAGGCTGGGAGACCAGCTAAAACCAGCTGAACATCAACTTGGCCAGGCTGGAAGACCAGCTTGACCTACTAAAACCAGCTGAACATCAAATTGGTCAGGCTGGAAGACCAGCTTTACAAGCTAAAACCAGTTGAACACCAGTTTGACCAGCTAAAACCAGCTGAACATCAACTTGGCCAGGCTGGTAGACCAGCTGTACAAGCTAAAACCAGCTGAACACCAACTTGACCAGGCTGGGAGACTAGCTAAAACCAGCTGAACACCAACTTGGCCAGGCTGGGTGGGTACCCACACTTTTTCATGCTTCACACTCGAGTCAAACATTCATATTTGTGTGTGTGTGTATTTTTTTATTTTTTTTTATGGATGTGAAAATGACTCTATTTTTGCTTTTACTAAATCATCATAACTTTGGTCATAAATTAAATTCACTTGGCAAGGGAAAAATTGCAAGTATATTCCCCATGTTCTGTCAGAATGAAATGATGATCTGTTCCTGAAAATGCTGTAACATGCTTTTTTTTTTTTTTTTTTGCATGGTGGCCTAAAACAAAGGGTGACTCATTTTACCCTAGTTTTCCAATGGAATCACAAATGTCCTTTGTGACAACAAATAATTCAGAGTCATTTAGAAAAGCACCCTGTCTGAACGGAATTAGGAATCAAGCAGCGACGGAGAGTCACCTGTTAGCGGTAGCACACCTCAGACATCTCCATAGCCAGCTCTATTAACTCACTGGCCTCTTGACAAGAGTTCATGAAACTGCAGTCAAACTCCACGTTACAGCTGCAACAGTCTTTTCCTTTGGACTGCTCATCGGAGGTGCTGAAATACTTGTAAGAGGGGAAGCAGCGGATAAACGCCCGTTCACAAACATCAGGCAGCATGGTGAAGATGTCACAGAAGCGGCAGTAGAGGCAAGCCAGCAGGATGGAGGCGCAGTCATCTGGATAGAAGAAAATTAACGAATTACCCAGTGGGCCTGACAGAAATAATAGTTAGTAATATTTAATATATTTCTGTTAAGCTGCTTTGACTCTTTATTGTATAAAGAGCTATAGAAATAAATGTGACATCACATAATCCATGATGACATCATAGTACAGTACTTTTTGACATTAATAGTTACATAAATGCAATGTCACTTAGCTTTAATATACAGTATATTCTAGCACATTCATTTTCAGTATGCAAGGGCAGTGCTGGAATTTGTGCACATCACTACATCATATCTCACGATATCATTACCTGAACATTTCTTGCATGCATTATTTATTTTTTGCAGACATCCGTACATCAAGTTAAGTGCAGGCTGCCATAAACTGTAAAACTAAGATGCTCTAATTACAATGAAAATGCCGGCAATCAGCCATTTCGGGATGATAGATGGATGGCTGAAATGAGAAGCCCGAAACATATACACTACACCGTTCAGGCATAACATTATGACCACTGACAGGTGAAGTGATTATCACTGATTCTCTCTTCATTACGGCTCCTGTTAGTGGGTGGGATATATTAGGCAGCAAGTGAACATTTTGTCCTCAAAGTCGATGTGTTAGAAGCAAGCGTAAGGATTTGAGCGAGTTTGACAAGGGCCAAATTGTGATGGCTAAATGACTGGGTCAGAGCATCTCCAAAACTGCAGCTCTTGTGGGGTGTTCCCGGTCTGCAGTGGTCAGGATCTATCAAAAGTGCTCCAAGGAAGGAACAGTGGTGAACCGGTGACAGGGTCATGGGCGGCCAAGGCTCATTGATGCACGTGGGGAGCGAAGGCTGGCAGCAAACAGACGAGCTACTGTAGCTCAAATTGCTCAAGAAGTTAATGCTGGTTCTGATAGAAAGGTGTCAGAATACACAGTGCATCGCAGGTCTAGTCTGATGAATCACTGATGGGTGCGTGTGCGTCACTTACCTGGGGAACACAGGGCACCAGGATGCACTATGGGAAGAAGGCAAGCCGGCGGAGGCAGTGTGATGTGATGTTACTTTGACACTTACCACCTACCTAAGCATTTAAGCATTGTTGCAGGCCATGTATACCCTTTCATGGAAACGGTATTCCCTGGTGGCTGTGGCCTCTTTCAGCAGGATAATGCTCCTGCCACAAAGCACAAATTATTCAGGAATGTTTTGAGGAGCACAACAACGAGTTTGAGGTGTTGACTTGGCCTCCAAATTCCCCAGATCTCAATCCAATCGAGCATCTGTGGGATGAGCAGAACAAACAAATCCGATCCATGGAGGTCCCACCTCACAACTCACTGGACTTAAAGGATCAGCTGCTAACATCTTGGTGCCAGATACCACAGCACACCTTCAGGGGTCTAGTGGAGTCCATGCTTCGACGGGTCAGGGCTGTTTTGGAAGGAAAATGGTGAACAACACAATAGGAAATTGGTAATGTTATACCTAATCTGTGTATTTCATCAGCACATAATTTCTCAGAATTATGATTATTACACGTATGGCCATGCATGCCACTTTGCAAAGAATCAGACTAATGCCACATGTAAAACTTTGTAGACAGGAGCTCCCTATAGGTGTGTAATTATATTGTGGGTTGTTTGATTCAAGATTCAAGATTCAAGAGTTTTATTTGTCACATACACAGTTATATACAGAATATACAACCGGCAGTGAAATGTAAACAGGTCCGCTCCATGGACAGTGCAAATTCACAGTTAAAAACACAAGGAAGAAATTATAATAGAAATAGGATATAAAAAAAGTACTCTATATATATATATATATATATATATATGTCTATATCTGTAGAATTATAAATAATCAAGTCAAGAGAAAAAAAGGTAACAAATAAGGATAAAGTGGAATAAAATAATTGAAGTAGACTTTGCAGTGAGTAAACTGTAGACTTATAAATATGTGGTTAACAAATGTATAAAGAGTATAATGTGCAAACAGGTTTATGACAGGTTGTTACACAGTAACAACGAGAACAGAAAGTGCAGTGCAATGTCAGTGTATCGATGTTTATCCTGAAGTGAAGTCACGTGATGTTAAGTGACTGAGTTCAGGAGTCTGATGGCCTGGGGAAGAAGCTCCTCCTGAGTCTCTCAGTTTTGGCCATCAGGCTTGGGAAGCGCTTACCAGATGGTAGCAGCGTGAAATGAGGGTTTGCAGGGTGATTAGAGTCCTTGATGATCTTGGTAGCTCTACCTTTGCAGCGTTTGGTGTAGACGTCCTGCAGAGACGGAGAGCTGACCCTGAGATACGCTCGGATAAGCGCACTACTCTTTGCAGGGCTTTGCGGTCATGACTGGTGCTGTTCCCATACCACGCTGTGATGCACTGAGTTAAAACACTTTCTATCGCCCCTAAATAGAAAGTTTTCAGGATAGCTGGTGAAACCTGAATTTCCTCAGCTGGCGCAGGTGGTACAGTCTTTGCCTGGCTTTTTCACCTGTGTCTGAATGTGAGCAGTCCAGGTCAGGTCCTCGGAGATGTTTACTCCCAGGTACTTGAAGCTGCTCACTCTCTCTACTGGTGACCCGCTGATCATGAGGGGAGTATGTCCGTTGCTGTCTCTTCCTGAAGTCCACAATCATTTCTTTGGTCTTGCCAACATTCAGAGAGAGACAGTTGTCCTGGCACCATGATGTTAGATGCTCCACCTCGTCCAAGTATGCCGTCTCATTGTTGTTGGAAATGAGGCCCAGGACAACAGTATCATCAGCAAATTTGATGATAGAGGTGGAGCTGTGTGTGGACAAACAGTCATGCGTGTGAGAGAGAGTAGAGCAGGGGCTCAGGACACAGCCCTGTGGAGCTCCCACACTCAGGGTGATGGAGGTGGAGGTGGACTGGCCTATTCTCACCACCTGAGGCCTGCCAGTGAGGAAGTCCTCAATCCAGTGGCAGAGAGAAGGATTCAGGCCGAGATCCAGGAGTTTGGAGGTTAGCTTGGTGGGAACTATGGTGTTAAAGGCTGAGCTATAGTCAATAAATAGCAGTCTTACGTAGTTCCCACTTTTGCTGTCGATGTGAGTGAGGGAGGAGTGGAGGACATGAGAGATGGCATCTTCAGTCGATCTATTGGGACGATAGGCAAACTGAAGAGGGTCCAAAGTGTCAGGAATGAAGGCGCAAATGGTGTTTTTAATGAGTCTCTCAAAGACCTTCATGACTATAGACGTGAGAGCCACTGGACGATAGTCATTTAGGCAAGAGGGTTTACTGTTCTTAGGGACAGGGATGATGGTGGATTTTTTTGAAGGAGGTGGGGACCACAGATGTAGCGAGGACTCATTAAAGATAGATGTAAACAACCCGGCGAGCTGATCAGCACAGGACCGCAGAACACGACCTGAAATACCATCGGCCCAGCAGCTTTCTGGCGTCCACACGCTTGAGTGCTCTCCGAACTTCATCCTCCGAGACAGAGATCACGTGATTGTTGCTGCTCTGAGTAATTTCCTCTAACGCGCCACTTGGCGGATCGGCGTTACGCGGTTACAGTCAAAGCGAGCATAGAAAGAGTTTAACTCGTTCACGAGCAACGGATCAGCGTTCACCTCTGCAGAGGATTTAGATCCAAAGGAGCAGATGGACCTCAGACCTTGCCACATGCGCCCGCGAGTCGTTGAGTTGGAAATGAGACTCCACTCGGTCTTTATAACGGAGTTTTGCGGCTTTAACTGCTCGTCTGAGAGCATAGCAGGACGATCTGTATTCATTCATATTCCCTGAATGGAGACCGGCGTTGTAAGCAGCAGTGCGCGTGCGTTCACTGCGTAGCGGATTGAATTGTCCACCCACGGTTTCTGATTTGAGAAGGACGTTATTGTTATTGTTTGCGTGGCTTGCTCTGTAAGCGTGTTGATGAAGCAAAGCGCCACGTCTGTGAACTCGCTTACGTCAGCTGAACTCGCTCGGAACATGTCCCAATCCACATCGCCCAGAGCTGCCTGTAGCGCGGTCTCTGAGTGGGGTGACCAACGCAACTTCCCGCCTCACCGGGGTTCCTGGAGGAGCTTTTGTTTGTATTCGGGAGTGAGGAAAATGGCGGCATGATCCGATTTGCCAACGCTGGAAGTGACCGCGCTTTATAGGCGTTCTTAAACGGAGAGTAGCAGTGATCCAGTGTGTTTGCTCCTCGTGTGGGGCAGGAGACGTGCTGGTGAAAGTTTGGCAGGACTTTCTTTAGGTTTGCTTTGTTAAAATCGCCCGCGACAATGAATGCGCGTCCGGGATGTTGGTTTATGACGCCGCTGGCAACATCATGAAGGCCAGATAAAGCCAGCGCTGTGTCTGCCTGCGGTGGGATGTAAACGGCGGTCGCGACAACCGCAGAAAACTCCTAGGCAGATAGAATGGGCGGCAGATGATTGTTAAATGTTCCAGATGAGGTGAGCAGGACCGCGAGAGAATGGTGATGTTCCTGGGATCGCACCATTTCTTGTTGATCATGAAACACACTCCACCGCCTTTGGATTTACCGGCCTCGGCTGTTCTGTCCATCCGAAAAACAGAGAAGTTCTCCGGACGGCGTCACAGCTGTGTCCGGGGACGCGGGCGTGAGCCATGTTTCAGACAAACAATAGATATTACAGTCTCTCATGTCCCGTTGAAAACTTATCCTGGCTCTAAGATCGTCCATCTTATTATCCAAGGATTGAACATTTGCTAGAAGAATGCTCGGGAGAGGAGGTCTGAATGCCCTTTTCCTCAGTCTGTTACGGATACCAGCGCGTTTCCCACGGTGTTTCTTTGTTCTACGCCGCTGGCTCTGTCCATTGTTCAACTCGGCGTTGCGAAGAATCTCAGATGGCCACAGAGGATCGGCGAAAGTGTCCTGAAACAGTCCAGTGTAGAGGTAACCAATGTCCAAAAGAGTTTTGCTGTCGTAGTAGATCAATGCAGATGATAAGTTTGTAAAAACTGAGAGTAAAAGAAAGTAAAATAGTAAATAAAAGCACAGTCTTCGCGGAGCGACCTGAACGGCGACCAAACACAGCGGCGCCTATTTTGAGGAGAAATGGGGCACATAATGCACAGCTGGGAGAAATAAGTGGTCACCTACAGCCATTAATGTAACAGTATACATTCCCCTGGTGAACTAACCTAATAGTTTGAGAAACAGAGTGAGCCAAACACCAGCTACATAGGATGAACATGCAATAGTGAGAGATTTATTTTTCAAAGTACAGGTTTATGGTCATGTATCTTGCATAAGGCTCTGTCACTGAGGGAGTCTTTTAGCATCCGAGTGTTGGTGTAAGTGCTCATAAAAGTGCACTTCACTCTGCATGAGAGCTGCAAGCGCATCAAATTAACATGTTTACAAGTGTGTCTGGGACTGAGTGATACTTAAATGGGTGTTGAAACTACAGGATTTAAGTTTAACTGTAAAGTAGCAGCAACCAAAACTGATTATAGCCGTGTTGTTTCTGCAGAACATTGTTTCTGAAACAAACTAATAAACAGTAAAAAACATTTTTCCTTTTAAACACTAAAACACCAATGCACCATTATTATTTTAAGAAACAACTAAACAAGGTTATGGTAACAGTTTTTGATTGATTCATTTCTGTTGTAAAAACGAATTGGTTATTTAATTTGGTGCCACTTAAACAACACCATCCTCAACTAAAATAGAAAACCCCCAATACATCCTGGATGCCCATCCGCACAGCAACAGCACTTGGTGGCCGGAGAACGCAAACCATGAAATAGGTTTTGAAATAGTTTTGAAGCTATACCATCATCATCTGACTGTTCCAGAGTTTAGGTGCTAAATAGGAAAAGGATCGACCGCCTGCAGTTGATTTTGATATTCTAGGTATTATCAACTGGCCAGAGTTTTGAGACCGCAATAGACGTGATGGAGTATAATGCGTTAAGAGTTCGCTCAAGTACTGGGGAGCTAAACCATTTAGTGCTTTGTAAGTAATTAGCCAGATTTTAACATATATACAATGTTTAATAGGGAGCCAGTGCAGTGTTGACAGAACCGGGCTAATATGGTCATACTTCCTGGTTCTAGTAAGAGCTCGAGCTGCTGCATTTTGGACCAGCTGGAGTTTGTTTATTAAACGAGCAGGGCAACCGCCCTGTAGAGCATTACAATAATCTAGTCAGTGTCACATGGTCCTTCAGAAATCATTCTAATATGCTTATTTGCTGCTCAAGAAACATTTCTTGTTATTGTTTATTATTATAGTCTTGTAATAATGTTATGTCTTTGCTGAATAAAACCCACAATTTTAAACAGGAATTACATTAAGCACTAATTACACCTGAGGTCTGCAGAGAAGCGTGGCCTGGTTGCTGGTGCCACATGGGCTAGTCTGAAAAGTCTGCTATAACGCCCAGCTAATCTACTGGGATTCACTCACACTCACACCTCTAGGGTTTACAGAGAATGGTCTGAATTGAAAGAGAAAATATCCAGTGAGCTGCAGTTCTGTGGGTGAAAATGCCTTGTTGATGCCAGAGGTCAGAGGAGAATGGCAACAGTAACTCAAATAAGCACTGGTTACACCCGAGGTCTGCAGAAGAGCATCTCTGAACACACAACACTTGAAGCAGACGAGCTACAGCAGCAGAAGACACACCAGTGCCACTCTTGTCAGATAAGAACAGCAAACTGAGGCTACAATTCACATGGGACACCAAAACTGGACAAAAGAAGATTGGAAAAACGTTGCCTGGTCTGATGAGTCTGGATTTCTGCTGTGACATTCAGATGGTCGGGTCAGAATTTGGTGTAAACAACATGAAAGCATGGATCATCCTGTCTTGAATCAGCGGTTCAGGCTGCTGGTGCTGTAATGTGTGTGGGATGTTTTCTTGGCACACTTTGGGCCTCTTAGTACCAACTGAACATTGTTTAAACGCCACAGCCGACATGAGTATTGTTGCTGACCATGTCCATCCCTTTATGACCACAGTGTATCATCTTCTGATGGTCACTTCCAGCAGGATAATGTGGTGTCACAAAATTCATATCATCTCAAACTGGTTTCTTGAACATGACAGTGAGTTCACTAAACTCAAATTCCCTCCACAGACACCAGATCATTATCCAATAGAGCAGCTTTGGGATGTGAAGGAATGGGAGATTCGCATCATGGATGAGCAGCCGACAAATCTGCAGCAACTGCGTGATGCTTTCATGATAATATCGAACAAAATCTCCAAAAGCACCTTGTTGAAAGTCTCCCATGAAGAATTAAGGCAGTTCTGAAGGCAAAAGAGGGTTCAACCTGGTACTAGTGACGAGGTGTAGTAAAGTAATTGATGCTCAGTTGATTTTAGTTTCTTCATTGATTTACAACATGAATTTCTCAAATTACTATTAACTGGCACACATGGGCCTCCATAAGAAAAGATGTCTAGATCATATTCACAATTAAAGCACAATTGTTTTACACAAACATAGGCTGCATCAGCATTAGGAATAGTGCAGTTAAAAGTTAAAGCACAGGAAACTTCTACAGGACAACACGTAAATCAACATCTAAACAGAGAAGTATTGTCGCTGTACCTGCAGCGTCGGGCTGATAGGACTCAAAGGAGGTGAAGGTGCTGCTCTCTGCACTGGGCTTTCCACGCGAGCAGAGCGAAGAACTGGATCCGACCCACTCACTGTCCCCTGAGGACACAGGCTCCTCTTCATGGTCCACATCTATCTCTGAGATGGTGCTCAACCTTCTCACCCCGCTAACCACAGCTTCACTCATTCTGCATCCAGGATAAATGGAAATGCAATCATAGTTGAAAATGAAAATGAGATATTACAACTATATATATATATATATATATATATATATATATATATATATATATATATATATTAAATATTACAGCAGATTGAGCAAAAGCACATGCTAAAGCAAGACACAAAGCATTCAGGAGGGGAAAAAAGCATACTCTGCCCTCAGCGATTCCAGCAGCCCTGCCTCCTGATATGAGTCTATCCCCGTGAAAAAAAAAGAAGAGCTACACACTTCAGTCTGATCTGAGCTTAACACGTGCCAAATTCAACCAACAGTTTAGCTGCAATATCTTCAACTATCAACAAAACAAGATGTAATCCCTATATGCAGAAGAATCTGCAGGGTATAAAGTGCAAAAGGAGCAATGATGCAAATGCAATGATGAGTGTGAGAATGAAGATGTGAATGGAATATCTTAGAGAGAACCTGTACTGAATAAATTATTAAACGCCATCCACGTGCAACGAGTCCCTGGATAGTTTACAGAGTGGCTACAGTTCCATGAAATGGATTTAAAGGGATAGTTCACCCAAAAATTAAAATTATCCCATGATTTACTCACCCTCAAGTCTAGGTGTATATGACATTCTTCTTTAAGACGAATCCAATCAGAGTTATAAAAAAAAAATAAAAAAAAATGTCCTGGCTAATCCAAGCTTTAATGGCAGTGAATGGGAGCACAAAAAAAGTGCATCCATCCATTATAAAAGTGCTCCACATGGCTCTGGGGGGTTAATAAAAGCCTTCTGAAGCGAATCGATGGGTTTGTGTAAGAAAAATATCCATATCTAAAACTTTATAAAGTAAAATATTTAGCTTCCAGTAGACCACCTCCCGTATTCAACTTACGAAGAAAGAGTAAATGGCATGATGTCAGACGTAGCTTAAGTGTTTTGAACTATGAGAGCCGTCAACCTGTTCCCACAAAGTTGGGAGCATGAAATTGTCCAAAATGTCTTGGTATGCTGAAGCATTAAGAGTTCTTTCACTGGAACTAAGGGGTCAAGCCCAACCCCTGAAAAACAACCCCACACCATAATCCCCCCCCTCCTTCAAACTTTACACGTGGCAAAATGCAGTCAAGCAAGTACCATTCTCCTGGCAACCGCCAAACCCATAATACAAAAACACAAACATTATGACAAAGTTTTTATTTTTCTTCCCAAATAATATTCAAAAGAAAAACTGCATCAAAACTTTTTTTATTATCAGCTTATTTTTCTCATTTTAGACAATGAAAAATACAATAAAATCCCAAGCGTTGAGGAGATTTGATATGAAAATAGCAATAACTTAGCCAAATGTGCAACTGCAGCTAAGAAACAAATGCCCTTCTTACAACATCCAAACTAGCAGTGATCCATGACTATAAGCATTTTCAAAATTCGTTAATGAAGACATGGTGGAACCCCTAATGCATGAGTAAAAGCAAAACATCCAGCATAATAACTATTGAACATCTAATTTCATGTTAGTTTTCATGGCTTCACAGAAGCAAAGTGACACACTTAATTGTTTTGTAACAGTCACCTAATTCTCAGCATTACAGCAGTCAGAATGAAAACTCTGAAGTACACAAATCAAATCAAAATAACATAACCACATGCTATTTTGCTGTCTATATAACACCTGGTCTGATTCTTTGTGACCGATTCAAGTTAATGAATGACTTCAAGAACCATTGATCAGAGAAATGACAAACACACAAAATCTTTGGCATCATTGCATAGGACATAAATCAAGAAAAGTAACATCTTTACATAAAGTGCACCTCAGCATTGACAATCTCCCGTTTTATCAATCACTGCAAAATTATATAACACCTTTTATAGAACATAGATTCATACTAGCAAGTGAAAAGCTCTCAAAATGGCAAACACCTTGAGCAGAGAGCTTTATAATGTCAATTCAAGTAATACCTTACATCATAGCTGCTCTGTTCACTGGGTTCAATATCAGTAAAGAACACAATTTGGCGTCAAATGGATGAAATCGTGCTGCCAATGAGAATCCAGATGTCCACTGGCTGATGTTTCACCTGAGCAGTTTCCCATCCTGAGGGAAGTGAGGTTTGGACCACACCAGTCCTGAAGGCTGGTGGACTGTGGAGTTGTTGCCACAGTCGATGTAGCGGTAAGCTTCCAGAGTGTTCTGTGCCGTCCGCACCTTGTAGGAGGTTTTCACAGTGGTCCTGGGGTGTGTAAGAGAAGCGGTCAGGAACATTTCATGAAGAATCTAGAGGAAAACCCTACATATACTCAAGACTAAAATGCCCAATTTCTTAAAACTTGTAACTGAGAACACCGTTCTCAAGGCACTTAGAATTTCGCAGATGAAATCCAGTCATTTTAATAGGAATCCAAGCGATTGGGAGCATCACAAGGGCAAAAAAAAAAAAACTTCCTCTCGCAGATTTAGTTCATGTTCAAATTTGCACATTCTTGCTTATGCTTCACTTCACCTCCATAGTGGTACCCTCCAAGGGGTCCACCTCCATTGCCACCCCTAAAAAAATACATTATTTGCAGCACCTGATATCTAATAAATCACTTACAAATGTGACCCTGGACCACAAAATCAGTCATAAGTCACGGGTATATTTGTGGCAATATCCAAAAATACATTGTATGGGTCAAAATGATCGATGCCAAAAATCATTTGGATATTAAGTAAAGAAGCTCATGTTCCATGAAGAGATTTTTTACATTTCCGGTTTGCTGGTAAACAAGGTCACATTGACCTCAGGAAAGCCATTCAATGACCATAACTCGAGGAGCATTTTGATAAATATGCCTGAGATTACATATTCATTATTTTTACGGTTCATGAAATGTTACTTAACATAATGATTTCTTCATTATTTAATGTAGGCTAAGTTGTCATGAAAACAAGTTAGGCCATTACTGTTGTCGCTTAAATGTTTATACTTTAACAAATTGCAGAAACATAATTCTATTATTAAACATTTTATATATAAAAATTGCCTAATGTGTAACTTAAATGTTTGTACAACTCTGTATTATTTGAGTGTTGATTATTAAATAAATTTGACTAACCAATTGATTAACTTTATTTTAATTTTTTTCGGCTGAGTGCATCCTGAATATAAATTTTGGTGCTTTACTCATATAGGCTAAATAAATGTACACAGGACATTTATTACAATCATAGGGAACAGTGACTTTGTTTTGTTTTTTTACGGTTCCTAAACACTGTGCTTTATGTGCAGGAATATCTAAATGAACTGGTTTCATGAAAGTCAAAAAGTAATTTAATCTGCATATCAATCTGACAAATTACAAAGACATGAAAGCCTAAAGAAGTAATTTTTGTGAGTTATATAAAGTAGAAATAGACCTTGACATTGACATTACAAATGCAGGTTACCACTTTTTTCCAGTGTACATTTTAGTGAGCCACCCTAGGATTTGTACGGTCCCCCTCTGGCCACCCCATAAAACATTTCCTGGAGGCGCCACTGCACCTCCAACGTTCAATGTAGGACAACAGCAAAAGACAAGGCAGGCAAAAACGTAGAGATGAGAAACTTACTGCATGAACACCACAATGTTGTGGACCTTGATGCTTGCCATGGTGCAAAAGGCACTGAGAAAACAGAGACAGATGTTTCAAAAACAGAAGAGCAGACACAAAGATTTAAAAGGATCAACTTGTTCCTCCCAAAGGCCCATTCACATCAATGACAGTAACGATATTATATATATATATATATATATATATATAAAAATAAAAGAAAATTCTAAAAATGTAAAAGAAAATTCTAAAAATGTAAAAGAATAGCTAAATCCACTTGCACCACAACTATTGGCCAATTTCACAAAGTTCATAAAGAGATTGTAAAACTAATCCATCAATTGAGTGATTTGGTCAATTTTCAGAAGAGACTTGATTGCTTTATATGATGAACAGACTTTTATTCACTGATCAGCGAACATAAACAGAAACTCAACTGAACCTGATTGACCTCATTGGTTCTTGCTGAAGCTCAAACGTGGTGCGTAACACGAGAATGAACCTCATTGGTTCTTGAGGAAGCTCAAACGTGCTGTGTAACGCGAGAATGAACCTCATTGGTTCTTGCTGAAGCTCAAACGTGGTGCGTAGCGCGAGAATGAACCTCATTGGTTCTTGAGGAAGCTCAAATACGCTGCACAACACAAGCCTTTGTGAAAAAAAGCCTAAATTAAATCTGTTGATCATATAAAGCGATCGTGTCTCTTCAGAAAATTTGGACTGAACCACTCAATTCATATGGATTAGTTCTGCGATCTCTTTATGAACTTTTTGAAGCCTCAAAGTGGTAGTTGCTTAGCTGTCAATGGAGGGACAGAAAGCTCTCAGATTTCATCAAAAAGACCGAAGTGTGTTCCAAAGATGAACGGAAAGTCTTATGGGTTTGGAACCACATGAGGGGGTGAGTACATGGTGACAGAATTAAAATTTGTGTGTGAACTAACCCTTTAAGAGAACTGATTTGATACTCACTAAACATAAGAGAGACTTCCTCCAATCTCCACGCTGACAGTGAAGTTGACCTGCATATAAAAACATGTTACATACTCTACAACAGCCCAACTACTATCCAGTGCTCAACAATCTGTCATTTCTTCCACATCTACATTAAAGTTCAAAAATGTATTACGGTAAGCAGCACAATATTAGAGTAATGGAGTAATGATCTCTTTGATCACAGGAATAAAATATATTTTTCAAATAAACGCAACCTTGATCATGAGAGACTTTCAAAAACATGAAACAATTCATACCGACCCTGAACTTTTGAACTGTAATGAACATTATAAAATGAAGCAGACTCTGGCTACCGACCGGATGCTGGGCCGCTCATCATACCTGTCTCTGGCTGAGAGGCTTAATGTGGATGACATTGTCCAGCTGTTGAGATCCAATGACTGTCTTCATGTAGAGCACCTGGCAGCTCACACTGTCCATCCACACCGTGAAGAAATTAGAGTTAGTGACGTTCAGGGAGCTCTGTTTAAAAAAAACAAATAATCACACACAGTACAGACAGTATTCAGAACTGACCAATATCAATTTTAGAGTTTCTTTAAATCATTTTTCAGATTCGAAGCATTGAAGATGCATTGTGAACACTTTTTATCCAGAGTATTGAATCTGAAAGATTAAAAATTAAATTTTCTGAATCTTCTGAACTGAGAATTTTATTTTTATTTTTTTTACATTCAATATCATTTAACCCATTGTAAAACTCATCAAAGGTCATTAAATCACCGTCATGTTGATGAGCACTTTGCTGTTGTTACGGTCAAAGTGGACGGTCACAGAGCGAATGCCATCGTCAATGACCAGCACAGGACGTGGAAACAGGAAGAACGCCACAAAAAAAGACGCCAGCAGACACAAAATCACTGACAGCACCACATACGACTTCCTGCAAAGAGAATTGCAAAATCATGAATCCATATTGTCTGTTAAAGGGATAGTAAACCAAAAAAAAATTAAGATTCACTTACAAATCATCATGAATTTCTTCAGATAAACACAAATATTAGCCTAACAAGCCAGACCCACATCAAGATATACACTCACCTAAAGGATTATTAGGAACACCATACTAATACTGTGTTTGACCCCCTTTCGCCTTCAGAACTGCCTTAATTCTACGTGGCATTGATTCAACAAGGTGCTGAAAGCATTCTTTAGAAATGTTGGCCCATATTGATAGGATAGCATCTTGCAGTTGATGGAGATTTGTGGGATGCACATCCAGGGCACGAAGCTCCCGTTCCACCACATCCCAAAGATACTCTATTGGGTTGAGATCTGGTGACTGTGGGGGCCATTTTAGTACAGTGAACTCATTGTCATGTTCAAGAAACCAATTTGAAATGATTCGAGCTTTGTGACATGGTGCATTATCCTGCTGGAAGTAGCCATCAGAGAATGGGTACATGGTGGTCATAAAGGGATGGACATGGTCAGAAACAATGCTCAGGTAGGCCGTGGCATTTAAACAATGCCCACTTGGCACTAAGGGGCCTAAAGTGTGCCAAGAAAACATCCCCCACACCATTATACCACCACCACCAGCCTGCACAGTGGTTACAAGGCATGATGGATCCATGTTCTCATTCTGTTTACGCCAAATTCTGACTCTACCATCTGAATGTCTCAACAGAAATCGAGACTCATCAGACCAGGCAACATTTTTCCAGTTTTCAACTGTCCAATTTTGGTGAGCTTGTGCAAATTGTAGCCTCTTTTTCCTATTTGTAGTGGAGATGAGTGGTACCCGGTGGGGTCTTCTGCTGTTATAGCCCATCCGCCTCAAGGTTGTGCGTGTTGTGGCTTCACAAATGCTTTGCTGCATACCTCGGTTGTAACGAGTGGTTATTTCAGTCAAAGTTGCTCTTCTATCAGCTTGAATCAGTCGGCCCATTCTCCTCTGACCTCTAGCATCAACAAGGCATTTTCGTCCACAGGACTGCCGCATACTGGATGTTTTTCCCTTTTCACACCATTCTTTGTAAATCCTAGAAATGGTTGTGCGTGAAAATCCCAGTAACTGAGCAGATTGTGAAATACTCAGACCGGCCCGTCTGGCACCAACAACCATGCCACGCTCAAAATTGCTTAAAATCACCTTTCTTTCCCATTCTGACATTCAGTTTGGAGTTCAGGAGATTTTTTTGACCAGGACCACACCCCTAAATGCATTGAAGCAACTGCCATGTGATTGGTTGATTAGATAATTGCATTAATGAGAAATTAAACAGGTGTTCCTAATAATCCTTTAGGTGAGTATATATACACTCAAAGTTGTGGGGCAGCGCCACCTTGTGGTCAAAAGTTATAATAAAATTTCCAAAAATGCTAATAACTTTAATAAAATTATAATGCTAATAAGGGTCTTCAGCCGACAAAGTTTACATCCCTTCTGGCTAGCGTGCTTCCCATAATGTTTACGCATTAGGTCAGTAGGCAGTCTTTGTGGCTGTTCGAACACTTTTGACCACATAAGCGTTTAGATTAGGAAAGCAATCTGGTCGAATGCGTTTTAACTACCTCTAGCAGTGGTCGAAAGTGGATAGGCTCAAAATGTTTTAGAGCCCGTTTACACCTGTATTTCGCATTGTCCACCTGCGATCGACCAAAACGCATCTTAATACCAGGTGTAAACAGGAACTAAGATGCATTTACAAGTTCAGCTTGACATACATTCATTCTCGTATAAAGAAGCGATGGATAATAGTTTAGTTTAAATTATAATTTTTTTTCTTACAAACACCCATAGCTTCACTTCAGAAGACATTGATTCATGCACTGAGGTCATTTGGATTACTAATGATCGCCGTGTGTGGTTTTTCAAGCGTCAACCGAGCGTCAGCCATTCAATTTTCCTAAAAATCTTTGTTTGGGTTTATCTGAAGAAGTCATACACATCAGGATGGCATAAGTAAAAGATGAGAGAATTTTTGGATGAACTATCCCTTTAAAGCATGCTTTAAAACAAGCATTTAAAAAAAATTAAGATACATACTACTTTTTTGACTCCTACAGGCAAATATCAAATATGAACGTCAAGGCAATTTCCATAGAGAATGGGCTGTGTGTGATAACTTACGTTCTCCGAGGCTGTAACCTTTGATCGCTGTAGGGGATCAGAGCAACTAACTCATTCACCTGCCCTAAAATTCAATCAGAAGGTCAGATAACATGAGAATCCAACCAAAGTTCACACAGTCATCTCATGACCTCAAACAATAACTTATTTTTACACAACAACTTATGACACTATTGTGTAGAAGTCTTTCACAATTTAAATGCAAATTAAAGAAAGGCTTTCGTATTTGGATAGCCCGTCACCAAGTAAGATCTTCAGCAATGAAAATTTATGAAGAATTGCCATTGTCAATAATGGGAAATACAAGTTGAAAAGTAAAATGTGCAGATGCATCACAGTAATGAGAATTTTTGGGAACAAATTGTTCAATTGCCATGAAATTAAAGTCACAGTGTAAGTTTTGTGGTTCTAATATAGGGCTCATTCCTTCTGTAGTTTAAGCTGAAATATGACCTGGACATGTTTCCGTGAGATTCTCCCTTTAATACACGTATTTTGATGTCCATACCTGATGGGATGCGTCCAGACCCTTGGCAGGTAGGGCAAGTGATGCTGTCTCGGCCTGTGAACTCCACATAGGGAAACTGGGCGATGTCCTCCTGTCTGTCCAGACCGTCCAGAGAGTCGTCCCCTACCATCAGATCCCCCTTGTGACTGGCCCTGCCGTGACCCGGGACAGACAGGAGCGAGCGGCTGTACCGGCACACAGATGCACCCATGAGAGGTCCACACGAACTCCAGCCTGATAGAAAGGACTATAGACAGATGACCAGGAGTCAGTAACAGTGGTCATCTGCACACACACAAACATTTTTATATGGTCAAACCAACATTTATTCAGACATTCTCTAACATTATCACAGTTTATTCGCTATGGTTTAGAAAATGGTAAAAACTCAAGAGTTAAACTGTCAGAACAAATGCATCTTGATAATGTCAGATAACTTTGATAGGTATGTAATGGATTACAATCAACCAATCAGCTGTTAAATTTAAGTACACAATTAGATAATGTCTCTCTCTCACACACACACACACACACACACACACACACACACACACACACACACACACACACACACACACACACACACACACACACACACCTCAATTTGTCTGTTGACCCAGTCTATTATATATCCAGCTGACTGTAGCAACTTTACAGAACTGTACACGTTAACAAAATACCGGGGTGTATTAGGAAGCTGTAGTTGCTTGTAGTTGGAAACTTTGTTGTGATTCCGAGGTAAACTGTATGAGACTGAAAAGGCCTCGCTTACCGTTAAATTGTACAGGCGCACATTTATCAGTGTTTTCCGTCCTGTGCTGCTGCGGTTTCTCTGTTTGTGTTTGTTTCTCTCTCTGCTCTGAAGTCAGTCAGAGCCCTTTTGACTCTCCTGCCATCTGCTGCTCTGGAGATCTACTGCGAGTGGTCAGAGGGGATTTTCGCAAACAATGAGTAGCGTCGTTAAAGGTAGCAAGCTGTTCATTTAATTAGTGTAACTGAGTTCAGTCTGCTGTGTGGAAAAAGTCTGAAACATTTGAGTAGGCCTACATGTTGATTTATTTATGTATTCATATTTATATTCACAGTTAAAGGTAGGTGATTTATTCCAGAAGCATTTTTTTTTTTGTTTTTTGTTATGCTTGTTGAAAGTCACATCCTAATTTGCAATCATAAGTGGTCTAAATGCCGTCTGTGAAAGGTGTAGGACCATAAAATGTCCATCCAATCACTGCATTCAGATGGATGTCCTACCTGCCAGTCAACATATGGAGTTCCCTGCTGGAAAAACCAGCTGGTCTATGGCTGCGTTCCACTCCACTTTTTGACACGCACTTGCGAACTTCCCTAAGCATTTTGTGGACGAGCGAAGTTTATATGGACCAAGCGGCAAACTCCCCCAGTTTCTCTTGAAGGAAGTGACTTAAACCTCAATTCATCGACTGGCCACTAGGGACAGGCTCCAGAAGGGAGCAGAATCTCATTGAGCAGGAAAAAAAAAAAAAAACATGTTTACAGCCTGGTACAAATTGTGGTTTTGGTCTATATAGCTAATTTTGCCCTCCATGATAACTGTGAGGGGGGTGAATTTTTTTTATAACTCATTTGTTTACATTATATAAAGCCTTAAAGTTCTGCATAATTAAGGGCGTGGCCACTTTGAGTGACAGGTGGTTTGTCTGCTGTCTGTTAGTCATCACGTCACCTCAGCTCCGCCCATGTCCCGCCTCTTTGCCCATTTTCAGTTATCCAGGAGTGACGCGCGGTGACGTGCTGCCAAGATGGCAATGGCCAGCTCGACCCTACTTTAGGCTTCAAAACTGCTCTTCAGAAACCTATGGGTGACGTCACAGACACTACGTCCATATTTTTTTTTACAGTTTATGGGAAAAACCAGCTGGTCTATGCCAAGTCTGCCGCACTCCTTGAAAACTCGATCGCCCCCAGGTGGATGGTCCCAGTATAGCTCATAACCCCCGACCCTCCATGTATTCTAATGGACGCAAGAGAAACTAAACAATCAAATTACACTTCAAGTGTTCGTTTTTTTAAATAAGTTTGGTTTTAGTTATTTGAGGCTAAAAAAAAAACAGGGGATGTGACGTCATGATTGACAGCTGAGATTGACGGCTTCTCTGAGTGAAGTTGTCAATGAGGCACTAACATACTTTTTTCAGGATTTTCGGGAGGAGATTGGAGCTTTAGCTTTAATTTCTACATTTCCATAACTGTTTATTTCACACCAATATAATGAATTGTTCTGTGGGCGGGCTTTTGATATTACAACTCTACTTCCTGCTCTCTACTGCGCAGACTCGGTCCCAAATCTGTGCAAGATGTCAGCGCCATTTTCGGACTTCACTTTTCTTCAATGGAAGGTAGTGAAGATGCGTCGTCCATATTTTTTTTACATGGTTTTTTATGGTCTATGCTGGTTTATGCTGGTCTATGCTGGTTTTTCCAGCAGGGTTCTTAAACTGAAGGCTGCATCCTGCAAAGGCTGCATATCTCGGCTGCCACGTCATCAAAAGTCGCTGAAGGCCATCTCAATTAGAAGGATCCTTGGAAGGCAGCCTTTGTTTCGTGCCCTTCATTCAGCCTGTTTTGAAGGATGCATCGGATGTATTCTTCACGGCCTTGAATCATCCACAATTCTTTGCACACATTCCAATTCACAAAAATAAACTGACGGAAAATTAGTTGGTATTCTGAGCTTGTCTGAGACTGTGTCTGAAAACCTTTGCTGCCTTATCAGACAATGACTTGTAAGGTGGCATTTGTGTATGAAGTCACCTCACGTAAACAGTAACAGTTTAATGATCTACAGCAAAATAGAGTGAGCTTTGGTGAGAACTAAACAAATATTTAATCACTACTGTAGTCATTTTTTGCTAGAAATGACATCAGAAGTGGAAAATGTTGGCACATTTACACACAAACTGACCAGCAAACACAACTTTCGGATGCCATCTTTTTTTCCAGCTCAACTGTCACAGAACGGAACACACAGGATTGTGGGATATCAAAGGCAGCGAAGGATACATATTTGCTGCCTTCAAAAATTGATCAGATGATATCTCAGGAGACGGGAAGTGAAGCTAACATTAGATTCGGTGTGCCTTGATGGCTTCCTACCTGTGTCCTCCGAAGGCAGCATTTTCCAGGTTTTCCAAGGTTATTATGAAATGTAAGACAAAAATAATGTTCTTGGACATGAAAGTGTAGATGTTTTGTTTTGCTGTAAATTAATCACTAACACTTAACTAACAATAATGTAAGCCACTGGGAGACCACAGACAGCTGTCATTCACTGTATTGTGTTTATAGAAAGCTAGCTAATATAAAGATTTGCAATACAAAGTATTTTTCCAAAATTAAGTTTTAGTATTTTCGCGTTGTGACCGAGGGGGCGGTCTCATTCTAGCGTTTAATTGCTGAAGAGGACACTAGCCTACAAGCCTCAGAAGGACTGGACTGGGAAGGATGCAGTCTCGGTAGGATGCAGATTTCCGTTTGAGAAACACCCATGTATTTCCATACCTTCGGCACAGACATCACACATCATCAGAGCATTTCATGCTATGAGTTAGACAGACATCAGTCACAGAGCACCGCAACTGAAACAGCAGCCACCTTTTACTTTCCTCCTGAACCAAAACAACCAGCTTGCTACGTTCACACCATAACTACTGTGATCTGGACGAGATGGGAACCTGTGATGTTATACTCGGAGCGGGTCATGACTCGAATTTATGCGTTTCAGTGGCAACACTATAAACACTGAAATTAATCTGGAGCAGTCAGGTGGTACAGGTCAGTGCCCTTTAAGTTGTTTACGCTCATTATTATTGTAGTGATATGTGCTTTGAGACATGAAGTAGTTTAATGCAATCTCTCACTTTTGTTTGCTCCCTGTTGTGTGCGTTCATGTGTTTTGAAGAGGGCGTGGCTTTGGAGACGCTCTAGAGGGTGGGATCTTATACTTTCAAAGCTAGCTTGCTATCGCTAGCCTCTCCAAAAATTGCCTACCCTACCTTTAATACTGTTTCTAAGAACAGACAACACAGAAGGCTGCTTGACTAACAGCAAACTCTTGTCTCTCTCACTCTTTTATTGAAAAGGACACATTCTCAACTGTTGAGTTGAGCTCCAGGGCGAAGTCACTGGAGTGGGACATGCCTTGATGCCTTCCTACCTTGGAATGCATTTTCCGAAGGCAGTATTTTTAAACTTTCGGGTGCAGCCTTACTGTGCATTCAGACCGTTGTCGGCGAGCGGCAAAATTGGCTCTGGCTGCCCTGCCAACAACGCTGTAGAAAGATTTGTGGGCGCACTGACGTAAATCGAATGCTTTGTCTTGTAAACTTTATTTAAAGGGGCCACAAAGCAAACAAGCATGTTGATCGGTATTTGTGCAGACTGACCACAAGTAGGGTATAAGTTAACCCATGAAATCTTTTAAATGTGAAAGTAAGAAATTGATTGATAGAAAGAACTTAATTATAGTTACATGTTTGATAACTAAATAGACCAATTAAAACCCATTTGTGTGGCATGTCTTTTGTGTTTATGGTTAAGTGCTAGTCTAATTTCAACATGCAGTTTATAGGAGACGTTTACTAGCCTTGGTTTTTAATTAACATTAACATGAGTGACGCTCGGTAACCAGACTGACAGATGGAAGAGACAAGACGGGATGATCATCGGTAAGGCGTCTGTAGAATCAGCGTGTACTGAGACGAGACCAGACAAGGATTTAATGGTGAACGGTGAGTATAATGGGTGAGTCTATGATGAGGGTGATTGCTGGCAGGTTCAGGTGATGGTGGAGTGTGTGCAGGTGGTGAGCAGAGAGGATTATGGGAAGTGTAGTGAAGCTGGTGACTGTGACAATAGCCCCTTTAAGGTAAACGTTTACAAGTATCACTCTGTAGCCTGTAGATCAGGATTGATGATTTTAATAGTATCATGACAAAGTATGTATATACATTAATATGATTACATGTCAAATGTTTATTTTCACCTATGTTTACAGATTAATCTTAAATATAACCTTTTTAATAGGATAATTATCTTGTCTTGATGTTCCTATAAACAACAGTTTATGTTGAAGTGTCTGAAGGAGCTCAGTGTAATAACATCTGCTGGAGGTGTTGATGGTATTCCAGGAGTCATTTCTGGAGCATTTATCCGACTTCATCTGTTTCCACTCAGAAATTCCTTTGCAAAGGAGTTTTGTCATCTTCCGTAAAGAATCTCACTGAAAAAAACAAAAAACAAATAGACAATGTTGTGCATATTATGCCTCACAAATGAAAAACATTTCATACATTCGGACCAAATAAAGTACTGTTAAAGTTGGGTGAACAGGAGGTCCCCACAAGTATACCCTTGTGGAAAAGAAGTGTGCATAATTGTATTAAATGGGCACTTGTGGTGTATCTCAAATCTTAAAGTATATATACTTTAAGATTTGAGATACACCACAATATATATATATATATATATATTATATATATATATATATATATATATATATATATATATATATATATATATATATATAATTTTATTTTTATTTTTTTTTGTACAAAATTCTCATGCAGATATAGCATTAGTGAAACAAAAGTACAATTAAAATCATTATTTTTAATAACCTTTAGTCCTACTTTAAAGAAGTGCACTTATTTTGGTGTCGACTATAAAGCACATGTAAAGTATTCGATTATAATTATAGTGTGTTATTTAATATTAGATAATACATTTTAGATATAAAAACTAAATTGCAACTGCATCATTACAAATGTGTAACTACAAATATTAAATATAAATTACATTAAACTATATATAAGTCAGTCAGTACATTCTTTAACCATATTTCAAATGATGAAATTACATATAAAGATGAAAGTACTTTAGTGAGTCAAAAAGCATTAATTGCATGTAATATAATTTTAATACCTTTTAATTTAGTTGTAAATAGCATGCAATCGTGTCTGAAAACACTGCTTTTAGTTCACGCTCAGTTATATTATTTTCATAATATGTATTTTTTTATAAGTATGTCTTTTTTCCACAAGAATGCATATAGAGCTTGTGTGTGTGTTGTGAGTGCTCAGCACATACCCTGTGATGAGGACTGCCCTGATCGAGATGAAATCTTATCAATATCCGACTCATTTTCATGCAGGTTCTGAACTCCATCAGCGCTCTGTAAGAGAAATATCTGTGTCCAGAGAGATCACCACAGTAAGTGCTACCCATGATGAAATCAATACTGTATGCAGGATATTATAAATTGATGTGTATGCAAACTATTCTTAAATCCCACTTTGAAGGATTATAATATTCTTTTCTAGATAAGAAGGTCTCTTAAAGTAAATGGTTCACCCAAAATGGAGCTGAACACCAAAGGTCACTATATAGGAATCTGTAAGTTCTGAAATATTTAACTTTGTGCCTCACAGAAAGCTGTTATATGAGGACACGTGTGTGCATCTGTGTTTGTGGTTAAACGTGCGTGTATGTAAGCCTCAGTCTGACACATAACCCACTTCTCCATTGGCTTGCAGTCTCCTCTTCAGCTCAGCGTTTTCTCGCTCCAGTACCTTATTCTGAACAGCAGAGGGAGATATCAGACAGTTCAAGCATTCAAACAGATACTATTCAATCAAAACCGCTAAGCCATAACCAGGCGCGTCTTGACAAGTTTTCAATGACAAATTATGGGTTTTTTTCAAACGGAAAGCTGCATCCTAGTGAGGGTGTGTCCTTCGTAGTTCAGTACTTCAGAAGCTAGAGTCCTCCACAGCATTAAACACTATGAGATGGCCATGACGTGAAAATACTATTAAAATATAATTTGAAAAATACTTTATGTTAAAATCCTTGACAATCGTCTATGCACAGTTAAGCATCATGTGATTAATTTACATCAAAAGAAAACATAATGCCATTATGTCCAAAATCATATTTCTTTTTTGTCTTACATTTCATAATGAATTCAGACAAGCTCCGTATTTTCAGTCAGTTCTTTTTTCGTCATTTGGAACGTGTGCAAAGGATTGTGGGTTGTTTAAGGACGCGAAGGATACACTTGATGAATCCTTCAAAATGAGCTGAATGAAGGATCCAAAATGGATGCTGCCTTCCAAAGATTCTTCAAATTGAGATGTAATTGGACGGAGCTTGATGATGTGGCAGCCAAGATATACAGCCTTACTAGGATGCATCAGGGCCTGAGAAGTTCTGCCACGAGAAACACAGACGCGACACAGCGCAACACACAATTCAGTTCAGCAGTACATGACGTCACCCATTCAAAGTAAATGAGCAGCGCTGACGACGATGCCCCGTGTGAATGCAGTGTTAAAGTTACAAAAGTTATTCAGTCTAGAGCAGTGAGTGATTTTTCTTTGTCTTTTGTTTGATTAACGTGAAAAACACAGACAGCAGCAGGAATATTAGGCTGCTGTCACTTTAAGGGCTAATGCACGGATCCAATATACTGTCTGATACACACACGTTTTCTTTCTCAACCGTTTATGTTCACTAAAGACTAGTGCTGTCAACGTTAACGCATGCGATTAATTTAAAGTCCTTAACGCGTTAAAATAATTTAACGCAAATAAATTACAGAAGTATGTGAAGCTGCGTCATTAACGTAATTTCCGTCACGCAGTTAGATGATGTTAGAAGTTGTGAGTTTATCACAATCACACTGAGCATCTACAGCACCTGTAACCCTGGTAGGAGCAAATGTCCATTCTAACTCTTTAACTGATTCTGCTTCTCTGTTTGTGATCAGGCCATTTAAAGCCGTTTTCAGTGATCCAATAATCAAAATCTTTCAAACAGTTCAAAACAGCGCTAATGTAAAGATCAGAGAGAATAGAGACATTGCGTTTTTAGTGAATTATTCATTCCAGTGTGTGCTTTGCTTTAAAACATGAGCTCCGTCATATTCTGCGATTGTTTCTGAAGAGCGCAATTTGGTGACGTACAGGAAGTGCGTGAGTGTCTGGTGTAAACAACAAATCATGTATGCATGCTCTAGATCCCTGATCGCACGCTGCATTCATGTACAGACACATTTCAGTTTTCGCATTGTTTCCACACACACTCAGGAAGGATAATGTTTCATTTGTCATGTGTTAATGCACTCAAAGCGAATGATTTAGGAGTTTATCTGGTGTCTCTGTGTGGTCCTATTCATTATCGCAGCTTGACTCGTCTAAAATGAAAGCAGTCTCGTTTTTGTTGCTCTGTACACATACTTTACACTGCGAATTCTGTAAAGTTTTTTATGTTTTTTTTTAAAAACATTTTTATGGGTGCTTAGGTGTGTATTATACATTTATTATACAATATAATTATATGGACTCCTTATATTTGTCTCAATATTTGTCTGAGTCTCCAATGATCCTGAAGCTTGCAGAAAATACAGTTCTGTGAGAATCACCCTCCCTTCAATCTTATTGTTTACTTTGCTGGATATAGCAAATTATGACAAAAATGTTTGTGTTTAATGAGATAAATGGTGTATGCTTAATTTCACGACAAGCACAACGCACAACAAAAGAGAAATTAATCGTGATTAAAAATTGTAATTTATTGACCAGAGGTTGGAGTAAGTCACACATGTGCAAGTCTCAAGCAAGTCCAAGTCATTTTTTGTGAGAATCAAGCAAGTCAAGTCAAGTCATAGCTTTGGTCAAGCAAGTCATACAAATGTTTGATGATTGAACTGAATTTATATATTAAAATAAACTAAAACTACAGTAGTTATGGACTATGGGAGTTTTATTTGCAACAAAAATTGCAATATGCATTTCTACTCGAAAGGTGTCCACATACAGCGGAGTTGTAATACAATAAAATTCTAAAAATTAAAATTACATAGCCTAAAATGTAAATGTAACTGAAATTAGGCCAATATATTGGGTGAGATACGTTCTCTTTGTATTATTTGAGTTTTTCTCTCCTGCTAGTCCTGTACAGCGTGACCATGTGATTGTTATACGACTAATAAACTTAAGAGAACTCAGATTGTGTTTGTTGCTCACACCCTGACGAAGGCTCATTAGCTAGCACACGTAGGTGTGCAGTACTTGTCACCTGTTTTTAAATATTAAAGCCATGATGAAATAATGACTTTTGTATTTCTTCAGTAATAGTCGATTGATTTTAGGGGCATAGCCATCATCTCAAAAGTGAGGGGACAGAATGTCAAGCGTTATACCTGTTTTTTCTGACCTGTCTAATTGATGTATGTATATATATATATATATATATATATATATATATATATATATATATATATATATATATATATATATATATATATATATATATATATATATATATGTGATGATGTGTATATATATACACTCACCTAAAGGATTATTATTAGAACACCATACTAATACTGTGTTTGACCCCTTTCGCCTTCAGAACTGCCTTAATTCTATGTGGCATTGATTCAACAAGGTGCTGAAAGCATTCTTTAGAAATGTTGGTCCATATTGATAGGATAGCATCTTGCAGTTGATGGAGATTTGTGGGATGCACATCCAGGGCACGAAGCTCCCGTTCCACCACATCCCAAAGATGCTCTATTGAGTTCAGATCTGGTGACTGTGGGGGCCATTTTAGTACAGTGAACTCATTGTCATGTTCAAGAAACCAATTTGAAATGATTTGAGCTTTGTGACATGGTGCATTATCCTGCTGGAAGTAGCCATCATAGAATGGGTACATGGTGGTCATAAAGGGATGGACATGGTCAGAAATAATGCTCAGGTAGGCCGTGGCATTTAAACAATGCCCAATTGGCACTAAGGGGCCTAAAGTGTGCCAAGAAAACATCCCCCACACCATTACACCACCACCACCAGCCTGCACAGTGGTAACAATGCATGATGGATCCATGTTCTCATTCTGTTTATGCCAAATTCTGACTCTACCATCTGAATGTCTCAACAGAAATCGAGACTCATCAGACCAGGCAACATTTTTCCAGTCTTCAACTGTCCGATTTTGGTGAGCTTGTGCAAATTGTAGCCTCTTTTTCCTATTTGTAGTGGAGATGAGTGGTACCCGGTGGGGTCTTCTGCTGTTGTAGCCCATCCGCCTCAAGGTTGTGCGTGTTGTGGCTTCACAAATGCTTTGCTGCATACCTCGGTTGTAACGAGTGGTTATTTCAGTCAAAGTTGCTCTTCTATCAGCTTGAATCAGTCGGCCCATTCTCCTCTGACCTCTAGCATCAACAAGGCATTTTCGCCCACAGGACTGCCGCATACTGGATGTTTTTCCCTTTTCACACCATTCTTTGTAAACCCTAGAAATGGTTGTGCGTGAAAATCCCAGTAACTGAGCAGATTGTGAAAAACTCAGACCGCCCGTCTGGCACCAACAACCATGCCACCCTCAAAATTGCTTAAATCACCTTTCTTTCCCATTCTGACATTCAGTTTGGAGTTCAGGAGATTGTCTTGACCAGGACCACACCCCTAAATGCATTGAAGCAGCTGCCATGTGATTGGTTGATTAGATAATTGCATTAATGAGAAATTTAACAGGTGTTCCTAATAATCCTTTAGGTGAGTGTGTGTGTATATATATATATATATTTTTTTTTTTTTTATTTTTTTATTTATTGCTTAATTGGCTTAAAATGCTATTTATGTAAGCTATCTGGTCTTTTTGACCCCAAATGAATAAAAAAAAAATAGACAAAATGTAATATTACTCACTTTAATCATGTTTTACTAAAATGTTTTACATGAACCTGCCCAATCTGGCAACACTGAACGCGGGTTCGCATGGGCGTGCCATGATCCGTGAGTGAGTGACTGATTACCATGGAAACTTGGCCTAGCGCCTTCCATGTTCATTCCGGTTCATTCACATCTGTCTCTTACGTTAGCTCTCTCTGCTTGCCTGCTGTGTCAGGTGGTTAAGTTGCGGTGCATTCAAAAAAAGATTATTTCTATTAAACAAAAACAAGTTATTTCGAGTCATTTGACTCCAGTCCGAGTCAAGTCTAAAGTCATGAATATCAAGTCAAAGTCAAGTCTTTTATTAATATTTGTCAAGCAAGTCTCAAGTCCTAAAAGTGCGACTTAAGTCTGACTTGAGTCAAGTCATGTGACTCGACCACCTCTGCTATTGACAGCCCTACTTAAGAAATAACTGACTATGTTTACGCACACATTTTTCTAATGAAACGGCTATTTTTAGTGCCTTGTTTAAATTATTGCTGGCCTATACTGTTTTTCTCTGATGTGATCTGTATGTTGACTGGTTACCTTGTGTCTCAGGGCCTCCACCATCATGTCTCGATCACCCTGTAGACCTTCATTCTGCTTATATGTGCGGAAGGAGTCGCCAATGATGGACACCAGCAGATGGGACTGAGAAAGAGGAAAAAACAGCACAGAGAATCTAAAAATCAACTCGAAAAGAATTGCTGGTAAGAATTATAATTACATTATAAACATTTATTAGTATTATTAAAATATAATGGCATTTATTAAATAAAAAAATAGATAGGATACCTACTGTAAGGCTGATATCAATAGGCATTATCTTCACATCTTAATTAATTGCATAAAATTGTGAAGGGGAAGAAGAAATTTGTCTGATGATTATTAAGACCAGAGATACACTAGTTTTGGCTGGACCATTAAAAAAAACTGGCATCAGTCAGATTTTCTTATACTTGTGAAATAATTCTCTTCTGCTCACCAAGGCTGCATTTCTCTGTTAAAAAATACTGTAAAAACAGTAATAATGTGAAATATTATTACAATGTAAAATAGCTGTTTTCTATATTGTGAAATGTAATGTATTCCTGTGATCAAAGCTGAATTTTCAGCATCATTACTCCAGTCTTCAGTGTCACAAGTCAGGGGGTACGTGAGAATCCTGCCAGTGGAGCCAGTGCAACTGTGTCCGGCGACCGCCTCCAACTGGCATGGTGACCCACGTCTCCCGTCCAAGGCCTGTAAGTTCTCTTCCAGTCTGACTGCGAAGTTTGACAATCTTACGAATATCTATTTACCTAATATGACTTAAGACCTGCAATGTTGCCAGAATTATAATCATACACTGTTTGTTCGTCGGCCAGAGGAGAACTGGCACCCCGACTGAGCCTGGTTTCTCCCAAGGTTTTTTTCTCCATTCTGACCCTGAAGGAGTTTTGGTTCCTTGCCACCGTTGCCTCTGGCTTTTGGCTTGCTCAGTTGGGGACATCTAAATTTCAACTATATTACCGATTTGCCCGCATTGACACTATATGATTATTGAAATTAACTGGATAACATCACCGTTTTCATCAGAGCAGCTGTACAGCTGAATCAAATTCTGTTGCATTATTTTCCTGTTAACACTGTAAAGCTGCTTTGAAACAATTGGACTTGTAAAAAGCGCTATATAAATAAAGGTGATAAATAAATTTGATTTGATTTGACTGCGAAGGCTTACAGGTCTTGTGGCCAGGCTGCATCCACCCTGCATGCCATGGCGTTACTCCAGGTGCACCAGGCCCAGGCACTCATGGAAATGCACGAGGGTAGCCCTGGCCCAGAGCTCCTCCGGGAGCTCTGGACAGCGACGGACCTCGCCCTCTGGGTGACGAAAATCACCGCCCGTTCTATTGGCCAGGCGATGTCCACTCTGGTGGTCCAGGAACGGCATCTCTGGCTCAATCTGGCCGACATGAGGGAGACCGATAAATATCGGTTCCTGGACTCCCCCATCTCCCCGGCCGGGTTGTTCAGCGACGTGGTCAAGAGCTTTGCGACCCCGGCCCGGATACGTGCCTAAGGTTCCCACCACTCCCTTCCGGGACCAGGTGGTGAGCCTGCAAGACCGAGCCCTAGCTTTTCTCTGCCCCGTCCGCATCCTGCGGATTTACGTGGACAGAACGCAAAGCTTCAGGACCTCAGAGCAGCTCTTCGTCTGTTACGGAGGCCAGCAGAAGGGAAAGGCTGTCTCCAATCAGAGGATGGCCCACTGGATAGTGGATGCCATCGTCTTGGCGTATGAAACCCAAGACGTGCCCTGCCCACTCAGGTTAAGAGCCCACTCCACTAGGGGTGTAGCTTCTTCCTGGGCGCTGGCTCGTGGTGCCTCGCTGACAGATATTTGTAGAGCTGCGCGCTGGGCGACACCAACACGTTCGCTAGATTCTATAGCCTACGTGTAGAGCCGGTATCTTCCTGTGTTCTCACTTCTCATAGTCAGTATTTTTTCAATTATCTTCTTTTGTGTTCAGCAGAACAAAGAAACTCATACAGGTTTGGAACAACTTGAGGGCAGGTAAATGATGACTGTACAAGTCATGTTGGTGAAATATAATCTTGATGATTTACAGTCTCTCCCTGCTCAAGTAGATGGAGCAGTATACTTGTGTTCTTATTGCCTACATATAAATATCTGTCCTGGGATGTTGTTTAAAACAATTCAAGTGGCTCCCATAGACTCCCATCCAGAGGGTGCACAATAAGAAGAAGGCTTTGCAAACTACACAATTTTGCTGCTTATTCTAGTAAATAGTGAACCAAATGCACCATGTGTCAATGCATTTAAAATTTCCAGAACTCACAAACTTCTTGCTCTGGAAGATGTAGCAGTGGTACATGTCTGCCGCTGGGTGTTTGGCCACGAAGCCCAGTATTTTGGGCTGAGACGGATGAACTGCACAGAATGAAACCGAGGGCAGAGCGCAGGAGTACAGCATGAACTGAGAAAAGAAGGGAGAGACAGTGAATGAGGGTGTCGTACACATGTGAATCACCATCTGAGCTCGAGTACAAAGTCCTCAGTCACACCTTGGTTTTATGCTCTAGAATGTCAATGGCAGTTCTGGTCAGAAACAGATGTACTTTAGCTTTCTTCATTTTCTCACCCATCTCTATGTTAGGATCCTAAAAGAGAAGGAAAGTCATAATAATAGGGCACAGGGACACAGGATCAAATCATATAATACAGTAGTGGCTACAGTAGAGTGACAGTTATGGTTTTATCACCTTCAGGGCTTCTACTGCATCTGTCAGAATCTGCATCCCACTCGGACGGACCACCTGGATACGACCCAAAAACTACACACAGTCCCCACACATGAGTGGTTGCATTGAAATATTAGGTAACACTTTAGTTTAGGGTCCAATTCTAACTATTAACTAGTAACTGGCTGTTTATTAATACTTATATTATTGCCTTATTCTGCATGACCATATTCCTAAACTTACAAGCTATTAATAAGCAGTAATTAGGAGTTTATTGAGGTAAAAGCCATAGTTAATAGTTAGTTAATAGTGAAAATTGGACCCTACTCTAAAGTGTGACTAAACATTATTATTATTTAGTGCACAAATGCACCAAAATTATTGACTAAATCCATGACAAGGAGATGCATTAACTGATACTCACTTTAACTGTGAAGAATATTTCACTATCGTCATCTATGTCACTCATTTTCACTGAATTACTGTCTGTTTGTTTAAAAATGACAAAATACACAGTGTAGTAAAGAAGACGAGATGATATATTTCAAACATTTTATTTAAACAATGGCCTATGGTGGACTGGAAATACTTGGACACTTCTGGCACACTTTAAAAAGGCTTAACATTTCATAACAAAATATCAGTGACATCAGCATGTCATAGGTATATCATAGGGCACAGAAACCACTACATATGCAAACTTATACATTCTGGTCACACACATGAGAAACTGTAAATGCACTTACGTTTAAAGGTGGAACTCTGTATCGCCGAGATGATGTCGGTCCTCTTCCGCGGTCTTTCAGGGTTAAAGTCGTGTGATGTTAATGGTTAACTATAAAACTTCTTTTCTTTATGGCACATCAGGCCTGATAACAAGTCAGCTATTACCATCTGTCGTATGTCATAGCTGTTTATGAACATGTGGTTTAGCCATACGGACAAGTTAAAGAAACACTTTACACCAATTTTGGCTTCATTTTAATATTTGTTCAAGTGAGGATAACTAAAATATATTTTTATTTAGAGTGTCAAGAACAAAAGAAGTTGGCTCGCTAACACGTTATTTTAGGATTCAGTTTTTCGCTATTAACTAGTTGCTTATTAGCATACTACTAGGATGTTCGCTGTTTATTACTTATAAAGCACATATTAATGCCTTATTCTGCATGATCATATTCTACATCCCTTAACCCTACCCAATACCTAAACTTAACAACTACCTTACTAACTATTAATAAGCAGTAATTAGGGGTTTATTGAAGCAAAAGTTGAAGTTTATTTGTCATTACACATGTACAAGTACAGTATAACGAAATGAAGTATTTTTTTTTTTTTTTGAAGTTGAAAAAAGTCGTAGTTAATAGTGAATATGTGTTCCCCATACTAAAGTGCTACCGTTGGATCTAAACAGTAGATGGTGCTGTTGTAAATAAAATAATGCCATACTATATATATATATATATATATATAAAACAACAACAACAAGTTTAAAATTAAACTAATTAATAAGTCAAAGCCATTTAAGTGATGTAAAATGTATTCAACTGAAACTATGATTAATGGTTTCACAAAAAGTGTGAAAGAAAAAACTGGTTTGGCAGACCGAATGACTTTAAATAATCATAAACGTCAAACAGCAAAGGCGCAATCATCCAGCAATGAGTCTAAATATATCAAGAGTCTTCAGCACATACATAACATAACATAACATAACATAACATAACATAACATAACATAACATAACATAACATAACATAACATAACATAACATAACACATGTGCATCCTGTATCTTCTGTGCTTTACACAATGTCTAGATGTGGCATACCTTCCGCATACTGTATTTTAAGATTCATTGTCAAAGTTATTTAGAGAAAAATGCAGAGGGACTATGTTTATGGGAAATTGTGTCAGTAGTGTGACGAGGAAGGTGTGAACAAGTATTTCTTGTTTTACAGGACAAGATGATGTACATACAGACCATACATAAAGAACTTTTCTGGAGGCTTTTTAGTATATTTAATAAAACTTAATATAACCTGGACATTTTCTTATATGGCCCTGAAGAATGCTGTTCTGTAAGTGTGTGTAAATGCACTCATGTACGCGCATAGCTCACATTCTGGGTGTCATTCCTGTCACTACATATTCCCATTAGTTTAAGTGAAACTACAAGCCGAGATGTTATCAAACTCACTGGTAATAGTCTTGCTCTGTTTCTTTAAGAGCATCTGAATTAGATTTTTTCCCCCCACAGAGATGGAAAGAGATAAAACACACTGTCTATGGTGTTACTTTATTTACAATCTCTTTTCTTTAAAGACTATTTCAGGCCAAAGAAACTAGATTTCTGGGTAATATTCAAACAAAACTCATTCAGTTTCTTCTGTTTTCAGCAGTATTTATAGCTGCTGTACAAACATTGTATACATAGTTTAAAATAGGAAGTGTCAATTTGTAATTATGGGCTCTATTTTAATGATCTGAGCACATGGTCTGAAGCACATGGCACAGATACACTTAGAGCATGTCCGAATCCACTTTTGCTAGTTTAACAACAGAAAAAAGGGTTGTACCTATTCTCTTAATGAGTCATGGGTGTGTTTTGGGAGTAACGTCAAATAAACCAATTCAGAGTCTCATCTCCCATTCCCTTTAAAAGCCAGTTGTGCTTGCACCATGGCTGATTTGCTATTTACATGGCAGGATTTGCGAGCAGAAAGACTGAACGCTTCTCCAGAAAGGAATCCTTTTATTTGTAATATTTTAAAAAGGTTTTTTGTGTGCTGCTGCCCTGTGTGTGTAATAAGTCTACAAGCATTGTGCACCTGGCTATAGGCACATATATCTAACGCACTACTTTTATTAGTAGTTTATTACAATTTTGTTTTCCCATTTACATTTTAAATTATACCAAGGCTATTCTTTTCAGACATGTTTAGGCATAATAATGCATAAAGAATCATAAAAGGACAAAGAGTATGAAGCCAGATTGTTACATAAGCTCAGCGAAAAAGAAAGCATGTTCAAACTCCACTCAAAAGAGTTATCCATGAATCTTCCGAGGTAGAGTGGAGCCCAAATGCAGGATACACTGTGTCCTTGAACACGGCACTGAATGTATGAAGATGCTGCTTTCGGCCTCCTTGACCTGAGCTGTGGAATGCAATAGTTCCTCCTTCGTAATCCAGGATCGCTTCAACCTTCTTTGGCGGCATGACCAGCCCGTCACCTACGGCCACATTAGCTGAGTCATGGCACGCCGTCAGCTTCTTGCCTTTCCACTGCAACCTCCAAGAGCTGGTGTTATGCCCCAGCCTGCTGTGGTCACCTTTACGTGGGGTGCTTTTATAGCACAGTCCCACAGACCACGCACACCCATGGCCGATCTCCACCGCCCACATGTGAACTCCTGAGGAGAAACCCTGCGTACACATGACCTGACTGGCCGAGGAGAAGCGCTCGCTCTGATCTCCAGCACTACTGCTCTTAAGTCCAGCACACTGCTTGACTGTTTTGAGATCGGTGGACAGCAGAAGGCTGGGATGGGCTGTGGCTGGGTTGAAGGTCAGGTCTAGAGGGTTCATTATGCCATGGAGGCACTCCAACAGAAGACTCATCTCGGCGTGGAAGGCATCTGTACGTAGGACAGAGCGGAGCTGCTTGGCATCGGAGGACTCTTGGGGAGGTAGACCAGGAATGGTGACGTTAGCAGCCTGGCGGACCCTTGCTTCAACGTTGAGGTAGTTCTGGATGAAGAGAAACTCTGAGGATTGGCTGAGAACCTCACTGGTGCACTGCTGGGCTTCCCGCAGCTGATGTACACAACCCTCCAAATCGCATAGATTGGCCTGCCAGCTTTTGTCCCGCGAATGAAGCGTGTCATCCATCATGGTGCTCATACGACTCTTAAAACATCACATATAAACAGTGTTAAAGGGATAGTTCACCTAAAAATTTTTATTATCCCATGATTTACTCACCCTCAAGCCATCGTAGGTCTATATGACATTCTTCTTTCAGACGAATACAATCAGAGTTATATTAAAAAATATAATTGCTCTTCTTAGATTTATAATGGGAGTGAATGGCGATCCTAATGTTGAAGTGCATCCATTCATCATAAAAGTAATCCACGTGGCTCCGGGGGGTTAATAATGGCCTTCTGAAGCAAAGTGATGGGTTTGTGTAAGAAAAATATCCATATTTAAAACTTTGGCCCCACTTTATATTAGGTGGCCTTAACTACAACGTACTTACATTAAAAATAAGTACAATGTACTTATTGTGTTCACATTGTATTGCAAAATACTTTTGCTGATATTGAGGTGGGATATGGGTAAAGTTAGGGACAGGTGTGGTGGTGTGGGTAAGTTTAGGTGTGGTGGTGTGGGGTTTAAAGTTAGGGACAGGTGTGGTGGTGTGGGTAAGTTTAAGGGTAAAGTTAGGGACAGGTGTGGTGGTATGGGTAAGTTTAAGGGTAAAGTTAGGAACAGGTGTGGGGGTATGGGTGAGTTTAAGGGTAAGGTTAGGAACAGGTGTGGTGGTGTGGGTGAGTTTAAGGGTAGGGTTAGGGGCAGATGTAGTGGTGTGGGTAAGTTTAAGGGTAAAGTTAGGGACAGGTGTGGGGGTATGGGTAAGTTTAAGGGTAAGGTTAGGACAGGTGTGGTGGTATGGGTAAGTTTAACAGGTGTGGTGGTATGGGTAAGTTTAGAGGGTAAAGTTAGGAACAGGTGTGGGGGTATGGGTAAGTTTAAGGATAAAGTTAGGGACAGGTGTGTGGGGTATGGGTGAGTTTGTGTGGGTAAAAGTTAGGGACAGGTGTGGTGGTAATGGGTAAGTTTAGGTGTGGTGGTAAGTTTAAAGTTAGGAACAGGTGTGGGGGTATGGGTGAGTTTAAGGGTAAGGTTAGGAACAGGTGTGGTGGTGGTTTAGGGGCAGTGGGTTTAGGGCAGGGACAGAGTGGTGGTGTGGGTAAGTTTAAGGTAAAGTTAGGGACAGGTGTGGTGGTGGGTAAGTTTAAGGGTAAAGTTAGGAACAGGTGTGGGGTATGGGTAAGGGTAAAGTTAGGGACAGGTGTGGTGGTATGGGTGAGTTTAAGGGTAAGGTTAGGTACAGTATGGGTGAGTATGGGTAAGTTTAAGGGTAGGGACAGGGTTAGGAACAGGTGTGGTGGTATGGGTAAGTAGGGTTAGGAACAGGTGTGGTGGTATGGGTAAGTTTAAGGGTAAAGTTAGGGACAGGTGTGGTGGTGGTGGTATAGGGACAGGTGTGGTGGTATGGGTGAGTAGGGTTAGGGACAGGTGTGGGTTTAAAAGTTAGGGACAGGTGTGGTGGTGTGGATGAGTTTAAGGGTAGGGTTAGGTGTAAGGGAAGTGTCAAGAGTGTAATTATAAATGTACAGAAATGAATTACAGATGTAATTACATGCAGGTATTTTTAAAAATCTAAGTACAATGTAAAAACATGTACACAATAAGTGCATTGTATAAAATTATTAATTAAAATGTTAGTACATAGTAGTTAAGGCCACCTAATATAAAGTGGGTCCAAAACTTTATACACTAAAATAACTAGCTTCCAGCAGACGGCATACGCAAGTCGACTTTCGCCAAATGAGTAATCCCTGACACGATGTAGGAGTGGTGTGAGCTTTGACGCCTCTCGCGGCTCAAACAAATAGGGCTGGGCAACAAACTCAAGCTCCTCTGACAATTCTCTTTAAAAATTCTCGATTTAGACATCTTTTTCATGACCGGTGTTTTGTTTTGCTCTATCCTCTGTGCTTCTGCATTCGTGAATACATCATGCGTTTGGTCAAGTGTTACTCTTTCGGCGTAAATCTATGCAAACTGACTATGTCTGTCTATGTCTGTCTGAAGGTAGTTATTTTATTTTTCCCTTGGAGCCATGTGGATTACTTTTATGATGGATGGGTGCACTTTTTTGGACTTCAGGACTGCCATTTACTGGCATTATAAAGTATGAATATTTTTAAATATATCACCGATTGTATTCATCTGAAAGAAGAAAGTCACACCTAGGATGTCTTGAGGGTGAGTTCATTTTTGGGAGATTTATCCTTTTAATGTGCTTTACCACAACATGACTGTATGCCATCAGCACTGGTCTAGATCTGTTGCTTTCTACTTAAGTGATGGTGACATTTATTTGGCATTGCTACTAAAACCAAAACCACATCATGCACATTTTGTCAAAAGTGGCATGATTTTTGCCTTTCTTTTTATAATTCTTACCTTGTATGTACTTATAAGAGAAGTCATGTTGTCCAGCAGTATGTTTGCCCTGGCCACCAGTTTATCTTCGGCCTTGTCTGTAGGTCCTTCGCTGGTGCTTTTCAGCAGAGCTTCTGTCATCTGTAGTTTGTCAGACACAGCCTTCCCCAGTTCCTCAAGAATTCTCATCATCTCCCCCTTCGCCACCTCGAACGTCTGCACATCGTGGTGCTGGTGAGTGCCCTCAATCAAGCACTCGGAGCAGAGGAACAGCCGCTCCTGAGTGCACAGGTACTCTGTGACCTTCAAGTGCACCGGGCACCGCTTCCCATCCCGTTCTGCGGGCAGCTCCACTAAGACGTGTAGCGATTTGTGTCGAGCCTCGTGTCTCTTGAGGTGGCCAGGGCACAATGACATTTCACAGCGTGTGCAGAATTTCACTGCAGCCACTGGATCATCCAGGCACTGGTCACATGGCACCGCCGGGCCTCCTCTCAGTCCACCGCCTGAAGTGGCCGCCAGGAACCCATCCACGATACCGCTGAGCTTGAAGTTCTTCGGAAGCGTCTCCGGGTTGCCGTACTCTTCCCTGCACTCCGGACAATGATTCTGGGACTTGGGATCTTCTGCGTGAGCAGCATTTTGTATACAACCCAGGCAGTAATTGTGTCCACAAGGAAGGGTTACAGGATCGTAGTACAGCTGCAAACAGATTGGACAGCTCAACTCCAAAGCAAGACGCTCCTCAGGTTTACTTTGAGACATGTCTACAGGTTCTTAGTGAAAGCACTTCTGTGTGTTCACTTCGAGAACTGAGGGACATCAGAGCGGTTACTGGTATAGCCTGTTCTGAGCCTGCACTGCAACATTCCTGGTGCAGACAGCATTGCCGAGAAATGCTATCGGTTCTTCCAGCAACATGAGAATGCTTTATAGCAAATGGCAAAATGTTTATGGGTGAAACAACAACCTCTAATGGAAAATTAAAAATGGATAAATGAAGCAGTGTGGATATCCATGCATGTTGATTGGAAACAAGGAAACCAGAGGAACAGAATAAAAATGAAAGCAACGTTTTACAAAGAACATGTGCCATGCTTCTTCATGTTTATGGTAAACACTAATTCCTCCGTGTGAGGCTTCTTTTGTGCCACATCTGAAAACCTTGAGAGTGCTTCATCCTGTTGTGCAAACCAGAAAAGTTTGGTACTTTTGTCAAGGACTGTCTGAAACTGACAGTCACGCTATGGCCCCTTTGAGAGGGAATCGACTTCAAATGCTTTTGATTGTGCTTAAATAGATTAGGTAAAGAAATTTGATTCAGAGGAACATAATGCTTCACTTTCACCGCTTAATAATCCTAAATGTATATCTTGTATTCATCACAGATTGTACTGTGAAGATAAATAAATACTTTTGCTCATGACAGGGCTTTTCAAACAGCTAACGATCACAATCAGTTCTGTCAGAGCACGAGAAACAACTAAAGTTGGCAAGTGTCGAATGTAAGTGCATTAAATGTCTACAGCAAACCTCAAGACTCCCAAAAGCACTCAAGAATCTTTTTAAGATGAGTCAGACAACTGAAGCTCACTCCCATCTGTAGGATATATCAAATCCACCGGACGTCTAGCTGTCATTTGATTTGTGGGAGACGTCCAGGTGTTGTGATCAAAGAGCAAAATCCTCTCACTGTTGTCATCTTGTGAGAGATTCAAAATAATGTGAAATTGCTAAAGGGAATCTTGAACTAAAGCTATGTACAAAAGCAGAGTGATCATAGCAAGTATAACAATGCAAATTTGCCCATGAAAATTACATTAAGTCAAAAGCACCATGCCTCCTCGGTTTGAATTGAAACATGTCTTTTTGTCCTGTGGGATACAATGAACATCTGAATTTTTCAGTCAATGTAAACTGCATGATGATCACTGGATGTCAGGTTCAGTTGAAGACAGAATGTGTATTTGTTATTCATTCATTCTAACATTGAAATCTGCAGCCTGAAATTGCTGTATATTCTTAGCCCAGTTTCTTCAGAGAGTTGGGCGTTAAGGAGCAGCTGGGAGTGAAGGCAGAACGCCGCTCTCAGTGTCACATGTACATGTCTGCCATCTTGTGGTCTAATACAAATCTGATGCATCACAACACACACATATAAAAGAATAATACTTCTTTAATAAGTTGATTTCTGTATTATTATAACTGTTATAGTGAGGGGTCCAAAAGTCTGAGATCACTAGAGGAAGTGCCTCTATTTTGCAATCATTTCTAATTTATATATATATATATATATATATATATATATATATATATATATATATATATATATATATATATATATATATATATATATATATATATATTTTTACAATAAGATTTCATTAGTTAACTACTTTAGTTAACATAAGAATGAGCAATACTTCTACAGCATTTATTATCCTTAGTTCATGTTAGTTTCAACATTTACTAATTCATTATTAAAATCAAGTTTTGTATTTATTAACATTATAGTTAATGCACTGTTAACTAACATGAACAATCAATGAACAATAATAATATAATAATTAATACTGTACACTGTAAACCCCAATCAGTTGCCTCTTATATGTTAAGAGATTTAAAATTTAAGTAAGCAGAACTTGCAGATTTTTATTTTGTAATCATACATTTTAATTCCCTGAACTTGAAATAATTAAGATAATTCATACATTTATGCTTAAAAATATAATGTAATCTCAAATTTTTAGTAGTTCAAAAGAGAATCAAGAGAGTTTTATTTGTCACATACACAGTTATATACACAATATACAACTGGCAGTGAAATGTAAACAGGTCCGGAAACTTGACTAGCTTTAACTAGCTAATTCAATAAATGCCACCTTGTTAATTGGTTACACAAAGTGTTGGTAGCATTAGCATAGCATAGCACTTGCTGAATGAGAACAGCAATATAAAACATTTAACATAAATCTGTTCTCTAACTAAGCTCATGCTCCACTCGTCACCACGATGGAAACCCTACAGAAACCAACATAACAGAAACTCTTCTAAACTAGCATAATAAAACATTAAACACTGCTAAATCTCCCACTTAATATTAATCTTGCAAAAAAAACAACAACAAAAAAAAACATATTATAACACTTAATTTTGGCATTTACTGACCCTTTTGAGTGTCATGGCAAAGCATGCTGGGAAATGGAAATCCCAGCCCAGTTTCAGTTAAATTTAAGTTTGTCTAAATTAAAAGAAACAAGTTCATGAAACTCAAAACAATGAAACAACTCAGATTACTTAAAATGTGTCAGTTTTGTGAACTCAAAAGAAAAAGAAAGTTCTAAATACTCATAAAAGTTCATTTGTTTGAACTAATTTGTTTAATTTGAGTTGGCTCTACTGAAACCATGTTGAGCGTTAGGGTTTAAAGTGTGACAAATGTATTGCTCATTGTTAGTTAATATATTGTGAGACCTTACTGTAAAGTGTTACCAACAATTTAAAAGTATATTGTCATCAAAACAATTAGGGTAAAAAGCTGATTTGATAAACCAACATGAATTTCAGACATGAAAAAATCAGTGTGAGCTGATAATGATCCAAAGAGCATCTTGTGCTTTAGTGGAAGCAAGAACATCTGCTCGTCTGTTCAAAGAAATTCACAAATATTTCTTCATGTTTGGTTTATTTTCAAGTTTAAAGTCAACAAAATCCTGTTTTTTCAATGTGGACTCATTATGTGTGTCCAAATGTTCCCACTAGGCGTTTGTTTTGTGGACCAAATGAGGACTAAATATGGCATTGTCTTGTTTGACATTTGCCAAATGTTTAGGGATAGTGACTGGATTAGGGTTAGGGTTAGTCTGTAGTAATTGTCTTAATTTCAATTCAACAGGAGGTCTTCACTATGATATAAAAAGCAAATGTGCATGTGTTTTTTTTGTGTATAAACCAGAGTTATAAGAAGGATGGAATTGTAATTCTCATTTAGCCCCAGTTTAAACATGGGTTCAGCATTCAAAGAGGCCTTTCCTTTCCTCAGTGCTTGTTAAAGCATCCGTGGGCTCTGCAGGTAATAGGGGACCCTAACCCAGCAATAACGTCCACTTTGAAGTGGAAACGCTATTAAATCAACTTATGGCTCCCCTCCTCCCACAGGAACAAACATGAGCCCGACAGAGCAGGGCCTTTCCCCACAAGCTACCACACAGTGCTGCCTCTTAAATTTAATTAGGCTGTAATAAAAAAATTCTGAAACAAAGGTGCACTAGACAGCAGAACATTTAGGGAAACAATGCTGTGTTCATTCTTTGTAGTTTACCCTTTTTGATGCCGTCTTATATGTCAGACTCGATCATTAGAAGTTTGCAAAGTGTGCTTAAAGGGATAGTTCACCCCCAAAAATATTATTCTGTCATTGTTTATTCACCCTCATGTCGTTCCAAACCCAAAATTACTTTCTTTCTTCTGTGGAACTCAAAAGAAGATATTTTGAAAAATGTTGGTAGCTAAACCCTTTTGGTGACCATTGTATGAATTTTTCAAAATATCTTTTATGTTCCACAGAAGAAATAAAGTCATATAGGATATAGGAGGGTGAATATAATAAAAGACTTTATATATAGGAAGAAGGTGCACTCCGATTACTTATGAATGGGTGAAAGTGCAACGCCCAATATGGTGAATAAGCCCCGCCTTCTAAATGAAAGAGCCAATCGTTTATTAGTAAAGTCATCGTCACTGCAGCTGCTGCTCCGGTTGTTATAGAAACAGGCAGTGCTCTAAGACGCATGCGCGTTAGCTTTGCCCAGGCTGAAACTTTTTGTCAAGATCTGAGTGTTTAGAAACTAAATTTATGAGACAGTTGTCAGATTTCATTGGTGATTTCAAATATGAAATTTAATCATAAGCTTGGAGAATTTGATGTTTCCCCATTCAAAGAGACAGGAGCTGCACTTACATGTCCGAGAGGTGTTTCAAAGATGGCCGCCAAGGGTAATGACTCGTCTTAAAGGGACTTTGATATAATTTATGACTAAATTAACATTCATTTGGCAGGGATATCGGATCTGATAGATTTGGGTTGATTTTAAATATTAGTACTGGTTCTGTTTGATTTGGAAAATGCATATGCAAATAATATAATATTATGCCATAAGTACATGAGAACAGTCATTTTGTTTTTTGTTTTTAAAAAAGAGTTCATATTGGTCTTTTAATAGTGTTGATGTGAATAAATCCTCTGTTCATCTACCACAAATACAAGTTTTCCTTGTGCTAGCCGATATGGGCTGCTAATGGCACAGTTATGGTCATCATTCTCATTGCTGGAAGATTCTAGTGATGCATTAGTGATGTGGATAAAGAGCATCGGGCATATGGTGTGAAGGGGTTATTGGAAGAATCCTCCGGCCTGGCAGTTATTTTTGTTCAATAGCATTTACATCAGACTTGAATGAAGAGAACCCATCTTGAATCGGGCAGAAACCAGATGCCCATGCAGACATTAAAAGGTCCTTTGGAGACGCAGCTTCAAAACGAATTTAAGGAAATTCCGCGTGTGCGGAACAAAAGCCCAAAGCTATTTATGCAATATCCATCAGAATTTACAGTTCTGTTTAGATCTTTAAAAGTTTGTCTGTGCCGTGTGACTTTGCTTTAGTTTGATGTTCGGTCAGCTAATGAAGATCAAGTTTATGATGCCTTTGGCATTTTAATGTTTTAAATGCTAATAATTAAGATGTTTTTAGAATGTAAGAATATGAGCTCAGAATCAGGGTTAGGATAGTGCATCTCATGAAAGTATTTATTTACATATAGAGCATTATTTATGAATATATCAATGAATGTTTAGAGCAATCCGATACTTGCTTTTGAGTTAAAAAACAATGAAAAGGCTTTAAATTTAGGATTGTTCACGCATAGTGTTCTGAAGACATGACAAAAGAGACGTGTGAAGACATCACACATCTGTGTGAAGATTCTGCAAACTTTCCACTGACAAAATACCAGCAATGTTATTTTATATCATGTTGGACATGAAAGTGAGTCAGTAATGACAGGATTTTCATTTTTGGACTATTGCTTTAAAAATAACACCTCCTTCTTGTCTTGCCGTAGAGGTCAGACGTAGATTTCTCATGACCTGGAACTGGCTCAATCTCACCTTTTCGCTGATCCCAGCACGACCTCTTGCAGAAACACCTCCATGTTAGGCAGAAGCTCCCCTCCTCCTCTGCGGCTGCCCACAGGAAGTGAGTCCTTCGGGGAGGAAATGGCTCCCAGATGTGTGGAGGTGACCCAGAGCTCTGGAGAGAGAGGTGAGCGAAGGTCAGTCAGAAGAAGAAGAACAATAGAGTGTCACAGGCCGCCTTCATCATAGAAGTGAGAATGGATTGCGTAAGAAAAACCTGCATTTGTAACTTCAATTGAAAACATAAAGGGACCATTCATCTGCTCATTCGCCGCTTATGAAAACAGAAATCAGATGTGTTTAATGCGTTTCTGATGAATGGTGGTTCACATGGTTAAAGGAATAGTTCACCCAAAAATTAAAATTATCCCCTTAATTTACTCACCCTCAAAACATCCTAGGTGTATATGACATTCTTCTTTCAGCCAAACACAATCAGAGTTATATTAAAACATGTCCTGGCTAATCCAAGCTTTATAATGGGAGTGAATGCCTTAGTTTTTGAAGCCCAAAAAAGTCAGTCCATCCATCCATCCATCCATGTACGCGAGTCTAGTTCCAGCGGAAGAGTGACACCGGTCACAATGGCTGGTGCTGGTGTTTCACATACATTCGGCCAATCAGAGTACACTTACGTCACTGGTAGTTCCTATTGTGCTGGGTTAGACCCGACTCTGAATTATAAATTTGTTTCCCTAAAATGATTTCTCAGTTCCTGCGGTGCAAACACACCAAAATCGGGGTACTTCAACCAATAATTCTAGGAACTATGAAAAGGTTCCTCCAAGGATGGCTTGAGGGTAGAATCATTTTTGGGTGAATTAACCCTTTAGGGCCAGATTTACTAAATAGGGCAATTTAGCGTGAGAGCGCAATTCCATAAAAGCGCTGATGGGAGTGGACTGTTCTGTGTGTGATCTACAGAGGACACGCAAATTAATGAACACAGACGCAGCCGGATCATTTCCAGCAATTACCAGCGCAATCTATCCATTAGCATTTTTGGTTTAAATAATGGCGCAAACACCAGTAAATTGACAAGCGCAAACTTTTAAATTTAAATACTCTACTCCAATACATTTTTCGTCTGAAAGGGAAACTCCTACAAATGTATATGCAATAAGATCATCCGCAAAAATAACCCTGTCCACACCTTTTCAGTGCTAATTCATCACTGCGTGTCTTTAGTAAATCCTGACAGCAGTTTTTTTTAACACCCAAAGAGGGGTTGCTCTGGCGCAAGCTGTAGGTAAATCTGGCCCTTAATGCATAAAGGCATATTTAGATATCTTGGACACATTCCAAAGTATCTTCAAAAACATTTCTAGTTTTGATTTGCAAAATAGCAGTCACAGCTATGAGATCAATGCAAAAAAAGAAAAAAGAAAAGGCAGGTGCAGCCAAAGGCACTACAGTGATATTTTTAAAGCTTTGTATCTCCTAAATTCATCTGATCCCATTATGTTCTAATACCAGCGGTGATTTTAACAAAAGCGTTTGTTATGTCTGCATTGTCATAGTAGTAGCAACAAACTCACAAACACAGATTGCAACGCTCTTTCATCTCTGACACAGCTTTTTCCACACGCTAGCAGCAGTGAGGTCATCGCAGCCGTATCAAGCGCGTCTCGCAGATGTCCACCTTCAGACTCATCCCGGTTTGTGTATTTCTGCTTGCACATGCTAACGCTCTGTCTGCCCTGCCGAGGATATTAAGGCCAGAGATTTCCGTCGTGTTAGAGATCGTTTGATGGTCGTTTCAAAGCCCAGAATGTTTTGCTATGTTGACAGACGTGTTGTTTAGCAAGGCACGCACGTTTTTGTCCCCGAAAGTTCGTCTGTGAGGTGGCAGGAGGGTGAATTTGAGACATGAGGGGACGGGGATGAGGCGAGGGCTCTCGAGTGTTAGTGAAACATTATGTCACGGCCTTGACGAGGAAATGAAATGCGCAGCATCAATCAGGCGGTGGGCCAAGATCAAAGCCAGCCCCACACTCTCCCATATGGTTCTGTTTGACCAGTGCTTTGCTTTTTCCCTCTTTGCTTTTTTTCTTCTTTTTTTGAGAGCGGGCCTTTTGTTTTTTTTTCCCCGGCAGAAATTCCTCCACGTTACTGAGGCAACGACGTGGTAGCACGCAAGGTGAGAGGTCTAAGAAAACCAAACCTGCCACAGATCACACTCGTCTCTCCAGCATTTCCTCCGCTTTCTTATCCTCCTGCGCTCTCTTTCATGTTCCTCTGTTCGCAGCATCATGTGTTGGGTTATAGCCTGTGCACTAGTACACGTCTCATGTGTGTTGGGTTATAGCATGTGCACTGGTACACGTCTCTGTGTTGGGTTATAGTGTGTGCACTGGTACACGTCTCATATGTGTTGGGTTATAGTATGTGCACTGGTACACGTCTCATATGTGTTGGGTTATAGCCTGTGCACTGGTACACGTCTCATGTGTGTTGGGTTATAGTATGTGCACTAGTACACGTCTCATGTGTGTTGGGTTATAGCATGTGCACTGGTACACGTCTCTGTGTTGGGTTATAGTGTGTGTACTGGTACACGTCTCATATGTGTTGGGTTATAGTATGTGCACTGGTACACGTCTCATATGTGTTGGGTTATAGTATGTGCACTGGTACATGTTTCGTGTGTTGGGTTATAGTATGTGCACTGGTACATGTCTCATATGTGTTGGGTTATAGTATGTGCACTGGTACACATCTCTGTGTTGGGTTATAGCATGTGCACTGGTACACGTCTCATATGTGTTGGGTTATAGTATGTGCACTGGTACACGTCTCGTGTGTTGGGTTATAGTATGTGCACTGGTACACATCTCTGTGTTGGGTTATAGCATGTGCACTGGTACATGTCTCATGTGTGTTAGGTTATAGCCTGTGCACTGGTACACGTCTCTGTGTTGGGTTATAGCCTGTGCACTGGTACACGTCTCAAATGTGTTGGGTTATAGTATGTGCACTGGTACACGTCTCAAATGTGTTGGGTTATAGTATGTGCACTGGTACACGTCTCATGTGTGTTGGGTTATAGCCTGTGCACTGGTACACGTCTCATATGTGTTGGGTTATAGTATGTGTACTGGTACAGGTCTCTGTGTTGGGTTATAGAGTGTGCACTAGTACACACCTCATGTGTGTTGGGTTATAGTGTGTGCACTAGTACACATCTCGTGTGTTGGGTTATAGTATGTGCACTGGTACACGTCTCATGTGTGTTATGTTATAGCCTGTGCACTGGTACACATCTCTGTGTTGGGTTATAGCGTGTGCACTGGTACACGTCTCATGTGTGTTGGGTTATAGTATGTGCACTGGTACACGTCTCGTGTGTTGGGTTATAGCCTGTGCACTGGTACACATCTCATGTGTGTTGGGTTATAGTATGTGTACTGGTACACGTCTCTGTGTTGGGTTATAGTGTGTGCACTGTAACATGTCTCTGTGTTGGGTTATAGCGTGTGCACTGGTACACGTCTCATGTGTGTTGGGTTATAGTATGTGCACTGGTACACGTCTCGTGTGTTGGGTTATAGCCTGTGCACTGGTACACATCTCATGTGTGTTGGGTTATAGTATGTGCACTGGTACACGTCTCTGTGTTGGGTTATAGAGTGTGCACTGGTACACATCTCATGTGTGTTGGGTTATAGTATGTGCACTGGTACACATCTCGTGTGTTAGGTTATAGAGTGTGCACTAGTACACATCTCATGTTTGTTGGCTTATAGTTGTGTGTACTGGTACACGTCTCGTGTGTTTGGGTTATAGTATGTGCACTGGTACATGTCTCGTGTGTGTTGGGTCATAGAGTGTGCACTAGTACACATCTCATGTTTGTTGGGTTATAGTTGTGTGCACTGGTACACGTCTCGTGTGTTTGGGTTATAGCCTGTGCACTGGTACACGTCTCATGTGTGTTGGGTTATAGAGTGTGCACTAGTACACATCTCATGTTTGTTGGGTTATAGTTGTGTGCACTGGTACACGTCTCGTGTGTTTGGGTTATAGCCTGTGCACTGGTACATGTCTCGTGTGTGTTGGGTTATAGCGCGTGCACTGGTACACGTCTCGTGTGTTGGGTTATAGCATGTCCACTGGTACACGTCCCATGTGTGCTGTGTTATAGCATGTGCACTGGTACACGTCTCATGTGTGCTGGGTTATAGCATGTGCACTGGTACACGTCTCATGTGTGTTGGGTTATAGCGTGTGCACTGGTACACGTCTCATGTGTGTTGGGTTATAGCGTGTGCACTGGTACACGTCTCGTGTGTTGGGTTATAGCGTGTGCACTGGTACATGTCTCGTGTGTTGGGTTATAGTATGTGCACTGGTACACGTCTCTGTGTTGGGTTATAGAGTGTGCACTGGTACACATCTCATGTGTGTTGGGTTATAGTATGTGCACTGGTACACATCTCGTGTGTTAGGTTATAGAGTGTGCACTAGTACACATCTCATGTTTGTTGGCTTATAGTTGTGTGTACTGGTACACGTCTCGTGTGTTTGGGTTATAGTATGTGCACTGGTACACGTCTCATGTGTGTTGGGTTATAGAGTGTGCACTAGTACACATCTCATGTTTGTTGGGTTATAGTTGTGTGCACTGGTACACGTCTCGTGTGTTTGCGTTATAGCCTGTGAACTGGTACACGTCTCATGTGTGTTGGGTTATAGAGTGTGCACTAGTACACATCTCATGTTTGTTGGGTTATAGTTGTGTGCACTGGTACACGTCTCGTGTGTTTGGGTTATAGCCTGTGCACTGGTACACGTCTCATGTGTGCTGGGTTATAGCATGTGCACTGGTACACGTCTCATGTGTGTTGGGTTATAGCGTGTGCACTGGTACACGTCTCATGTGTGCTGGGTTATAGCATGTGCACTGGTACACGTCTCATGTGTGTTGGGTTATAGCGTGTGCACTGGTACACGTCTCATGTGTGTTGGGTTATAGCGTGTGCACTGGTACACGTCTCGTGTGTTGGGTTATAGCGTGTGCACTGGTACATGTCTCGTGTGTTGGGTTATAGTATGTGCACTGGTACACGTCTCTGTGTTGGGTTATAGAGTGTGCACTGGTACACATCTCATGTGTGTTGGGTTATAGTATGTGCACTGGTACACATCTCGTGTGTTAGGTTATAGAGTGTGCACTAGTACACATCTCATGTTTGTTGGCTTATAGTTGTGTGTACTGGTACACGTCTCGTGTGTTTGGGTTATAGTATGTGCACTGGTACACATCTCATGTGTGTTGGGTTATAGAGTGTGCACTAGTACACATCTCATGTTTGTTAGGTTATAGTTGTGTGTACTGGTACACGTCTCTGTGTTGGGTTATAGCCTGTGCACTGGTACACGTCTCATGTGTGTTGGGTTATAGAGTGTGCACTAGTACACATCTCATGTTTGTTGGGTTATAGTTGTGTGCACTGGTACACGTCTCGTGTGTTTGGGTTATAGCCTGTGCACTGGTACATGTCTCGTGTGTGTTGGGTTATAGCGCGTGCACTGGTACACGTCTCGTGTGTTGGGTTATAGCATGTCCACTGGTACACGTCCCATGTGTGCTGTGTTATAGCATGTGCACTGGTACACGTCTCATGTGTGCTGGTTTATAGCATGTGCACTGGTACACGTCTCATGTGTGTTGGGTTATAGCGTGTGCACTGGTACACGTCTCATGTGTGTTGGGTTATAACGTGTGCACTGGCACACGTCTCGTGTGTTGGGTTATAGCGTGTGCACTGGTACATGTCTCGTGTGTTGGGTTATATCGTGTGTGCACTGGTACACGTCTTATGTAAGTTGGGTTATAGTATTTGCACTGGTACACATCTCATGTGTGTTGGGTTATAACGTGCACTGGTACACGTTTTGTGTGTTAGGTTATAGCATGTGCACTGGTACATGTCTCGTGTGTTGGGTTATAGCGTGTGCACTGGTACACGTCTCGCGTGTTTGGGTTATAGTATGTGCACTGGTACACGTCTCGTGTGTTAGGTTATAGCGTGTGCACTGGTACACATCTCGTGAGTTGGGTTATAGCGTGTGCACTGGTACACGTCTCGTGTGTTGGGTTATAGCGTGTGCACTGGTACACGTCTCATGTGTGTTGGGTTATAGCGAGTGCACTGGTACACGTCTCATGTGTGCTGTGTTATAGCGTGTGCACTGGTACACGTCTCATGTGTGCTGGGTTATAGCGTGTGCACTGGTACACGTCTCATGTGTGTTGGGTTATAACGTGTGCACTGGTACACGTCTCATGTGTGTTGGGTTATAGCGTGTGCACTGGTACACGTCTCATGTGTGTTGGGTTATAGCGTGTGCACTGGTACACGTCTCATGTGTGTTGGGTTATAGCTTGTGCACTGGTACACGTCTCATGTGTGTTGGGTTATAGCGTGTGCACTGGTACACGTCTCGTGTGTTGGGTTATAGCGCGTGCACTGGTACACGTCTCGCGTGTTGGGTTATAGCGCGTGCACTGGTACACGTCTCGCGTGTTGGCACGCACACGAGAATGCATCTACTCAGAGCACGTGTTTGAGTTTGGGTCAGCGAGAGCATCCCCGGGTGTTCTTGATGCTGGTTCATATGGGTTTGAAAACATCTGGTGTAACCAGCAACTAACATTTACCTTAAATGCATGGGAGTGTTAACAAATTATTATTTAATTATTATTAATTATTATTAAAGTTTATTTACATGCATTTTCCAAGGTAAAATGTGTTTTCATTCATTATTAATTCATAAAAGCCACATGACACCACATGACATTGCTATAAAAATGTAAAATTATCTGATATTTTAAGAACTTACTGATCTTGACATTCTTTCTTTCTTTCTTTCTTTCTTTCTTTCTTTCTTTCTTTCTTTCTTTCTTTCTTTCTTTCTTTCTTTCTTTCTTTCTTTCTTTCTTTCTTTCTTTCTTTCTTTCTTTCTGCATTCCTTTCTTTCTATGTTTCTTTCTTTCTGCATTTCTGTTTCTTTCCAGCATTTTTACATTTTCTTTCTTTCTTTCTTTCTTTCTTTCTTTCTTTCTTTCTTTCTTTCTTTCTTTCTTTCTTTCTTTCTTTCTTTCTTTCTTTCTTTCTTTCTTTCTTTCTTTCTTTCTTTCTTTCTTTCTTTCTTTCTTTCTTTCTGGGTTTCAAAAATCTAAATAAATTTTAATACAGGAATCAAACCATGCTCATCATGCAAGAGGTGTTCAAGCCACTGTATGTTTGAATTAAATTTTAATGCACTTTAATGCACAAAAGATAAATCTAAAGAACAATGAGTGTCACATATGCATTTTAAACCAGACTCCTTTTGAAGAAATGATGTGTGTAACGTTACAAACACTTTGGCTGGTATTTTTCTGCATGTGCATGCTAACACTCCTCTATCTGCCCTGGTGAAGAGATCTCGGCGGACTCAAGAGGCTTGTGGACCCATGCAGTACCACTTTCACCAGGGGATCCTGTGTTACTATCGCTGACCCAATTTTAATCCACTCCTGTCCAAAACTCTTCCAGCGCACCATTGTTTATATCAGCCGTCGTATAGTTTCTCCATAACTCCGGTACCCCTAAGCTGTTTATTTCCTGTCAAAGAGTTTCGGTGACGTTGTGGTGTATAAATGTCTTGATCAGACGCAGGTGCGCGGTGTGGGAGGGACATGTGATCGGATTTGCTCCGGAGGCTGATTTTGACAGGGACCACCATGGTGCAAATCTAAACAAGCTAAAATGCCAGTGAAAGTGGCTCCAACTCTTTGTGACAAAAAGGAGCAGCGTGGAATGGGTCACTGTACATGCACGTTTTATGATATTAAATAATCACCTGTGCATCTTTCATAATTGATATTAGCGGTTAAAACACATGCTCTAATGCATTGCTGTTGCAGGGGAAAAGGCAGGACTTGTTCAGGTCACTTTTAATAAAACTAAAATTTGTCCCATGCACTTTTTCATTGGAATTTTTTGTTTTGTTTTCGTTGAGCAAAGGTTTAAGGTATTGTATGCTGCCTATAACTGTGAATAACATGGCACATTTTGTACTTTTCCCTTCTCTAGCACTCATTTCGGTTCATGGGGCCTCTGCTAATGAGCTGATAATGTTGAATCAGGTGTGTTATATATGGGAGCTAGAGTACTAAAAGGACCAGCAACATTGATCTAACACACTCCTAGCTCGGCCAAAGCTTGGCCTCTGATCACTCCTGAAAACGATGCATGATTTTCTCCTCTTCTGCTTTTCATTGCCACACAAATAAAAATAGCAAGACAATACAAATAGGATACAGTTGTATTACTTGGTCACTTAGTCAGCGATCAGAAATGTCTTGGTCTTGCACTGAACATTCTGTCCCTCTCTGTCTCTTGAAATCATTGCTGCACCCCAAGGCTACATATTAGATCTGTCAGTTTTCTTAATCTACTAGAAGACGTTAAGACATAAGAGAGACTCAAATATGAGGCCCATTGTTTGTACTTTTGACTGTTGATTAGAGCTCAGTTTTAAAGCTGCCCCATAGCCAACTCTGTTCAGAAATCAATTCATGGTGTTTTTTTAATTTCATACTTTTCATACAGCATATTCTTTGGCTCTGAAACCAATTTGAAGTTCAGCAGGACGCTAGTTATGAGATTTTGAAATGAAATTAACAATCACAATGATGGGACACAATCAAGGCAGGTTTGGTTTCATTTAAATTGACACATTGTTCTTAGTTGTAAAGGTCAAAATATTCTCTGTAAACCTGAATAAGTTGGCAAAACTCAAAAAAATTTAGTGTGTGCAAAAATTTTAAGTCAAGAAATTCAAGGTTTAAGTATGCAGAACTGGCAGATTTTTATTTTGTATTTAAAAATTATTGAAATGTTTGAGTACACTAGTTCATACATTTAACTTAAATGTTCATGTAACCTCAATGTGAAAATGTTTACTAGTATAAACTTAGCTAACAATAACGAGCTAATTCAGAAAATGCTAACTTGCTAACATGTTAACGTGTATGGTATAGCACTTGCTGAATGAGCACAGCAATATAAGGCATTTAACACCCAGATGGTAACTCTCCCAAAACACAATGTCTTCTACATTAGCATTACAAAACATTAAACACTACTAAATCTCCTCTTAACATTAATCTTGCACAAAAATAAATAAACATAATATAACTTTCCCTTTCGAGTGCCATGGGCAAAGCATGCTGGGAAATACAAATCCCAACCCAGTTTCAGTTCAAATTTAAGTTTGTCTAAATTAAAATAAATAATTTCATAAAACTCAAAACAATGAAACAGTTCAGTTTACTTAAAATATATCAGTTCTGTGAACTTGAAAGAAAAAGAAAGTGCTAAATACTCATAAAAGTTCATTTGACTGCACTTATTTGTTTAATTTAAGTTTGTCCTACTCAAACCAATTCATTATTTTGAGTGTTAGGGTTTACAGTGTTGATGTAATGGTTTAATTCATGACCGGATTCACTTTGTGGTCTTGGTCAGTCCTGACCATATCTGGTCTATCTATGGTGGTACATCATATATAAACACAGATAACATACAGCATTGAGTGTTTTTTTATTTTATTTTTTTTCAAAATGTTACAGTGCAAAAAAAAATTATATAGAGAAATGTTCTTGTTAGCATAGACAAATATGGCATGCATAGACACTCAGCATGTCCAAAATAATGTTCAGTTTACCCTTGAAAACCTCGCCATGCCATAAAGTCAACAGAGAGACAGCATGAAACAGCATGTGAAACAGCAAGCCTGCTTCTCAGCTCCTTCCTATTGTCTGTCTTTGGGCTGTGCTGGGGAAAAAGAGGAGGTGTGGGGTGTTGGTGCAGTGGTGGAGGGGGTGTGTATGGACTAAAGGCTTGTTTTTTGGGAGAAATCTGGAATCAATATGCTTCAGACAATTTCAAGACAACTCTACAGCAGAGTCTTTGCCACTACCTTAGATCGAGCCCCCTCCTTATGGCTCTGTCCTCCAATCACGACGTACATCGCCTTCCTGTTTCCTTTGAGCGGCTCCACCCCTCAACCAATCCACCTCTCAACCAATCGCTGTTAAGTAGGTAGGGCTTTTCGAAGACTTAGGCACTGGCCTTTATAAAAGACCTGACAACCAGATAGTGATTTGAGGTTTCAAGAACTGACCTACAGCTGCATGACACACTGCGGAGACAGAGATTTTTACATGCCCAGATGAATGGTTGTATAATCCGGGACTTTCTTGCACGCTTTTTGCTTTGATTTGTTTTGCTTTCCCTCCAAATTGCTCTCCGTCAAAGGAAAAACAACAGGCCACAAGTGAAGCGGAATAGGACAGAAGCACGGGATTGACAAGTGAAGGACGACGGACCGTCATGCGAGAGGAACAGTCTTGTGGCGACTTTCCCGAGGGTGGGGTCCTACCCAGTGAAGAGGAGCAAGAGCGTCGCCCCAACAAGTGCCCCGTCGTCGTTGCACCACCGACTGGTCCTCGGAAGCGGCTGACGGGTCCCAAGAAAGAGCCTGGTGGCCCCCTACCACAGGAAGACAAAACACCACTGGAGGGCCCGTCTGCGCTTGTTCCCTCTGGCCCCAAAAGGCCCAAGAGGAATTCACCCTCCTCCTCATCAAACTCATCAGCCTCCCTAGTGCCCACCGTGAGCGCGGTGTCACCTGTGCCCGGGCAACCATTCGAGGACCTCCACACGCAACGGGTGATCGCAAATGTCCGGGAGCGGCAGCGCACGCAGTCCCTAAACGACGCTTTCGCCTCGCTGCGGAAGATCATCCCCACACTGCCTTCAGACAAACTTAGCAAGATTCAGATCCTCAAACTGGCATCGAGATACATCGACTTTCTCTATCAGGTTCTCCAGAGCGATGAGATGGATGCCAAGCTGGCCAGCTGTAACTACCTGGCTCATGAGAGGCTGAGCTACGCCTTCTCCGTTTGGAGGATGGAGGGTGCTTGGTCCATGTCCGCCACTCACTAGACATTCATCTGTTCCTAATCCTGCCTACTGACCCTACAGCCCTACGAAACTCCAGTTCCAACCAGACGCTGAACTCTGAACCTGCATTCTGCCCGAGAGAAAGTGACTCTGATTATTAAATCCATTGCTGCCTATCAACTAGCTACGGCTTCAACTTCACCATCAACGGCCATTTGACTCCTGCTGCCATGACCTGACCCTGCCTAAAGCTGACCTCTGACCTTCCACCACAGATCTTTTCATGTTTTCTCAGAGCGACCCACTACAGGTATGTCAGACCTCAAGTTTGTAAAATTAAGTGTTATTAATGAAATACGATAGCTGATATGAGCACATGGTTCTGGTTTATGTCCGAGTGGATGATCTACAAGTTTACACTTTCTCGCAAACAAGAAAATGGCTTGCTCATTGATTATGGACCTGTTGGGTTTATTTTATTGCATACATCACAAGTGTTTGGTGAATTTATGGTATATGTGGAATCATGTATAATCAAACATGCACCCAAAACAGTTAAGCAGTCATTGAATTCATTCTTCAGACTATAGAGTTCATAATCTCAGTAAAAATATATACAGACAGTCCCTGTACTTTACCATGCATCAAATGGCACTGATCGGGAAGTTCTGCTCCCAAGCCTCCTAAGATATTACTTTTATTAATATAAGAAACTATAAGTTATCATTTTAAGGGCATTATCATGAAAAGTTTTCTTAAGGGGTTTGTTGTAACTGCCTCGCTGCCCTTATTGTGGCTTGGCCAGCATTGAAACTGAACAAAACAGAGCCTATTTTTGTGGCTGGACCTTTAACCAGCTGGAGTAGCTCTCACCCGCTGAACTGATGCTATTGATCTAATGAACAGTTAACCAGTTTCAGAATCATATGTACACCGCAAATTTAATAGACTGCACATTTATAAATGCGGAGAATGTTCATAATATCTCATTTTGTCTTGACTGTATAATAGACTGCAAATCTGGTTAAACATTCGTACATTGAAGCAAATTTATTGTGTTTATTTTATTTTTATGGATTTATTTACTTTTTACTTGGAAAAGGTTTATGAATCATAACCACATAAAAAGAAAAAAAAAAAAAAAAAAACTGCATTGACAAGACACATATTACTCTTAAGATAATCGTCTTTTACAATATGTAGGATATTAATGCTTTTTCTCCCATTTAATAATTCTTTGCACCAATAATCTGTTTTAAATGTTTACAATTTCAGATTTAGACGAATAGTCATTCATAAGACTCTGAACAGTTGTCGTTTTGTTTAAATATAAAAGAACGAACAGCCAATTAATGATTCAAAACCCAGGTTAATAGCAATGTAAAATTAAATACATAAAAAACTTGTCTCAAGAATATGTGAGATATTAGCCATTTTGAGAATACGAAACTTTTCTTGGAATTTTAGAATTCCAAGATTCTAAAATGTCCACTTATTGTTTGACCGCAATCAAACAGATATTATTCTTAGAGACAAAATTATTCTTGTCATATGATGCATGTTTATTCTAAACACTTACGAATCAGGTGTATCTAAATACTACACAACATTCATCTCCTGATATTACGCCTGTTGGCGTAACCTCTACTTGTGGTTTTATATGCATTGTCTTAACCACCAGTACATTTAATATACTTCAAGTATCTGTGGTATAAACCACAACACACACACACACATATATATATATATATATATATATATATATATATATATATATATATATATATATATATATATATATATATATATATATATATATATATATATATATAATTCTGTTCTGGTCATTCAGATATATATTTGGATTTATAACTAAAGTAATGTGTAACTAATATGTTAGTACATAGTAATAACAATGTAATTAACATGTAATTAATATAAATGTGCAATTATTCCACAATATTTTCAACTGAGCTCTCAAGACTGAGAACCAGGGGCCATGTGTTGCTGTTAAAGATAACGGGGAACAAAGAAAAATCATTAAAGGAAAAGAAAAGTGAGTGAACAGGAAGCAGGGAAAGGTGGAGAGGACTCTCCTTTAGCCCACGGGTGTAAATCGCCCTCCCTCTGCCCTTCACGGGATCTCGTATCCAGTGTCGTGCAATCAGAGGCGACCGGGCCTAGACATGCAGGAACCTAATGATTGGAAACAGTTGTGGGGTGTTACAGAGGTGTGTGTCTATCAGTGTGTGTGTGTATGAGAGATACATCCCATACAACACACACAAATACGCACACTAATTTAGTTCGCTGATATACATCAGTTTGATGTTAATGTATATGACGAGGAAGATTTTAGTGAGCATATGTGACTTTGTACCCATTTGAGCCATACGATACTATAGATTTTTGGGCACTGCACACAGAGTTTGGAAATATTTTATCTGCATGACTGTGTGTAATTTTAGGATGGTAAAATCCCCCTGTAAACCCATCTGAAACAAAGATATTCTGCAGCAACGTGCCAACGCTTAGCTGTGCCCAGGTCCTGACTAAATCTGCACACATTTTTTACATTTTCTGCACTGAATTTGGGGGAAAATATGCAGAAATCTGTGAAACGGAGTTGAAACAACTCACCGTTATTGGTAGCTGTAATCAAATGAACTTAAATGTTTAACAAAAGAACAAGCAAGGGAATGTATAGAGCTTAACCCAACAGAAAGGAAACAATTTTGCAGTGTTTTGTACAATGTAAAAATATATATGATCAATAAGTTATGACAACATGCATTTTTAGATTGCTTTGACTCATCAAAATAAGCAGTTTTCAACTCTTTTTTTAAGTCAGTTTATTGTAATTTAAGTTGAAGTGACTTAAATATCCAAATTGATTGTACTTAAAAATTTGACAAGCTTTTTTTTTTTACATTGTGTTTCTGTGGAGTAGCTCTTACATTCTTATGCATTTAAATGATAATAAATTATACTCTTTAACTTTGAACATCTTTGAAAATAAACTTTAAGTTTACAACTGGAGCTATAAAAGGTGCATTAATCAATACATGGACCCTTTTTCTGCTAATAAATTATTATTATGTTAAAAGAGTGTCCATCTTAAGATTAATAATGGCCATTGTATGGGATGTTATTTTACAAAGTCTTTAGCCACAATAGAATTTCTACAGAAACAAACCAAAATAACAAGAAGATACTTGAAATTCTGCTTTCAACCAGTTTTCTGATTCAGGCCAGGCTATTATCACAATCTTAATCAATAAAAATGCATCTTCTTTTATGAATATATAATTTAATTTTGCATTGTTTTGTTTTTTAAGTCATCCAATCTTGATTTGTGGAAAAAAATATCTGTACTGTTAATGGAAACAAAGTAACTACGACTCTTTGTCAGGACTTATTTTGGGTTGTGGTTTACTTGGACTTGTCATATTCACCACATGCTGTATTGCTTTAGCAATGTCCTTCATTTATACGAGATGAGTCAACATGTTTGCCGGTGCTCATGGGAATGAATCCTTCGCTTTAGGCTGTGATGACATGCAGATTCCAGCAAACCGATTGGGCAATTTAAATAAAGCTGTTTATGAAGTTGCACCGATCCAAACAAACACACTACATCTATGAAATGTTTTAGCTGCATGGATAATAATGATCAAAATATAAAATAAGCAAAATGTTAAATCATTTTAAATGGCGTATATAGCACCATACATGCATAAATATTACTATATTTGTGCAAATAGTCCAAAGTTAATTTTTAAATGCATTACGTAATGATTTTAATTATAAAACACATTTCTGACATCTTCTCCCCTTCTGTCTTCTCAACAGTATCCCATTATCCCAGAGGACATCATGCTTCAACATCAAGCCAACAATCTTTCCCTTCTCCCAATGGAGCTATACAACGAAATGCAAAAAAAAAAAAAAAAATGACCCTCAAGTGGAACGGACACCAGCGGTGGTCTGGTGACCAAAAACGAATCTAAACTAAAATCGCTCAGACAATTCCACATGACTCTGATTCAGTGGCAGAGTGCTGATTTGAGATCAGCGTTCATTGACTTTGACTGTATGGACACAAAGAGGCAGACATTGACTGTCACATGGACTCTACATGTATAGCTAACCTTAGCCTGACGGAAAAATGCTACGTAGACTCACTATATTCTCTGATATACAGATCCCATCATTCCAGAGTTGTTGCGCTTGTCATTCATGCTGTATATTAGCAACATTATTGCTTTTGTGACAGTGTAACAATTTTGTCATGGTATATACCACATGTCTAAATGTATAAAGGTTGTTACGCATATTAAAAAAATAAAGCTGTAAGATTAATTCTACTATACAATGACTTGGTGAATAGCAAATGCTTAAAAGTAAGTTAGAGTTATCTGACAGCTACTTTATAATAAGTTACTTATGGAAGCTTGTTGCCGTCACAAAATAAAACATTTTAAAAGATAATTGCAACTTTTTATCTCACAATTGTGAGTTTACATCTCTTTTTTTCTCAGAATTGTTAGATATAAACTCGTAATTGTGCGATATAAAGTCAGAATTGTGAGATATAAAGTCAGAATTGAGAGATATAAAGTCAGAATTGAGAGATAAAGTCAGAATTGAGTGATATAAAGTCAGAATTGAGAGATATAAAGTCAGAATTGAGAGATATAAAGTCAGAATTGAGAGATATAAAGTCTGAATTGAGAGATATAAAGTCAGAATTGAGTGATATAAAGTCAGAATTGAGAGATATAAAGTCAGAATTGAGAGATATAAAGTCAGAATTGAGAGATATAAAGTCAGAATTGAGAGATATAAAGTCTGAATTGAGATATAAAGTCAGAATTGTGAGATATAAAGTCAGAATTGTGATATAAAGTCAGAATTGAGAGATATAAAGTCAGAATTGTGATATAAAGTCAGAATTGTGAGATATAAAGTCAGAATTGAGAGATATAAAGTCAGAATTGAGAGATATAAAGTCTGAATTGTGATATAAAGTCAGAATTGAGAGATATAAAGTCAGAATTGTGATATAAAGTCAGAATTGTGAGATATAAAGTCAGAATTGAGAGATATAAAGTCAGAATTGAGATATAAAGTCAGAATTGAGAGATATAAAGTCAGAATTGTGATATAAAGTCAGAATTGTGTGATATGAAGTCAGAATTGAGAGATATAAAGTCAGAATTGAGAGATATAAAGTCAGAATTGAGATATAAAGTCAGAATTGAGATATAAAGTCAGAATTGTGAGATATAAAGTCAGAATTGTGAGATATAAAGTCAGAATTGAGAGATATAAAGTCAGAATTGAGAGATATAAAGTCAGAATTGTGTGATATAAAGTCAGAATTGAGAGATATAAAGTCTGAATTGTGATATAAAGTCAGAATTGAGAGATATAAAGTCAGAATTGAGATATAAAGTCAGAATTGTGAGATATAAAGTCAGAATTGAGAGATATAAAGTCAGAATTGAGAGATATAAAGTCAGAATTGAGATATAAAGTCAGAATTGAGAGATATAAAGTCAGAATTGTGATATAAAGTCAGAATTGTGTGATATGAAGTCAGAATTGAGAGATATAAAGTCAGAATTGAGATATAAAGTCAGAATTGAGATATAAAGTCAGAATTGTGAGATATAAAGTCAGAATTGTGAGATATAAAGTCAGAATTGGAGAGATATAAAGTCAGAATTGAGAGATATAAAGTCAGAATTGTGAGATATAAAGTCAGAATTGAGAGATATAAAGTCAGAATTGTGAGATATAAAGTCATTGAATTGTGAGATATAAAGTCAGAATTGAGAGATATAAAGTCAGAATTGAGAGATATAAAGTCAGAATTGTGAGATATAAAGTCAGAATTGATTTATATAAAGTCAGAATTGAGATATAAAGTCAGAATTGAGAGATATAAAGTCAGAATTGAGATATAAAGTCAGAATTGCGAGATATAAAGTCAGAATTGAGATATAAAGTCAGAATTGCGTGATATAAAGTCAGAATTGAGATATAAAGTCAGAATTGAGATATAAAGTCAGAATTGAGATATAAAGTCAGAATTGTGTGATATGAATTCAGAATTGCGTGATATTAAGTCAGAATTGTGAGATAGTCTTCTGTATTCTGACTTTATATCTCTCAATTCTGACTTTATATCTCAATTCTGACTTTATATCTCTCAATTCTGACTTTCATATCTCTCAATTCTGACTTCATATCACACAATTCTGACTTTATATCTCTCAATTCTGACTTTATATCTCAATTCTGGCTTTATATAAATCAATTCTGACTTTATATAAATCAATTCTGACTTTATATCTCACAATTCTGACTTTTTATATCTCACAATTCTGACTTAATATCTCACAATTCTGACTTTATATCTCTCAATTCTGACTTTATATCTCACAATTCTGACTTTATATCTCTCAATTCTGACTTAATATCTCACAATTCTGACTTTATATCTTTATATCTCAATTCTGACTTTATATCACACAATTCTGACTTTATATCTCACAATTCTGACTTTATATAATCAATGACTTTATATCTCACAATTCTGACTTTATATCTCACAATTCTGACTTTATATCTCTCAATTCTGACTTTATATCTCTCAATTCTGACTTTAATATCTCTCTCAATTCTGACTTTATATCTCACAATTCTGACTTTATATCTCTCAATTCTGACTTTATATCTCTCAATTCTGACTTAATATCTCTCAATTCTGACTTTATATCTCTCAATTCTGACTTTATATCTCACAATTTTGACTTTTATATAAATCAATTCTGACTTAATATCACGCAATTCTGACTTTATATCTCTCAATTCTGACTTTATATCTCTCAATTCTGACTTTATATCTCTCAATTCTGGCTTTATATAAATCAATTCTGACTTTATATCACTCAATTCTGACTTTATATCTCACAATTCTGACTTTATATAACTCAGTTCTGACTTTATATCTCTCAATTCTGACTTTATATCTCACAATTCTGACTTAATATCTCACAATTCTGACTTTATATCTCACAATTCTGACTTTATATCTCACAATTCTGACTTTATATAACTCAGTTCTGAATTCTGACTTTATATCTCTCAATTCTGACTTTAATATCTCACAATTCTGACTTTATATCTCTCAATTCTGACTTTATATCACGCAATTCTGACTTTATATCTCTCAATTCTGACTTTATATCACGCAATTCTGACTTTATATCACAATTCTGACTTTATATCTCTCAATTCTGACTTTATATAAATCAATTCTGACTTTATATCTCACAATTCTGACTTTATATAAATCAATTCTGACTTTATATCTCTCAATTCTGACTTTATATCTAACAATTCAGACTTTATATCTGTCAATTCTGACTTTATATCACACAATTCTGACTTTATATCTCACGATTCTGACTTTATATCTCTCAATTCTGACTTTATATCTCTCAATTCTGACTTTATATCTAACAATTCAGACTTTATATCTAACAATTCTGACTTTATATCTCACGATTCTGACTTTATATCTCTCAATTCTGACTTTATATCTCTCAATTCTGACTTTATATCACACAATTCTGACTTTTATATCTCAATTCTGACTTTATATCTCTCAATTCTGACTTAATATCACGCAATTCTGACTTTATATCTCTCAATTCTGAGTTTATATCTCACAATTCTGACTTTATATCTCACAATTCTGACTTAATATCACATAATTCTGACTTTATATAAATCAATTCTGACTTTATATCTCACAATTCTGACTTTATATAAATAAATTCTGACTTTATATCTCACGATTCTGACTTTATATCTCACGATTCTGACTTTATATCTCTCAATTCTGACTTTATATCTAACAATTCTGACTTTATATCTCTCAATTCTGACTTTATATCTAACAATTCTGACTTTATATCTAACAATTCTGACTTTATATCTCACGATTCTGACTTTATAGCTCACGATTCTGACTTTATATCTCTCAATTCTGACTTTATATCTCTCAATTCTGACTTTATATCACACAATTCTGACTTTATATCTCTCAATTCTGACTTTATATCTCTCAATTCTGACTTAATATCACGCAATTCTGACTTTATATCTCTCAATTCTGAGTTTATATCTCACAATTCTGACTTTATATCTCACAATTCTGACTTAATATCACGCAATTCTGACTTTATATCTCTCAATTCTGACTTAATATCACGCAATTCTGACTTTATATCTCACAACTCTGACTTTATATCTCACAATTCTGACTTTATATCTCACAATTCTGACTTAATATCTTGTAATTCTGACAATTTTATATCTCTCAATTCTGACTTTATATCTCACAATTCTGACTTCATATCTTGCAATTGCGAGAAAAAAATCTGAATTGTGAGATAAAAAGTCTAATTACCTTTTTTATTTTTTATTCTGTGGCAGAAACAAGCTTCCATAGTTACTGCCTATCACAACAACAAAAACTATTTTGAAGAATAACAACAAATGGGGGAAATTTTAAGCGACAGATCAAGTTGTTGATGTTCTGCTAGTACGATTTCTTTAGGATCCAGCCAGACAGACACTGCTAATTACTTAATTAGAATAAAATTCTGGCTAAACGTGGTCTGCACATAAACTTGGCATTGTCCTTTTTAGTTTGAGGCTTCAATAAATATATGTCTGGTTGGCAAGAAATAAGACAGACCGCCTCACCACAAAAGTGCCATGTTCTGCTGTTTAGTATGTGTAATTAGGTAAGGCAATTACAAGATGTATGTTTGAAGCTAAGTGCAAAACACACTGCCATTGTGGCCCAAACTAAAGCAGAAGACTAAATAGAAGAAACCAGTGACCAGATGAACTACTGCCGATCTATGAATGATGCAGTGGCTTCAGGCTTCACTCTCTCTAGTCACTGAACACTAGAGAGTCATTGAGAGTCATTGAGTATTTCACATTTCTTTGGTTGTGTGCATGTGCAATACATAATTGTACTGGTATCAAAATTTATCATGGCACCATCATAGTTAATGTTAAAAGACTAAAACAATAATATGGCATCTCTTTTAAATAGTGTAAGATGCTTTCAGTGTAAGTTTTTTTTGCATCACACTTTAGATTAGGGTCCAGTTCTCACTATTAACTACGACTTTTGCCTCAATAAACTCCTAAAAACTGCTTATTAATAGTTAGTAAGGTCCCAGACAGCAACATAGTGTCGGTCCAGATCCAGGGCAACATCTGGTACGCATGGAATCCACATGTAGCAGATGTAGCCCGGATCTGGGCCGACACAATCGGCCAATGGCGTAGTTGTTAAGTTTGGGTATTGGGTAGGATTAAGGGTTGTAGAATATGGTCATACAAAATAAGGCATTAATATGTGCTTTATAAGCAGAGTTGGAAAGGTTACTTTTAAAATGTATTTCACTACAGATTACAAAATACATGCTTTAAAAAGTAATTTGTAATTTAAAAAGTTTTGTAACTTAACCTAAATACTTCAGAATTCTTTGGAATACTAATAAGGCATGTAACGCCAAACACAGGACTTGGTTTTCCTCTGCATATTATTTTAAACAACATCAGTTTTCCACAATATTTCTTGAAGCAAAAAATGCAGACAATCTTAGAAAAAAGAAAACAAAAAACCATACTGGCATTAAGACCTGGGGTGTGTAAACTGAATCGGATGAACAGGGTATGTTGTACTTATTTTGTCTTCTGGGAAACATGTAGTTATTAGGAAGGGCAGTACTAAATGAAAAGAAATATGATCTTTAAACAAAATAAGAAAAATGTACACATCCTGTTCAAAAGTTTTCACCCCAGCTTGTTTCCGCTACTAAATATAAAAATAAAAAAGGTATTTGTGACATTTTATCTCACAATTCTGACTTTTTCTCTCGCAATTGCAAGTTATAAACTGAGATAAAGTTATTACATTTCAAAATGTAATTCTGAGAAAAAAAGTCTTTTTCCCACTCATACTTGTACATTATAACTCACGAGTCTCGCAATTCTCTGAAAAAAAGTCACAATTACCTAAACAAATGACTTAACATGAAACATGAAAACAGCCGTGGATCATCCAGCTAACAACAGACAGTAAAGATTCAAGGGTATGTACATTTGTATAAATTCAGTCATTTTGTCTTTGTCTTGTGTAGTATATGTAAACATCTATTATGTAGAATAGCTCATTCAGGCCCATACTAACTAAAAGTACACATGCTATTTTTTTTTATGATCCCAGATCCCTATTATTTTGTTAAAATAATTAACATTTTGCATATTTTGCAAGGGGTATGAAACCAATCACCAATTGCTGTTTACATTAATTGCCCATTAGAGTTTACATTAATGTTTAAATGAAAAAATGACATTCAAATTCAAAGTAATCACTTTAGTAATCTAAAATACTTTTCGGCTGTAACTGTAATTTGATTACCACCCATTTAAAATATAACTAATGAAATGGTTACTAAAATTTTGAATGCATTACTAAGTTACATGTCTTTCATTACTCCCCAACCCTGTTTATAAATACTAATAAACAGCCAATATTCTAGTAATATGCATGCTAATAAACAACTAGTTCATAGTGAGAATTGAACCCTTTTACAGTAGTAACAACAGCTTTATTTTGGTGGAGAATGCGGGCACTGTAGTTACCATAGTATATCTTTTTTTTGAAATGGCAATGCTATGTTGAAATAATAAAGAGATCAAGCAGTAGATCTGAGTGAATTTTTGACAAATAATAGAAAACATATGGATGTGCACGTGACACATTTGATTTAGTTCACTGGTATTTGATGTTCAGACATTTTAGCATCAGAATGTACAAATAAAAGCCGAACGAAATTCAGGCAAACAAAAATGCTTTTCATTTTAATTAGGAAGATAGAAACAGTACAAAATAGACATTCTTTTCTATACACAGAAGAAATAAAAGAAATCGGAAATAAACAAGGGAATCGTTAAGCACAGGAAGATTCGAAAACATAATTTCTGTTATTCTTTGTTAAACAGATCCAGTTAGTGGGGTCGACAGGCGCAGTACTTCAAGGCACATAGGTGAAGTCTTTTGGTCGTAGGTAACTATTTACATTGTCCATACAACAAGGCGAAGGGGGAATGAATGACAGAGGAATTAAGACGTCGCTGGTTTGCTTTTACAGGAGTGAAGATGACAGCACACGCTCTCCATTTTACTTCATAAAGGGTTTGGAGAGACAAGAGAATACAAGCGCTTTCAGAGGTATATCGAAACAGTACAAATGCACAAAGCTATTGTAAAAATACACCACTAAAATATAACTGTATATAAGATGCATATCAGTGTCCAAACTGCAACGGAATGTCAAGATCTGTTTGTAGTCACTGTTGAAACTGTCACTAAGTGCTGTCGAATTTAGGATTTCCGAACTGAAGGTAAACTGGTGTGTTTTGGTATGCAAGTGCACTGTTTGAAGTACTATAAATATGCAGCAAGATCGCCACTAGTTCCGACAGATTAGCTATGACTTCATTAATGGGTGAACGTCTGCATCTGCTCTACAACAGTCTTCATGTGGGTCTGATGGGCAAAGGCTACCCAGGGTCTTCATGAAAACCTCAGCCATATGAACACAATACATCGATAAATGGGAGGATGGTACTATATACATGGAATCATACAAACGCATAACTATCCACAGTGGTTTGGTACAAGGCAAAAGAGGGAGGAAGTAAAGACTCGTTGGTCGGGCAGGTTTCTGTAGAGGAATGCCTCATTCGAAATAACAGCAATTTGTCAGGTCACGATTGTTTCTTGTAGTGAAAGCATGTTAACGCTGTATTAGGTAAAGGGTTGTGCAGACTCAAAAAGATGAGATTTGGTCATTGTCATCCAAGTCATGCTGAATACGATTCAACGCTTGAATTGAGCCGTAGGGGCGTTCATCAATCCAAAAAGCACAACGCGAAAGTCAAACAAGCACCATGAACTGTGCTACTAGTCAAATGTAACGTCCCGACAATCCAGACAGCACACTTTAAAGGGATAGTTCACCCAAAAATGAAAATTACCCCATGGTTTACTCACCCTCAAGCCATCCTAGATGTATATGACATTCTTCTTTCAGACGAACACAGAGTTATATAAAAAAATGTCCTGACTCTTCTAAGCTTTATAACGTGTTAAATATGGATATTTTTCTTACACAAACGCATCGATTCACTTCAAAAGGCCTTTATTAACCCCCTGGAGCCGTGTGGAGCACTTTTATAATGGATGGATGTGCTTTTTTGGGCTTCAAATTTTGGGCTTCCATTCACTCCCATTATAAAGCTTGGAAGAGCCAGGACATTTTTTAATATAACTCCGATTGTGCTCGTCTGAAAGAAGAATGTCATATACACCTAGGATGGCTTGAGGGCGAGTAAATCATGGGCTAATTTTCATTTTTGCGTGAACTATCCCTTTAACTGTGAGACACAGCATGTGGATGATAACCTCCAGTGCATTATTCTGGGCAGGTTGACCCGTCAGGATTACGCAACTAGAATGCATCCGACAACATTTGTTTAGAAAGGCTAAAAAAGGATATGGTTTTTGAAGCAGAATGTGCTGAAGAGTGGCACAGTACTCAAAGAAGCCTGTCCGTTTGTGTGACATTAACTTCGGTTCATTGAATGTGAATCCCAGCGGCTGAGAGACATATTTAATATCACTATAAAGTTCATCCACACAACTGGTGTGAATTAGACATCTATGTGCAGGCTGTGGAAAACAGAACGGCATCCAAAAACAATGCATCCCTCGTAAAATAGTGCACAGCAATGAAAGAAAATCATTAAATGCACACCAACTTTAGAAACATCTCGTCCACAGGTTAAAAGGCTGGTTATTTCCCGTGACCAAAACAACTAAGATCAATGAGAAACACAGAAAATGTATTATTAAAGTGGCTTTGAGAGCCCATTCAAATGTCGTTTTTTTTTTTTGCTTGTGGTCAATTGAGGTTTGGTTGTAAATACAGAACAGACAAAATATATGACTGATAGATACACACACACACACATATAAAAATCATATTCATATTAGTTTGGTCTAAAGAGAGACTGATCTACTTTGCGTTATAGTTAGTCTAGGGAAAGTGTAAGCACTTCCTGTGTCCACGATATTAAATGTACAGTGGTCATATGGATGCGACGTGTGCTTATGTGCACAGAAATATGGACATGTACGTGTGTGTTTTGGATGGGTGTGTGCAATAAACTTGCTAATAGCTGGTTTATCCCTCTGGCCTTTAAAAACATGAGGCGTAACATTAAATCAGATACACACAATCAGTACAAAGAAGTATCTTGAAGTATTCAAGTTTACAGCCTTCATGCTGGGAATGCAGGTAGAATGTAACTGAACTTGACAAGAATGCAACTGTTTTTTGCTTCACTTTAAAAAAAAAAAGAAAATAAAGAATGTTAAGTGTAAAACTAGAGACAGAATTAGATCTTTCTTTTCCCAGAGGTTTGGAAAATTTCACGGTTCACATTATGGAATGCACAGTGCAAAAAAAAAAAAAAAAAAAAAAAGATTTATAAAACCCACAGTTGTCGAGATCGTTATTTTGTCGTCTTCTTCTTCTTTAGTGGTTAAATTGGTTAATAGTAATGACATCATAGAGTGGAGCCACTTTGTGGTTGCCAGGTGCATGGAAACCCCTTATTTTCTCTCAGCACTTCAATAGTTCTCTTGTCAGGGGTAGTAAAGTGGGCTGCCTTTAAAAAAGGTTAATTAATCCTCAATCGTTCCCACAAATCTGGTTTCGCATCTCCAGATAAAGTAAATAGTCTCTTTTGAGGCACCAGAGGTGAATATTTGCGAGCGCGTCCTTTTAGTGAATGTTACAAAAAAACACACCAACGCACAAATGTGGCCTCGAGCGTTCTAGTGTGATTGTTTGTGTGGTTCTTGAATGGAGACGATGATGTGGATCCCAGAGCCGCAGCCGAACTGTAGCTGCGGGTTGTTAGCTTAGCCGCGCTGCGCTGGTGGTCAGTGTTGAGGTGGTGTCTTGGGGGAGGGGCCTTGATGAGGAAGCCACGCCCCCTGAGGCACTGCTGGTCTGAGGCACGGCTCGTTCACATGTTGTGGAGCGCCATTTGGTACTGGACAGTTTTTCAGACGAGTAAAGACCTGGTTTAAAGGGAGTCGTCGTCGTGCTCCATGGGTTCATCCGCAAGGCTGTAAAACATTAGTTTTATGTTTAGCATCAAACAATTACCATATGGGTTTTTTTATGCCTAAGAATGAATCGAAAGCTTAATTTTCTACAGCAGTGAAGCCCACAATAGATTAAAAGGGAACTGGGTACCTATGAAACATTAGTTTGAATTAGTTTGGATTTGCCCCTTTCTGCAAAAACAAAATCTTGTAGGACAATTTGGCTTTACCTGAGGTAATTCAATTGTAGAATGTGGTTGTCACACCCCATGTTATTTTAGTAGTATTTATATACTTTTATCATTTTGGTCCCACTTTATATTAGGTGGCCTTAACTACTATGTACTTACATAAATGGTATGGGTAAGTTTAAGGGTAAAGTTAGGGACAGGTGTGGTGGTATGGGTAAGTTTAAGGGTAGAGTTAGGGACAGGTGTGGTGGTATGGGTAAGTTTAAGGGTAAAGTTAGGGACAGGTGTGGTGGTGTGGGTGAGTTTAAGGGTAAAGTTAGGGACAGGTGTGGTGGTATGGGTGAGTTTAAGGGTAAAGTTAGGGACAGGTGTGGTGGTGTGGGTGAGTTTAAGGATAAAGTTAGGGACAGGTGTGGTGGTGTGGGTAAGTTTAAGGGTAAAGTTAGGGACAGGTGTGGTGGTGTGGGTGAGTTTAAGGGTAAAGTTAGGGACAGGTGTGGTGGTGTGGGTAAGTTTAAGGGTAAAGTTAGGAACAGGTGTGGTGGTGTGGGTGAGTTTAAGGGTAAAGTTAGGGACAGGTGTGGTGGTATGGGTAAGTTTAAGGGTAAAGTTAGGGACAAGTGTGGTGGTGTGGGTAAGTTTAAGGGTAAAGTTAGGGACAGGTGTGGTGGTATGGGTAAGTTTAAGGGTAAAGTTAGGGACAGGTGTGGTGGTGTGGGTAAGTTTAAGGGTAAAGTTAGGGACAGGTGTGGTGGTGTGGGTGAGTTTAAGGGTAAAGTTAGGGACAGGTGTGGTGGTGTGGGTGAGTTTAAGGGTAAAGTTAGGGACAGGTGTGGTGATATGGGTAAGTTTAAGGGTAGGGTTAGGTGTAAGGGAAGTGTCAACAGTGTCATTATAAATGTAATTACAGAAATAAATTACAGATGTAATTACATACAGGTAATTTAAAAAAATGTAAGTACAATGTAAAAACATGTATGTACACAATAAGTGCATTGTATCAAATTATTAATTTAAATGTTAGTACATAGTAGTTAAGGCCACCTAATATAAAGTGGGTCCATAGTTTTTAATGAATGAGATGTCATTTTATTAGGTTATTTTTTTAATTATTACTAGTGCTGGGCAATCGATTAATCGCATCCAAAATAAAAGTTTGTGTTTACATAATATATGTGTGTGTGTGCTGTGTATAATTATTATGTCTATATAAACACACACACATGCATGTATATATTTAAGAAAAATTGTATATTTATATACAAGATAAATTACATAAATATATATACAGTATATACATGCAAATATTTCTTAAATATATACATGAAGGAATTATACACAGTGCACACACATATATTATGTAAACACAAACTTTTATTTTGGATGCGATTAACTGATTGCCTAGCACTAATTATTACTATTACTCAATAGCTCTATTTAAATTTTTTTTTTTAATAATTCTAGATAATTATAATAACTCTGGTCACACTGTAAATTACCAAACAAATTGTGTACTGAGGAGGATTGAGCACTATAGAGGAATGACAAATTGTGTTAATCACATTTATCAAAATGTCTTCATCAGAACGCACCTTTTGCTGGTCAAGACCCCCACAGAGAGGGACGCCATTGCATTCACTGTGTCTGTTTCCTCACAGTCTTTCCTCTGGGCACCCAGAAACGACATGCCCACTGTGCTCGCCAACGGCTTGAGTGACAACCAATACTGACCTGAGACAGAGGAAGAGACATCAAACAATTAAAGGAATATTATTTACTCTTGCTCATGTGATTCCAAACCTGTATGAGTTTCTTTTAAAAGTGAATCACAAAAAAGATATTTTGCAGAATGTCAAAGTAATAAAATGAAACTGCAAAATAGTACACACAACATGTTCTTCATGTGAAGAAAAGACCGGAATTTAAAGGGTTAGTCTACCCAAACATTAAAAAGCTGTCATCATTTACTCACACTCATTTCGTTCTAAACCTATAAGACTTTTTGTCTTAAATATTTCTGACCCTCCACTGAAAGTCCATACAACCAAAACTTTGATGGACAGATTTAATTTAGGTTTTTATTCACATATACATACATACAGCACATCAAATATAGTAAACAGAAGCTAAAACAAGCTTGCTTGACTTGCAGGTTTGCTCTCGGATTTCATCAAAGATATCTTCATTTGTGTTCCGAAGATGAACGGAGGTCTTACGGGTTTGGAACGACATGAGGGTGAGTAATTAATGACAGAAATGTCAATTGTTGGGTGAACTAACCCTTTAATAGTTAGTTCCATAGTCTAATGCAATTACATTAAATTACAGAGTAATCCCTTACTTTACTTTTTTTAAAGGTAATTCATTACTTGGTAATGAATTACACCCAACACTGATAAAGCACAAATAGCAATAGCTGCTATTACACTGTTTAAATAGAAAATATAATCTATTTACACTATGTAAAAATAGCAGTTTTTTCTTTATAACAAGTATAAATAGTAGTTATATGCAATATATACTTAGTGGCAATTTGCACCTAGTGTTGTTGTAGATTAAACAGTACGCAATAATAACAGTGTAAATGATTATATTTATTTAATTTTTTTAATGGATGCTGCCTTATTTGGACAATAAAGCCCTCCCTACACCTACCCCTAATCGATAAACACTGTTAGACACTTTATTTATACTTTTCAAATATTTTATTCATTTTTATTGAAAATAAATGCATTTCCGATCTGATATGTGATAGGAAAAGGGAGTAGAGTGAGTTCAGCAAAAGGTGGATTCGAACTCGGGCTGATTTGTGTCAAACATTTCTGCCATGCCTTACCCCTACACTATTACTACTGTTGACAATCCAGAATCTTCCGTAATTTTGTCTGTTCCAACCAGACATCAGTGGGCGGAGTTAGTGTAAATAGCCTCTGCCAACAAGGACACGCCGTTAAATTCTGCAAAAGATTTCCATTGTGTTCAACTGAAGAAAGAAACTCATACCGGTTTGAAAATGTGAATGACAACTGCATGTTGACTGCAGGCTGACAATCGCAATAGCACGCAGAAAGCGTGAGAGAGGTAGGGTACGCCACGTAGTGCGTCCCATACCGTTGTTTTTATTGGAATATTTTGGCAGAGCTGGAACCATGTGGTGAAACAACGATGATCATAATTATAATTAATTACAAAGAATTAAACAAATGTGTGCTACCAGGAAGCCAGTGCATTTCAGGATAATTAGAGGCAGACTGGGACGAGAGCAGCGAGAGACACTCACTCTGTATTTGCAGAACTCTCTGCAGTGAAAGCACTCCGTTGGCATTGGGCGTCTGCAGTAGAGTCGACTCAGGAAGAGGCTCCTAACAGAAAACCAGATGAAAAACTGTGTTTTTGTTTTTCTTTAAAAACAAAGAGCACGTCATACAAGACTTTGCCAGAAAAGTCATGTTAACACCCTTACATAACACGACTGCTCAGTATGTTAACGGCAATGGCATAACAGGTATAATAAATGTGTTATAAAGTATTTGGACGGATTATGCATGAAATCTGACCTCCTGCCCCAGCAGAGCGCTGACACAGGCCTCAGAAGCATCACATATGGCTGTGAGGTCATGACCTCCCTCTAATGCTAGAACCACGCGTCCTCCTGCTAACGTCATCAGCTGCCGAGTCAAAATCCCAAAACCTGCAGAGAGACCAATAACAGCATTACCGTCACAGTCCAAACGCAAGCTTTTTCGGAGACTTATATAAATGAATTTAAAGTACTCATATTCATAATTTGCAAGATAATGCATATCTTACATTTAGCAGTAACTTTGTATCCCCCTAAAGGAGCGGGATGTCCTTCTGCGGCATCAAACCCTGAAGAGACCAACACCATGTCTGGGGAAAACTCCTGAGCAATGGGCATCACCACCGTCCTAAACATCATAAAGCATAGACAACGTTCAGTTAACCCTTAAACACATACCTCGGGTCTTTAGTGACCCTGAACATCATTCACTACCCTCCTCCTCACTAAAGTTAGACATCAGCCTTTTTAGTATTCCTCAATTCATTCATTATAAACAATAAAACAAGAAAATAATTTTTTTCCCATTCATTTTTTGTAAAGATTGTATAGGGTCGCTAATGACCCGAGGTGTGTAACAATGTAAGTATATTTTTTTCTGCACAACAATAATTTAATCTTTGATGACTGAATAAGTGCAGTTCACCTTTATTCCACAAGGTGGCAATGTCTGACACACAATGATGAAGTGACGTTTCACTCATAGTTACCGCAGGCAGAAAACAAAAGAATAGGAAGAATCATCAGCAAAACTTGAAATGGCTCAGAGATTTACTGCAGAGCAAGAACTGAACGCAGTCAAATATTACTGTCACTGTCACTGATGGCGGATCTGGTGAAGAAGCTTTCAGAGATCAAAATATTGATTTTGAAGATGTTGAAAATGATATTTTTGAGAATATGTTTGAGATGGTGAATATGAGTCAGATGCTGAATGAACTGAAATGAGCTCTGATGAGGACAGTGATGATGGTATAAAACATCTGCTCAATCTGAACCCTTCCAAGCTCCAAAAGGTACAAAATATGCTTTATTTTATTCTTCTGTAACTGTTACTCTAATATCAGGAGAGTTTTATATTATTGCAACAGGTAGAGATTCATCTGTGTTAGATATAGATCCGGGTCGCTAAAGACCCCAATATGTAATAATGATTGGCGAAACATTCATGCATTTAAGGGTTAGTGCACCAAAAAATTACAATTCTCTCATCACTTACTCCATTTCAAAACCAAATTACTATCCTTCTTCAGTGAAATAGAAGTTATTATTAATGTACAATCTTCACCTGTTAACCTAAACTCAAAACCGAATCATAAACAGATCACTGCTTTTGTGAGCCGATTCATTTAAAGATCCAACTCAAAAGATTCATTCTCACTTCACTCTTATGAACACGGCAACAAAAGCCAGGGCAGATGTCAAGATTGACAGTGAATAACAAATTAAATTTCAGTCCGTTCCTGGCTTCAGAAGACTTGGAATATAGTGCATGAGTCATATGGGCTGCTTTTATGATGCTTTTGGATCTTATTTGAAGCTTGAAAGCTTCAATTGCCATTCATTGTAATTACATGGAAGAGCAACCAACTACATTCTTCAAAACATCTTTTTTGTTCCACAAAAAAGTAGGGGAGAGTAAATTAGTTAGCATTTTGATTTTTGTGTGAAGCATTCCTTTAATGGGTCTTCTGGGGCAAGACAAATATTATAGTCTTAATGAAACACTGGCAATATAAATATTATAACAGACACTAATGCTCAATAAATACTTAAAGTTATTATTAATAATTGTTCCAGATGACTATTATTCTTATTTATTTATTCTTTTGGGTGTATTTGTCAGTTTTACATCAGTTCTGATCAAAGCCTTCACAGAAATATGTTACATGTGAGAAACTATTTGGCCAAAAGACTGAAAAGAAGAAAAAAGTCCAGTGGCGTTCCTGTTAAAGTTGACAAATTCTACAAAAATTAAGCTGGCCAAAGCACAGCGTGACAATCCCAATGACTAAAGTGCTTGAATTAGGTTTTGTTAATAACCGCCTCGCTCTCTCTTCCTTCCTCGTTTTCCTCGTCTCCCTCTTTCTTGCGCTCGGAGGACGCCAGCACTGCCAGCGATTTCGCCTCTTGAGCGCATCACCGGCGAGTTCAAAGCGACCGCTGCTGCATCTGGTTCCCATTTGGAGCTTGTCGTTCTCCTCACGTCACTGACAGCCCGGCATCTGGGAGCCATTTGCCTTAATTACCCAGGATCCTCCACTACTCCCCCCCCCTCTCCGCCTACCCTCACCGTTGTTACCAACTCCGCCTCCCCTCTAGACCAATAAAACTACCCACGCTCCCCTGTGTGGAGAGGAACAATTTTAGTTTGGGTGGAGGGAAAGAGAGAGAGAGAGAGAGTGAGAGAGTGAGAGAGAGAGAGAGAGAGAGAGAGAGAGAGAGAGAGAGAGAGAGAGAGAGAGAGAGAGAGAGAGAGAGAGAGAGAGAGAGAGAGAGAGAGCGCAGCATTCATTAAAGACCAATAAAAGGACGAGAAAGAGTGTATAAGACACAGGAAGTCAAGGAGAGACAGGCTGGTTAGAGGCAAAACGTTCGGTCCTGAAGATCTTAGAGGTCTTTTTAGACGCCCACCCACTTTCACACAGGGATCCTGGTTAGAGTGTGGTTAGCAATGCCTCCCTGGACCAAAACCAAAAACCCGAAGCAGGCTTCCTTCAAAAAATGCTAAAAACATTTAATAAAACCACCCACCGGCGGCAATTTAGTTGCATGTGGAAGTGGCCAAGCTTGAGTTTGATCCCAGCGCAATGAAAAAGCTGGGAATCATTTGAAGCCCTGCAAGTGTTTCAGACTACAATAAACACCTTGACTGATACAGGTTGGCAGTCATAAGAAGGGGGTAGTCCTGTTTAAAGTGTCCACAACATGATTCAAATTCTTGCTAAAATCTCAAAGGTCTCAGTGCAAATGCTAGTGCACAAGAACAAAGAAGAGAAATCGATGCAATATGAAGGACGCCCGTAGGAAGAGGACCTGGTTCTTGGCAAAAAAACTGATGATAGAAGATCAAATGCTTCATCCTGATGATGAACGGGCCATGTAAGATTTAACAAGACATATAAAGTGGATGGTGGTGTAGCTGTGGTTAAAGTTGCTGGGTTCCCCAACACCACTGTGCCCTTCACACAACACTGAACACCTGCTTACTCCAAGGACGGTTGGTGCGTCCGAAATCACTCACTGAGTAGGTACTACATTTGAATAAGAACTTACTTTGCCATTAAAAAAGTATGTTCTATATAGCATGAATGTGAATGTAATCCAAAAATACTACATCTACCATGTTGTCATTGCCATGTGACTTAAATCCTCTTAAAATAGTGTCCATCAGATGCTCACTCCAGAATCTTGGCGGAAGTAGTAGGTCATCCGGGTATATTTCACCTACTGTTTTTCGAATACTATGTATTCGGACATACTACTCTTTTGGCGTACTGTTTTTCACATACTATATAGTAGGGAAGTATTACATTTTGGACGCAGCAAGTGTTTTCAATTGATTGACTGCACGGCTATACAGAGTTTCCCACTGTTTGCACATACTACTCTCCTAAATTGCTTATTTTCTTTGTTTTAAAGCCACAATATGTAATTTTTCACCACTAGAGGTCGCTTATTATTATATAGCTTGTAGCTTGATGACACCTGGACTGTTTTCTGTCAATGAATGTCTCCAAACAGTTGCTCAACTGTCTAATAAAACACATAATATATGAAAGTGTGTTTGTGGTTTCCATGGTTTCTACAAAATAAAAACAGAAACCAAGGGTAACGGGGGTATGATGTCACTGAAAGGCGACGCACGGAAACGATCCGCGTCCTGGTTAAAATCACTTATTTCTCTGGATTTAAACATTCTTGGAAACATTTGGGATAATGTAAGTACACAAGTCAACAAAATATATAACATTGTTCTAGTGGTTTTTGGATATTTTATCCAAATCCAAAAATCTTACATATTGTGCTTTTAAAGAGCAGACAATAGACAAACATGAGAACATGAAACAGTAAAAACACCCATTCAGACGTTGTCCTGCTCCACTTCACAGACGACGAGTGGAAGGACAATTTTAGAATGACAAAACAGTCATTCATGACACTTCATTCAACATCAACAGCAGCTCATTCAGCATGTCATACGTCATTGCGCCATTTCTACATCACTGCACATGCGCAGTACTTTCCAGTTTTGGTTTTCAATCCAATCAAAACTATTTTGGGTGAAAAATGAAAACCAAATTTAACCAAATTTTTTTGATGCAGTTTAATGCATCACTAATTTTGCATGTTACTACTGCACCTTCCCCTAACCCAAGTCAGCAAATACTCTACATCACATAATTTATTTATGTGAAAACTGATCCATATATTCGAATATGGCATGGTTTATATGAACATATTTCCAGGGAATACTGTCCCTGTTAAAGTGTTGCCCTGAGTTAGTTGAGAATATCAAATAATGAAGTGAAAGTATCACCTGAAGGCAGCCAGGTACTCTGCGTCGCCCATGGGAGGATCCAGTCCACCGGTCCATGCCACATTAACGTTGAAACCCTCACCGGCACCAGAACCCACCTGGGACCAATCAAACATGGCACTGCTGTTAAACACCAATCACTGTGATGCTTTTGTGCTAAAGGCCATGATACAAGTAGTTCTGGTTTGGAACAAAATTGTGACGCATTGAAATCCTTGAGTCATTGAGGGTTCTGTGAGCCTTTAGTGATATACAGCAATAAGTAAGAATATCGGGGGTCTTGTATTTGCTGTTGCGGTAATCAATGATCTTTGCACACTGACCTCTGCTGGTCCACCACTTCCAGGGAAGAAGTTTCCATTGTCGTAGCGATGAAGGGAGATGTAGAGGACGCTGGGGTCATTGTAGAAGATTTCCTGGGTGCCGTTGCCATGGTGAACGTCCTGAATGATTGATAACAAAAAATAATCAGGTTACATAATCGTTTACATTCAACGCACAAAGGAACACTACAGCAAGTAAAAAAGCTAGCACTAAGATGTTTAACTTTAACATTTTATTTTATTTGTTAGTATTTTTGTATTTTGGTTGCTGTTCAGTTAGCAGTACCCTTTAGGGACTTTCACACCGGGTAGTTATAGGAACTAGCCACCAGGGTGGTTCCCCGAGAACTAAAATTTACCCTAGGAACGTTTTCCTGGTTGCATTCGCACCACCAGTAGGAACTCTGAAGTGACGTAAGCCGTTCTTGTTGTTGTGACTTTTATTTTGACGGTGCTGAGAATGCCAGAGCCTGAGCACACAGTGCTCACATTCTCCACCTTCATTAGTTTACGATCTGTTTAGCTGAGCACAAATACATAGTCATGTTTCTCTTGGTCCCCTCAAAGCTGCGTTGTATTTTCTCTTTAGCGTAAAGGTTGAGAGGTCCATTTATCAGTGTTTAGTTCGTAAAGTTAGTTTGTGGAGTAAATATATACACTATAATCTGTGCGTGTAGACGGCTTTTTTTTAAATGCTGGGTACTTATGTTTCGCATGAGTTCGGCCAATCAGCGTTCACTTACATCACTGGTAGTTCCTATTGTGCTGGGTTAGACCCTACTCTGAAGTAGGAGTTAGTTTAGTTCCCCCAAAAGGAGTTCCTAGAACTAAAATCGTTCCTAGTTCCTGCGGTTCCGGGTACTTCCGCCATTGGTTCTAGGAACTATGAAAAGGTGCGAAAGTTTTGGAACCAAAATCTGGAAGTAATTTGATTGAATGACTGATAAACTCAATCCATTCTGTCTGTTAGCCAATATTAGTCAACTATATTGTTTACAAGTTTGAATCAGGTGCAAATTCATACAACAACAATATTTGCAATTAAGTTTCATTCAAATATCCCAGAATAATTGTAGAAGTTTTGCAGTAACCAACCAGCATTGATAGCCAACTATATCGTTTATTACACTGCCAGGCCAAAAGCATTTAACTACATTTATTTCTTGATGGAAATAAACGTTGTGATGTTATTTCCATCAAGAGGTGCATCAGTGTTTGTTCAAGATCTTGTATTGCCAATGCAAGAGTCCAGCACTCTGTAAAGTCTCCTCCAGCACATCCCAAAGACTCTCAATGAATTTAAGCTCTGGACTCAGAGGTATGATAAATGATTCTTCATTCTTTCACAGTTTGAGCTGATGAATCTTGACATTGTCCTCCTGGAATATGCTCATGATGTGTCTTCATACATGGTTGTTTAAGAAATGAAAAGCTACACACTCCAGCAATTAGAGTTAGAAGAACTGTTGCCAAACATATAAAATGATGGAAACATAATAATCACTGCAATAATGATCCAATCATAGACTCTTAAGCATTTGCCTATTTAAATCCAAACTGTGACTGTTTTTGGTGTATATTGGTGATGTATCATAATAAGACAATATTAGCTATTTTTATTTATTTATCAGATATTGTTTACTGTATGTAATGTGGATATTTAACAAATAAATTGTTCTTTATTTTGCATCATGTACACTACACTGTTGTGATGGCTGGTTTTAATTTGTACAGTAGGGATAGTATAGATATATTAGTATAGATTTAATCAGCCATCATATCAGATATTTGACATAACATGAAAATAATGATTGGTTTATTGGTTTCGGACAGAATTTGCATTCGCTGAATCAAGAGCTCTCACCCAGTCAACGATGAGGATTTTACTGGCACTGAGTTTCTGCTGAAGCTGCTTAGCAGCGATCGCCACAGAGTTGAAGAAACAAAAACCCCTAAGAAAGAGAAAGAGATAAAGTGAGGTCTCCCACATTAAATGCCAATGCAAAAAAAACAACTTTTTCTCACGCAACTGAACTCAACGGATCTGCAGCAGTTAGAGAACAATTATTGAAAGATAATAACGTCTCGAGGTAATCTAAAAGCATTTAAATATTCACATATACACAAATAATAAATGTGGAAACTTCAAGTATATGATTAGATATGCACTGGGAAGTAAGGGAGCGAGGTGAAACACTGAGAAATTTGGAAAGAGCGAACTCAGCAGGGTAATAACTGCTGAAATAAATCAGCGTCTTTCCTCCCGCTCCCTCCAAACCTTCATTATCAAGCCATAAATATCCACACACACAGACAGGCATGCTGACGCTGCACATGTGCAAACACAACACCCACGACAGACAAACACAACACTCCAAATATGCCATCAATGCACATGTACAGGAAGAAGAATTTCACTCGTGACCGCAATAAATAAACCCAAACTCACATGCACAACATACTGTACATTACCAAGCACCCACATATTTATTATTATCATTTTATGCACTTTTAGTAAGACAGTGGAAAGCAGACAAGGAAAAACAACACGGGCCAGAATCTTAAAATCACCATTAAATCAAAATTGACAATTCTTATTTTTTATGGAATATAGCAGTATTTATTGGCAGTGGCTATTTACACCAAGTGAAAATAGCATATTTTCTTAGCGACAGGTGCTATTTACACAAAGTAACAATAGCAGCATTGTCTTAGTGATGCTATTTACACTAAGTGACAATAGTGATATATTCTATTTACACCATGTAAAAGTAGCAGTTCTTATATGTGTAATTAGTAATTAGATGCTTTTTATACTTTATTTTGACAGATACATACTATTTGCACCTCAGTATTGTTTTACATTAACAGGATGCAATAATAATGGTGTAAATGATTATATTTATTAAAATTATTAAATGGATGCTGCCTTAATGGGACAATAAAAGCCCTCCCTACACTTAACCCTAACCCTACCCAATAAATGCTTTTAATATTATTAAACATTTCGTTAGGCACTTTATTTCCACATTTAGAACATTTTCTAAATTTTTATTGAAAGTAAATGCCTTTCCGATGTGTTATGTGATGGGAAAAGGGAGAAGAGGGCGAGCTCGGCAAAAGGCGGATTCGAACCCGTGTCGATCGCGTCAAAACCAAGTTCCATTAGCCCTACGCTTTACTGACTACGCCACTGAAGATCTTGAAATACACGTGTCTTTTTAATTCTTGTGTGGCCCAACCAGGCATTGTTGGGCGGAGCTAGCGTGACTAGCGCTTGCCAACAAGGCACGCTATTTGCACTTGATGTAAATAGACACTGCAGTATTTAATGTATTTGTGCAAATCATTATTTTTTTAATTCATGTGCACTTGTAATCTTTAATCAGAATAACTTCCCCTCTCTCTTGAAGCAACCTCTCTTCTCTTCTCCGATGATGTTGGCGGGGCAACTTGCTGTCACTCACAGGAGATCCACCAAAAGCAAACCACAACCATTCAATCAGTTCCCCATGGACAAAACCAAGCCACGCCCTACATTTGTTCTTGTTGGAGAAGCCGTTTCACTTATACGTCTCAATAGGGAAGAAAATATAGCAACTTCTGTTTCATGTCGACTTTAAACAAACTCAGGCAATGTACAGAGAAGTTTCTGTATGTAAGAGCCAGACTTACATGGGGTTTGACGGGTCTGCGTGATGTCCTGGTGGCCTAACCACAGCAAAGCCGTTCTGAAACATTGAAACCAACATGTCATTAACTGCACATTTACCAGTCGCCTCTCGCGCTGAAACGATGTTTTCACAAACGCGCCACAACTTTAAGTTACAGCAATAAAGCCATTTCCCTGAAACATCCCCTATAACCTTCATTAAGTTTAATTACCAGCAGGGGACTCGAGCGATTGAACCGTTCCCTCATGGTCGTTACAGTTTTCCACGTCTTAATCAGTTTGGTTTGCTACTTGGCTAATTTTTATTTGAAGCAAAGGTAATTGCAAAGGCTCTCTGAAAGGAAATTAGGACTTGACTTGATCCAAGAGTATTGACTAAAGATGCAGTCACTTCATGTCGGAATTACAGCAAATAGATGTAGTTCATGTAATCTTTTACAAAATGCCAGAAGCAAAGTTAAATTTCTGTTTATCATAACCAGTGTTGCTTGGTGTGATTTCTTTGTCCTTCAATGCTTTGTGAGGGGTTAATTAATGTAAAGTATTTCACTGTGGAGCTTTAAGGAAGTAATTATCTCAGAGCATAATCTCAGGCTTGTCAACTTGTAATTATGGTACTCCTGATGCAACGTGAACACGCATAATTTTCCATTTTTTATGAGCGAACAGCCAGTGTTGATGTGTAGCTAACTATGCTACTAACTACATTTTTCATGACAGTAGATCAGTTTTACGCAAAGTAGTGAATCAAAATAGCAACAAGCTACTTTTTGTAGCAAGTTGCAGTGTAGCATGAAAAAAAAAAACACTGTATTTATATCACACTGCATTTCTCATTCAGTTGGGGCAGTAAACAAACGCTCTTTCTTCTCTCTGTACCGAAGTTTGAATCATTTCAGTGAATCAGCTGCACCGGTCATGATTCAGCGATTCATTTTGAGCCTTACTTTCTTGTTTTATTACTTGTAAAATGTAACGCTAATTTAGATGTTTCTTGCCAGATAATGTCTTTACTTTAATATTTAAATAGTATAATCTGATAATGACACATCAATGCAGATGAACAGCTTCAATAGAGTTAGCTTTATACCCTAATGTTCAAAGGTTTGGGTTCAGCACTCAATACTTTTATCCATAAAGGATGCATTAAATTGATCAAAAGTGACAATAAAGACATTTTTAATGCTACAAAAGATTTATTTTGAAATAAATACTGTTCTTTTGAACTTTCTATTCATTAAAGAATCCTGAGAAAAAAAAAAACGGAGCAGCTCAACTGTTTTCATCATTGATAATAATCATAAAAGTTTCTTGATCATAAAACCATCATATCAGAATGATTTCTGAAGGATCATGTGACACTGAAGACTGGAGGAATTCAGCTTTGATCACAGGAATACATTATATTTACAATATATTACAATAGAAAACCGTTATTAGCTTAGTGACTTTGTTAATTAAGGGTACTCTAAATTATTTGTAGTTTCGCAGTTGTAGCTTCTTCAACACTGCATATTTTAATAGTAGTTCCAGGTTTGTTTCAATTCTGGGTTGCGGTGTTATCAGGGCTTGTTATTAACTTTTTTTGCTCACCAGCCACTGTGTCTAGTGGTTTTCCAAAGTTACTAGCCACAATTTTGACATGGATCCCATGGGGGAAAACGGCCATATAGATATTTTTAATATTATCTCATAATTTAGCAGCAGGTATATTAGGCTGCTGTCACTTTAAGACCTGACGCACGGATCCATTACACTGTTACACATGCGTTTTCTTTCTTAACTGTTTCCGTTTCCTTAAAACAAAACTGACTGCATTTACATGAATACTTGCCAAGACCGGCGTTTTGACATTATTTTGTGTGTATTTGACTGTTTAAGCACAATAAGCAGCAAAAAAGAATTCAATTTAGTATTGAGAGGCGGTTTATGTGTATGGAAATGAGTAAAATTATGAGCAATTCCAGCCCTGCAACACCAACAATATTCATATGGATGAAAGGAGTGAGTGAGGGGAGGCAGGTTTGTGTGTCACTCGCTGTCGGAGAGATGAGAGAGAAAGAGCAGCTGATATTGTGTATTCTGGGGAAAATGAGTATTGGAAATGTTTCAGATATTTCAATATCAATCTGTATTGAAAAATCTATATTTTTGACAACACTACATTGCACTTAGGCCTAGTCCACACGTACACAGGTATTTTTATAAATGGAGTTTTTCCCTCCTCCGTTTAAAAAAACAAAATGGTGTCCACATGAAAACGCAAAACACGCTATGAAACCAACAGGTGGCAATATAACCCTAACTGTAAAGCCATGTTGGCCAATCAGAAGCCTGGAATTTTTTTTATTGTGGGTTCCGGTTCTGATGCAACAAGCCAAAATCTGTCCACACGACAACCGGCAACCGGAGATTTAAAAATGTTTTAAACGGTGTTAATGTCAAGCCCTGGTTGTCAAACCAGTAACATCAGAATGGGCTGTTTCTAAGTCAGATACTTAACCAGTGGTGTAAAGAAGTTGTTACTCACATGTGGCTGACCTACTAAATGTCTGACCTACTAAACGGAGTTTGTTTATTTGCATATTGTTCTGAACAGACCTTGAGCTCTCCTTTAGCCACTCTGAAGGCCAGCTCCGTCACGCTCCCGGCCGCCATGCGAGACGCTGTGGAGGTGTGCATCTCGTTCCAGATGGTGTCGTTGTCCACCTGTCCAAATACAAGCAAAGAGCTCTGGTGAAGGCCGAAAACCTGTTGATTTATTTATTTCGGAGTAACCAATCTGTTCATAAACAAAACTGCTTGGCTCAGTGATTTATGTGCATGTAAACCCGAGTTAACACTTGATTTTGAGACGGTTTCACAGTTTGCGCCTCCACCCAAGCCCTGGCTCACGTAATCCCTCAGCGCCGTGTGCATGACAAATAATCTATGTCAGTCACCCATTCTGCCAGAATAAAATGATGTAGCTGAATCGTCTTGGCGTACACTAGCACATTTATCATTATGACAGCCGTGATCAGCGTTCATAAATCTGCAAAGCCGCAAACAGCGGTTCAAGCGAAGGGCACGGCTGCATGATGCCAGCGTTACATGCTGTGCGACGGGCACTCACGGCAAACAGAGATGTGCTCATCAACAACAGCCTCAGACTCATATCTCGTGTTTAATTCTCCTTGACCCACAATTTAAACCAATCGATAAACTGACCGTAATCCTATTCAAATAACAGATGAATAAATAACCAGCTGTATGCTTTCATACAGATGTTAACGCTGGAGATTTACGACGAAATATGTTTACCCAACCGTATTTGTATAAAGATCACTCATGCTAGCAAAAGTATTTAGATGCTTATTTTTGTTGTAAGCATCCACAAGGCGAAGTGCGTGTTACAAATTACAGAACATAAACTACATTTCAAGAATACACTCAAAGAAAGAGGCTAGAATGACCGACACTATAAATAGATTTCCTGTTATGTGTCATACTAATGGTATGTTTAAATATTCTTTGTGTGTGGTCTCCATATTGCCATAAACACGGCCTCTCATCACCGCACCAGCTTGCAGATTACACAAATTATCATATTGGAGAGTGAAACATGCCTAAAATGTGAAATTTTGAGCAACCATAGTCATTCAACTACACTGGTTCTTGTCTGTGCAAAAATGTGCAGACACACATTTTATTTTACACGATATTTACTAAAATAATTAGAAATTCATTTGAAAATCAATCAACTGACAATTATGGAAGCTGGTGTCCGTCACAGAATAAGTAAGGGATAATCCACGGCTAGCTGCATATTAAACGATATTAATGCACGACGTGGAGGCAAAGAACCGCCTGACATGAAGCGGAACAGAAACAATAAAAACAATTTAAGATAATTGCGACTTTTTATCTCACAATTCTCTTTTTTTCTCACAATTGTGAGTTATAAAGTACGAATCTGAGGGTAAAAAGGGTTTTCTCAGAATTGCTAGTTTATATCACACAATTCTGACTTTATATCACACAATTCTGACTTTATATCACACAATTCTGACTTTATATCACACAATTCTGACTTTATATCACTCAATTCTGGGTTTATATCTCTCAATTCTGGCTTTATATCTCGCAATTCTGGCTTTATATCTCTCAATTCTGGCTTTATATCACACAATTCTGACTTTATATCTCACAATTTTCACACACCAATGTCCACACAAACCAATGAGACAACTCCATCTGAACTGTTGACTTGAAGCCATTTGTGCGATTAATTATTAGGAATTAAACTGATTTAAAGGAAATTTGTGCATTATGCCTTGTAGTAAATGCAGCATGTGAATTTTTACATCAGGTCCCTCCTTCGATGTAAGTCTATTGGATTTTTTTATACATCAAATCAATCATAAATTCTGATCGATTTGATGTATGATTCATGTACGTCGCATAAATGGTGCAGGCTGAATTTGATACCTGGGACTAGAGATTTGAACAAACCCCTCACTCTAAGTATGACTGGTAGTAACAGTGATGGTTGCTTTAGTAAACAGCACTAGTAAGAGTCCGTCATTAATCTATAAAATCACATTCATAAGGGGCAGGAGAGTACGGGGTGGCCATGAGGAGAAAAAATGAGGTTATACATTTTCCCTTTTGTTTGTTGCCCTGTTCCCCACATCTTCCTTCTCTCTATTCTCTTTCATTTTCCCTCATCCTTTTTTTTTTTTTTTTTTTTTTTTGCAGAACTTGCATTGCTTGTGGTTTGGCACTGTGAACAATGAGAGGGCTGGAATTTCTTTTATCCTTCATGGCACATATTGTTCCAATCATTCCACATGGACCTGCTCTGAGCTTGATGATCGTCAGAGTGAAGTTTTCAACATTTTCTCCAAATTTTCAGCAGGGGTGCTGCCCGTGTAGACTGTGCTGGGATCAGTGCTCTCTGATTTAAGATATGTGGTTAAAGGCACTGGCAGGACCTCGTATGCAAAGTCCACACATGCCGTATAGACCGCCGGCCAGTGTTTCTCTGTGGAGCAGGTGTCACTGTGGGCTTGCATAAGTCTGCATTGAGGGAATGTAGTGGCCGCAAATGTGGCATTCGTCATGAGCACTGCATTTAAACCTAATATTTCAAATGGCACACTCTATGGGAGGGGTGTCCAATCCTGCTCCTGGAGGGCAACTGTCCTGCAGAGTTCAGCTTCAACCACAATTAAACGTTATTAGACATAATTAGACAAACTAGAAACTTCCAGGCAGGTGTGTTGAGGTAAGACCCTGTGTACTACAGGCACATGTGCGTGCACATCAATCAAGACAACACACATCAAGATGAGTTTGTTTTGCCTCATATTAGAGCTGAACAATTCTGGATAAATTAAGAATAATGTTTTTTGTGTGTAAAATGGAGATTACGATTCTCCCACGATTCTGAAGAAGAAAAAAACCAAGAGACAACATGCAAACTAGAGGTTCTAACAAAATGTTCATTGCTTTAGTCTATTTAAAAAATATATTAATTTGAACTAAATACTATAAAAAATAATTTGAATGGAGGCCCTAATTTAACGATCTGAGCACATGGTCTGAAGCGCATGGTGCAGGTGCATTTAGGGCGTGTCCGAATCCACTTTTGCTAGTTTAACAACAGAAAAAAACGGTTGGCACGCCAGGCGCATGGTCCAAAAGGGTTGTACCTAGTCTCTTAATGAGTCATGGGTGTGTTTTGGGCGTAACATGCAATAAACCAATCAAAGTCTCATCTCCCATTCCCTTTAAAACCCAGTTGCGTTTGCACCATGACGGATTCACTATTTACATGGTGGAAATTGCGAGCGGAAATACTGAACGCTTCTCCAGAGAGGAATCCTTTTATTTATAATATTTAAAAAATTTTGTGTGCTGCTGCGCGTCCCTGTGTGTGCAGAGTGTATGCGCGTTGTGCACCCGCCTATAGGCGCATATTACTAACACGCCCTTTAAATAACACTAAAAATACTGCACTATTGACTTTAGACCAGGTTTTTGTTGGTCAATGGTCAGTCATTTTCAGTTGCCTCAAAATAGCAATGTGCCAACAATGCGCCTGAACACACCTGGTTTTCAGACCAGCACACCTTTGGGTGAACAGATAGGTACGAGTACATTTGCTATTTAAACAATGTGGCACTGGATATTAAAATGATAACTGTGTCCGCCTGAAACTAGCAAAAAACACTTGCGTCGTGCCTGCCACCGCATTGCACCAGATGTATGATAAGGCCCCAAGTCTCATTCATAAAGACTTGTTTCATTGTTGGATAAATCAGTGTTTGTGAATAAATCTTTTATATAAACGATTCAATGACAAACTCTCACTTGTCGCCACCTCCTGGCGTAACAAGCAATACAATGCATACAAGTGTCATAATATTTTCAAGATGATTTACGCTTATTTTGATCACTACCGTAGACATACCTAAACTATAAACCTTTATCCCAGTACACTTTTATCCCGTTATTTAAATGTTTGTAACACATACATAACGATAATGTGTGGTTGAACAGATTTACATGGCAGCTGCTCTCTCCGGATCAGCGGCAGCGAACACAGATTTGAATGTTTCAGTGAAGGTCGTACTTTCAAAGGTTAACCAAAGTCCCTAAAGTCTGGTTTAAACGGTTTCACATCGCAAGTGTCAGCGGAGCGTGAGCAGCACAAGTTTTGTCACTACCCATATCAATGAATGAGAGCGTTCACGTCGGAAGCGTGACGGCCGACCCTCTCATTCATTAACATGGGCAGTGGAAAAATATGCGCTGTTCACGCTCCGCTGACGCTTGCGACCTTTTAACGATTAACTCATATTCACACTGTTTACTTAAATGGCTATTTCACTAAAAAATAAAAAAATTCTGTCATCATTCACTCAAACCCATAAGACTTGTTCATCTTCGAAACACAAGCGAAGATATTTTTAACGAAACCTGAGAGATTTCTGTCCCTCCATTTACATTTAAGTCCATTCCACCAAAACTTTGATGCTCCAAAATGTTCATAAAGAGATGGTAAACGTAATCCACATGATTCGAGTGGTTGAATCCAAGTCTTCTAAAAAGACACGATCCATTTATATGATGAACAGATTTATTTTAGGCTTATATTCACATTTAAACATTGATCAGTGTGACAACTGTAGCTCAAATGTGCTTGCTTGGCGCATTAGGCAAATACAGTTGAGCTTCTGTTTAACATATTTGATGTGCTCTATGTATATGCGTTTAATCAATGTTTATATGTGAATAAAAGACTTGGATTAATAAAAGACTTTTGGTACTTTTTGATTCGTTAAAGTTTTGGTTGTGTGGACTTTCAATAGATGGACAAAAATGATAAGAGAATATTAAAAATATATTTTTATCTACCTATAAAAATGTCCCAAAAAAAGAACAAAGTCTTATGGATTTGGAAGGACATTAGGGTGAGTGAACGATGGTTGCACTTTATTTTAAGGTGTCATTGCTACAGTATAATTATATATTTAAGTCCTGAGTAATAATAATTAACAACATGTATTAACTATAGGGTTAGGGTAGGATTAGGGTTTGGCTGAGGGTTAGTTGCATGTAATTACACATAATTTACTGTTATTACACTCACCTAAAGGACTATTAGGAACACCTGATCAATTTCTCATTAATGCAATTATCTAATCAACCAATCACATGGCAGTTGCTTCAATGCATTTAGGGGTGTGGTCCTGGTCAAGACAATCTCCTGAACTCCAAACTGAATGTCAGAATGGTAAAGAAAGGTGATTTAAGCAATTTTGAGCGTGGCATGGTTGTTGGTGCCAGACGGGCGGTCTGAGTATTTCACAATCTGCTCAGTTACTGGGATTTTCACGCACAACCATTTCTAGGGTTTACAAAGAATGGTGTGAAAAAGGAAAAACATCCAGTATGCGGCAGTCCTGTGGGCGAAAATGCCTTGTTGATGCTAGAGGTCAGAGGAGAATGGGCCGACTGATTCAAGCTGATAGAAGAGCAACTTTGACTGAAATAACCACTCGTTACAACCGAGGTATGTAGCAAAGCATTTGTGAAGCCACAACACGCACAACCTTGAGGCGGATGGGCTACAACAGCAGAAGACCCCACCGGGTACCACTCATCTCCACTACAAATAGGAAAAAGAGGCTACAATTTGCACAAGCTCACCAAAATTGGACAGTTGAAGACTGGAAAAATGTTGCCTGGTCTGATGAGTCTCGATTTCTGTTGAGACATTCAGATGGTAGACATTCAGAATTTGGTGTAAACAGAATGAGAACATGGATCCATCATGCCTTGTTACCACTGTGCAGGCTGGTGGTGGTGGTGTAATGGTGTGGGGGATGTTTTCTTGGCACACTTTAGGCCCCTTAGTGCCAATTGGGCATCGTTTAAATGCCACGGCCTACCTGAGCATTGTTTCTGACCATGTCCATCCCTTTATGACCACCATGTACCCATTCTCTGATGGCTACTTCCAGCAGGATAATGCACCATGTCACAAAGCTCGAATCATTTCAAATTGGCTTCTTGAACATGACAATGAGTTCACTGTACTAAAATGGCCCCCACAGTCACCAGATCTCGACCCAATAGAGCATCTTTGGGATGTGGTGGAACGGGAGCTTCGTGCCCTGGATGTGCATCCCACAAATCTTCATCAACTGCAAGATGCTATCCTATCAATATGGGCCAACATTTCTAAAGAATGCTTTCAGCACCTTGTTGAATCAATGCCATGTAGAATTAAGGCAGTTCTGAAGGCGAAAGGAGGTCAAACACAGTATTAGTATGGTGTTCCTAATAATCCTTTAGGTGAGTGTATGTAACAATGACAATGTTCGAAATAAGAGAAAGTCAGTATAAACTAAGGGGAATGTATATGTTTATGAAAAATAAGGGCATGAACTAATACAAAAAAAAGATGTATATCTGTAAAAGGGGTGAAATAATTGTGATAAGGAATTTAAAAATGTGTATTATTTTAAGAAAATGTTTAAAAACAAGGTGATAAATAATAATAATATAACTCAATAGGAATAATTTGCGTATGTAATATTTAAACTATTGTATTAATATATGAAATGAGTACCTTAGTAATTATATATGTACATTTTGTTTTTGTTTATCTTGTATGAATCAAATCCAGTGAGAAAAAGGCGCTCATTAGATAAATATGTATAAAAGTTGCGCATAATAAGGAAAGGCTTCAGCCTACACCTTTTTTGGTTATGATGTATAAGAACAAGTTGACATGTAGTTGCAAAGTTACTTATAGTCAGTAGAATGGCTAAAGTGGACTATCGAAATAAAGTTTAACCGGAAAATGGTCTATTATCACTTACAGCAGGCGATTCCGATTAAAACGAGCCAAAACACAGTGTAAAATGATGCCAGGATGAAATAACCCCCACAGAGCTACATGATATGCTAACTTGGCTAAAAACATATTTTTCCGGGTTATGTTTCTATGCACACAAACACCGTCTTACTGTACATGCCAAACGATATATACTGTAAGATTCTCTGCTAGAATTGCACTTTCTTTATCAATAATCATAATGAAATCAACACATAATATACTGGCCACCAACATATCATGCATCTCTACTCAATTTCTGATCTAACATGTTTCCTGAAGGGTTATGGCTAAGTTAGAGTGTGTGTGTGTGTTAGTGTGTGTTTTCACTTACCCCGACTCCCCCACAGGGCAGCATGACGAACATCCGCTGTGACAGTATGCCTGTTGGACACAGAGTGACGTCAGGCAGATTAACTGTCATTCTCGCAATCGACGTTTGACATTTCCAACCCTTTAGTCATTTTGAAAGTCGCTCTCAGTCGTGTGTTGGCGTGCCTGTGTGTCTTTGCATTGAAAAATGAGGTGTTGTGCTGGCCAGGCTGCAGCTGACTCATGTCTATCAGATCTGAATCGTGTGTGTGTGTGTGATGATGTGTTACCAGCCAGTTTGCGATTGTCCAGTTTGAGGCGGTTGAGTGGATTAGTGCCGTACAGCAGGACGTGGCGCTCCGTGTGGACAGACTGTAACTCTTCTAGGGTGGCCTTCCTTCCTCGAATACTCTGCAGAGGAAGCAGAATCATCAAAGACGATGAGAGAGACTTCTCATGGTGGCGGCAGTAGTGACACTGGAGTTTTTGAAAGAATGGCGGTTTCTGGACACTGGTGAATTTCCCTCCTTTTTTGCAGACTCTTATCAGTATAATGAAAGTGAATGAGAACTGAAGCAGAAAATAAAAAAAGTGTCGTCTATATCTTCTGAAGTCGTTCAAAAATTTTGTCTGAAGAGATTTTCAGTCATTGTTTGGTGAACATTTGGAGCTGTTGTGACCCGGGTTCACAAAAAATCTTCTTGAGTTGATTCTAAGTTTGTAAGTTTGTCTTTTTTAAATCTTAAAATCTTGATTTTATCTGATGGTATCAACTGATCAACTCAAAAACATGTTTTGCAATGCCTAGAGTTTACCATAATAAATATGATACGTGCTCAAAGTATTTTCATGGCGACGGTCTCAAATGCCGCGTTTTTTTCATGCACCGTGTAATTTAAATATTTGAAACAGCCCAACAAACTAATGAAACAACTTCGCTTTGGGGATTTAAGACAAGTTGGAGGATGTTGTATCTTGTCGTATCTAAGATTATTTACAATGATTTCTAAGAACATTCAGGAATTCAAATGCTTATTTGCCCAGTTTCACAGACAAGGCTCAAGCTAGTCCCAGACTAAAATGCATGTTTGAGCTGTTTTAACTGAAAGCAACATGCACTGATATATCTTAAAATATGTCAGTGCTATTGTTTTGTCTCAAGATGCACACCAGTAATGTGTTTTTCTAAGTCATGTTTATAAAAGCTCAAATGTCCTAATTGAACTAAGGTCTAATCCTGACTTAATCTAAGCCCTGTCTGTGAAACCGGGCCCTTAAATTTTGTCTTTAAGAAAAAAATATAAGAACATTCTTAAAGGCCCACTGAACTGCCTTGAAACGTGTAGACTTTTTCAACGTGTTGATGTAATTTCCACTGAAACAGGAAGACAGGGCAGGACATATCAAGCAGCTCCTCCCCTTTTTCAAAACAGCCAGTAGCGTTTAGTTTATATATCACAGCTTGAATAGAGCCGTTGTGCTTGATAAAGTCACATTTGACAGCTTGACAGCCACAGTAGAATAGATTCCCCTTTAGATTTACTATGAAATTGTTACTAAAGCAAACAAATATGGCACTCTGTGCAGAATTCAAATGGGTCCGATGTGTTTTGTGGTCTGCGCCGACACGATCACATGATCCGCTCTGTGCTATCGTGTCTCTGGACCGGAGCTGTCGCGATTCACGTGAAACCAGACTTCATTCGCCCCAATGGAAAGCATATTTGCATTGTCTGAATCATTTCCTATCCCCTATATAGTGCACTATGTGTCATTCACCATGTAGAAAATAGTAAATGTGTAAACAAATTTACTATTTTCTACAAACTGATTTTAGCCACAGCTTCAGCATCTATTTATAATGTAGGGGGCAGGGCTTCAGGTTCTAGAGAGCATTTGATTGGAAATCTGATGAGAATCAAAAGTGTTGAGTGATGTCATCAAAATCATTGATCCATATATCCATATACGCGTATATCGTCTAAATGCTAATTTTGTCATTGTTTTGAAGCACACTAGCTTATAGACTACCATAATCATACTAAAAACCAAAAAAACTCCATTTTGATTTCATGGGGACTTTAAGAAATACAAAATAGAAAATAAGAAGAAAATTGAATTTTGAAATAAGAAGAAAAGGGGCTTTGTAGGGGGGGACCTGATTTATCATGACACTGGATCAATCCGATTTGTAAACATATTATTTTGTTCCTCACATGAATCTATCATGTGGCTTCAGGAGACTAGAATGTAGTGAATGCATCATATAGGCTACTTTATAGTGCTTTTTTGGAGCTTCACAGGATATTGAAAACGTCTAAAAAGTCTTTTTGTGTTCCACACAGGGAGGAACCGTCCCTTCAATGTGGATGATAGGCAGATTATTCAGTGCCCTCTTTAGGAAAGGAGAGGGAGTGCAGGCTGTAAATACCTCACACTGGCCCCTGAGGCCCCTCTCCTGCAGGCGTGACCAGATGCTCTGGATTCTCCCAGCATGCTCCGGGTGGCTGCTGTTGTCTCCACATGTGCACTGGTGCTTCAGCATTTGGGAGTCATACACTAGACCTACACACACACACACACACACACACATTGCATTGAGGTTTGAGTCAGTGAGACCGTATCATTTGGTGAAGAGTGACAGGGGGATGGTGGAGACTCTGTACCCGTGGTGAAGCGAGGTTGGCTCTGGGGCGGCTCTGTCGCCGTGGTCAGAGGCAAGGCTTTGTCCGGCAGCGTCAGCGAGGTGGAGGCTGGAGACGACTGCGTGCGAGAGAGCGGCCGGTGCATGCCGCCGAGCATCATGGGTACCGTCAGTGTCTCCATGTGAGCCGTCTGTCTGCGGAGATGCTGAAGTTGTTTTTGCGTTTCCCACAGACGTGACTGCAAAGAAAGCATTTCGGGATGTTTTATGAAAACATGCTTACATGCATTACTGGGAAGTGCTTCTCTAACGACAACTGAGATAAATTAATGTAATAGAATATAATATAGTATTAAAAACGAATAATTATGATATATGACATATTAATGGTATTTATACCGCATGATAGATGGTGTCAATTAAAAATACAATTAAAAAATATAAAAAGAAGTATAACTATTACTTAAAATAAAAATTACCTCACGGTAAATTGTTGTACTGCTTTTTGTGGATAATAATGAGAATTTCAAACAAATTCAAAAATAAAGACATAAAAATCATAAAAATAATGTCAATGTTAATGAAATCTTACAATTAATAATGGCTTTTCTTTATACAAGAAAATAACTTTTTCAATTTTTAGATTATCTACAGTGGTTCAACAGTTTGGAATCAGGTTTTTTTAAAGAAATTAATATTGTTATTCTACAAGGATGCAATAAATGTAAAGACATTTATAACATTACAAAACATTTATATTTCAAATAAAAGCTGTTTTGAACCTTTTCTATTCATCAGAGAGAATCCTGAAAAAAATGTATCACGGTTTCCACAAAAATATTAAGCAGCACAACTGTTTTTAACATTGCTAATAATAATCAGAAATGTTTCTTGATCATCAAATCATCACATTAAAATTATTTCTGAAGGATCATGTGACTACATTTTTTTTACTCAGATGTCTTTTTGTGACATTCACCCACAAACAATCATTTTTGGCTTCCCCCTCACCTATAACGTAAATTATTTTGCAATAATATTTTGTCAGACCGTTTTGTATTCCTAACCTTCTCCTTCATGTTTGCGTCTAACCTGGTTGAGAATGAGGGTGTGCTGCAGGTTGATCTGCTCCTCCTGATTCTCCAGCTCTCTCTGTGACTCCGCCCTGACCTGGCCCTGATGGGCGTCGCCGGCTGACGGCCCCACCTCCTCTGAGTCCATGTCCTCTGAGGGGATCTGCTGGAGACGACGCTTCTCGCTGGACTTCGACATCAGCTGTTGGACACAGAGATCCTCATCAATTTTTTAAAGTGTAAGTACAATGTAAAAACATGTATGTACACATGAAGTGCATTGTATCAAATGAGTGATTTAAATGTTAGTACATAGTAGTTAAGGCCACCTAATATAAAGTGTGTCAGAATGTCTAAACTGAACCATCGAAATAAAACAATAAAAACGTTTCTATTCTGACTACAACAGATTTGAGTCAGATCTGGCCAAAGATCCTTGCACTGTCCGACAGAAGAGCGGCGTGGTCTGTACCTTGCCCAGGTGCGTCTGCTGTTTGAGTCTCTCCAGCAGCTGTGCGCTGTGCTGCTGCTGCTGGAGCAGGTGAGGGTGGAGGGCGCGGGGACTCTGGGGCAGCGGCTCCGAGCGGGTGCGGCTCAGCGGCTTATGAGGACCAGACGCACTGAACTGCAGGGGAACCGGACCCAGACCTGGAACTGATCACAAGCAGGGACAAATCCCATTATAATTTCATCTACGAAAGCATTACATTCAAGCTAGATATCATAATATCATGCAAAGTAGAAAATAAATGATTCAAAACGATGCCTCAAATATAACGATTTTACCATTCCATCATGAACTCAGTGAACATGGTACATGAATTATAAACACAAAAAATACAGAAATCAATACATGTTACAAAATGTTGGCTTTTTTTAAAGCTTGTTTTAATATTAAGGTGCATTTAATACGAAATAACAACTAAGATTATTAAAATCTGATTATTATAGTAGTTTATGAAATAAAATAAAATAAAAAGTATTATAATATACACTGGCATTCCACTAGAAGTGTCTTATGCTCACTAAAGCTGCATTAATACAGTAAAAACAGTAATAATGTGAAATATTATTACAATTTAAAATAGCTGTTTTCTATTGTGATATATTGTAAAATATAATGTATTCCTGTGATCAAAGCTGAATTTTCAGCATCATTACTCATTATCATTCTAATAAATCATTCTAATATGATGATTCAATGCACAAGAAATATTTCTGAATATCATCAATGTTGAAGACAGTCGTGCTGATTAATAGTTTTGTGGAAAACATTATAATTTTTCCAGGATTCATAGATAAATGGATAAAAAAAAAAAAAAAAAAACACATTTTAATATTTGATCAATTCAATATGCCCTTGCTACAACTACAACTTTTTGTTTGGTTGCTAATGCACCAAATTTAAAAAAATATATAAATTTGTGTCATTATCAATATAAATAATAATTATAAATATACAACAAATCCAATCAAATTGTCCTTTGTAATTTATATTCTGAAAATATTTTGTTACTGGTGTATTATTCCCAACGGCTCTTCCCTGTTGTGTCAAGTAGTGACCACTAGATGGCGAACACATCAAGCAAATAGTATTTGAGCGGCCTTTCCTCACACGGCCTCTCAGACTGACTGACACCGCAGATCTCTTACCGGCCAACAAAGGGGCGTGAACGAGTCCAGAGGGCTCCAGGATGAGGACGGGCTGCATGAGCTGTCCTGTCTGCTCTTCCACACCCAAAGGAACCAGCAGCGAAGAGCCTCCCGGCATCAGGCGGCCCAGCTTCAGGGAGCCCAGCTCGCTCTCCGCCTATAGAGACACGACCACAGACCAGCACTTACTAGGGGCGACCGCACAACATGCTACCAGCTTTAGAGTGCAACTGCAGCCTCGAAATAGATGATGACACTTGCATGAATGAGGAACAGCTTAAAAATACATTACTTGTGGTTCTAAATGGGTCTCGGGTCTGTTCTGACATAATGAGAAAAAAATACTAAAAATGTAAGTTATTTAAAGGGAAAGTTGACCCAAAAATGAAAATTAGCCCATGATTTACTCACCCTCACGTCATCCTAGGTGTGTATGACATTCTGCTTTCAGACGAACACAATCAGAGTTATATTAATAAATATCCTGGCTAATCCAAGCTTTATAATGGCAGTGAATGGCTGTTTCTGTTTTTAAGTCCATAAAAGTGCATCTATCCATCATATAACTGCTCCACACGGATCCAGGGGTTAATAAAGGCCTTCTGAAGCGAAGTGGCATGTTTGTGTAAGAAAAATATCCATATGTAAAACTTTACAAACTGTAATCTCTAACGTCCGTTCACGAGAGACTGGCGTTCCAGCGTATGACGTAGGGCGCTCCGGTGAGAATATGCTAGTTCTCGCGAGAACCCGGGTTTTGTTTTGCTCTATCCTCTGCGTTTCCGTGTTCGTCACCGGAACTTACGCTACGCCTCCATCATCCGCTGGAACGCCAGTCTCTCTGAACGCACGTACGACAGTTAGCGGAAGGTAGAGATTACAGTTTATAATTTTTAAATATGGATATTTTTCTTACACAATCGCATGGCTTCGCTTCAGAAGGCCTTTATTAACCCCCCGGAGCCGTGTGGAGCTGTTATATGATGGATAGATGCACTTTTATGGACTTCAAAACAGAAACAGCCATTCACTCCCATTATAAAGCTTGGAAGAGCCAGGACATTTTTAATATAACTCTGATTGTGCTCGTCTTAAAGAAGAATGTCATATACACCTAAGATGGCTCAAGGGTGAGTAAATCATGGGCTGATTTTCATTTTTGGGTGAACTGTCCCTTTAAAGCAACTAATGACCAGAATACAGATTTGAGGACATGGCTGTGCCACAATGCTTCATGCGGGGGATTATTGGTTAAACAATTTTAAATAAACAAGTGTTGTGTCACCACTTGATGTCAATTCATTACTTTTATATGAAAAGCAACAAATTTGTAACTTTTATTTTCCTTGCTCTCATGTTAGTTGCCTGAGGCTTTCACTCATTTGTGGGTGACTTTAAAATTCAAAGTGGTGTTTTTTAATGTTTCCCCTGGCACAGTTCGCATGACGCCTAGCCTACACCCCTGTACAGATGTTGTGCAGCTTGCAGTGTTGACAGCTTTGTTGGTTATAATGGGAGCAGTGCAGTTTTGTCATCGCATTGCAATTTTCATTCCATTACAATATTGTTTCATATTCAACAAGGCTGGAATGTTAGATTGACCAATATCCATCTAGGACTGAAATTATTAATATTCTAAATGTTTAATAAACAGAAAAGTAATGCATCTTATGTTTTTCAAAAATGTAATTTGGGTATTAGTGTACATTCATTATAGTGTAAAAAAGTGTGCTTAATTGTATTGAATGTTCATTCGTAGTGTACTTCAAGTCCTACTTAAATGGGTCTAAAAGCACTAACTCCTTGCATTTAATATAAATGTAAACTATAATACATCTTTTTTATTTAATTGCAAGTAACATGCAGTTAAGTGTCACTTATGTATATTCTTATAAAGTGTATTATTTCTGTAATAAGTATTCTTTAAAAGTATGCTAAAGTCTACATCTCTATAACAAGAAGGACATTACTTCCAAAAACTCATTTGAATACATATTGCTCTCATCTGCGACTGTAAGAGAAGCAGCGTTGAATGATGGTGATTGCGATACCTTGGTGTTGGCGGGGAGGCCTAGCGTGATGGTGGGCAGACTGGATGGATTCTGCACTGTGAAGTGAGCTAGAGAGCCGTCCTGCAACAGCAGCCTCTGAGCCTGAAACACACACACACACACACCGCAGGCACAGACATTAAACCGCTATCAGGGAGGAAAATGCCACAAAAACATAACTCAGATATTAAATGTTTCATGTGTTATCTCTTGTAGAGCTAGTGCTGGACTTCTGTAGGTGACCTGTGGCAAATATGCTGGTTTTTATAATGAAAAACAAACAAACAAACACTAAAATCAGCTCTGAACACACTTAATGCAAACTCAAACACTATTCTTCAAATCTATTAGGAAAATAGACTGTAGATTAGTAGTTTTTTTTGTATTTATGTATTATTATATATGTATATCCTATATTTTAATATATATATAATAATGGATATTTTCATGTATTTATTATATGTGACCCTGGACCACAAAACCAGTCTTAAGGTTACATTTTTTGAAGTTGAGATTTTATACATCATCTGCAAGCTGAATAAATAGCTTTCATTGATGTATGGTTTGTTAGGACAATATTTGGCGATATACAACTATCTGAAAATCTGGAATCTGAGGGTGGAAAAAAATCGAAATATTGAGAAACTCTCTTTTAAAGTTGTCCAAATGAAGTCCTTAGCAATGCATATTACTACTAATGATACATTTTTGAGATATTTACTGTAGGACATTTACTAAATATCTTCATGGATCATGACCTTTACTTAATATCCTAATGATTTTTGGCATAAAGAAAAATGGATAATTGTGACCCATATAATGTATTGTTGGCTATTGCCACAAATATACCCGTGAGACGCATGACTGGTTTTGCGGTCCAGAGTCACATATTGTTTATTTTTGTTAATTTATTCCAGCAAAGCATTTAATTGTGCATGTGTTTTATAATGGATATTTATATATTTATTATATTGTATACTTTTACATTCATTCTAGCAAAGCATTATTTGTGCATATAATGTTTTATAATATATATTTTTGAATGTTTATTTGATTAAATATTTCTTCATTTATTGTAGCAAAGCATAATTTGTGCATATGTTTAATAATATATAGATTTTTATATATTTATTTTATTATATTTTACACTTATTGTAGCAAAACATTTAAGCATTTAATGCTTTATAATATATATTTGTATATATTTATTTTATTATATATTTTTGTACATTTATAGTAGCAAAGCATTATTCATGCATATAATCTTTTATAATATATTTATATATTTATTTTATTATATATTTTTAAAGCATTATTTGTGCATATAAATTACAATTGCCTTTCTATTTGATGTCAATTTGTTTTATAATTATCAGCCATAAATACTTCACTCTAGAATGTTTTTCAGGTAATAGATTAAAATGTAAGTATTAATGATATTTTGTTGATTTATAGATTTGAAAGAGAAAAAAAATATGCTGTCCTAAAGGTATAAAATGTCAGAATATTGGGCAAATATTGTCCCTTAACAGAAAAACCAGCGTGTCCGTCTGCGTGCGTGATCAGCTCTTGCGTGCGAGCGGACGAGGTTCCTGTGTGCGACCCATCAGAGACTCCTGCATTTATGCAAACCCAAAAATGGAGGAGCGTAGAGTAATAAAGCGATGAGGAGGCTTTGGATGGAAACGGGAGATTGGGTGTCCTGGCAGCTGCCTGCAGCTGTCCTTCTCCAGTGTCTTTGTTTAAAACATGTCATTATGCCAAAAGGCGGCGCGAAGCACAAACCTCCTGAAACAAGCCCTGTCGAGCACAAACAACTCCCACCAGGGCGATATTAAAGAACTGTCCCATCATGCCTCTTTGTGCGTGTGTGTGTGCGTTCGGCTGGGAGTTTGTAACAGTTTGTATTTTTTTAAAAAGGGAGAAGCTACCTTCATTTAAACTGACGACATTATTACATGAGTCATTTTCCATAATTGCTTAGATTTATAATAGCATCACCAGAACGTCCCATTATAAGGAAGCCAAGATACACCTTAGAAGCTCGGCTGAGGAGTGGATTTGGGGAGTGTTACCTCATGGGACAAGCTGGCGGCAGCGGGCAGCGCTCCATTCTCATTAGGCAGGCTGTCGTTTGGAGAGCTGCATCCGGATACTGGAGTGCTACTGCTGCTGGGGGACGAATCTGAGAGGAGCACACACACACACGCGCTGTCACTTAATGCATTTTAAACATGGGCGGCACAGCAATGCATGCATTACAGTTTTTACTTAAAGCACTTTTTCAAAACTCTTCACACAGCAGTCCATGGGCTAGTTTTAGTAAACAGAGCAAATTAGCATGAGAGGGCAAACCCATAAAAGCAGAGGTGGGAGTGGAAAGTTCTGCATGTGATCAAGCAGATTCCATGTCATGTCAAGTGCAAAATGGGTTAAGATGTGCTTTTTTGGGCATTAAATAATGGCACAAATACCTGCACATTCCCTACCGTGAACCTTTCATTTATTTCTTCACTCATACATTTTGTGTCTGAAAGGGAAACTCCTACAAATGCATATGCAATAAGATCAGCTGCAAAAATAACTCTGCCCACGCCCTTTTATCGCTAATTTCTCACTGCGTTTCTTTAGTAAATTCAGACAGTAGTTTTTTAACACCGAAAGAGGGTTTGCACTGGTGCAAGCTGTTAGTAAATCTGGCCATAAGTGGGTTAAACTGAGGATCATTTATCATTGCTTTAGTACAACATGGATTCAGTGATAACATCTGTCAAACTACATGATTTCTTTAGTCACTCAGGCACAAACACCATCAAAACTATATGAACCTACAAGCCAATTTGGCCGTTTACATAGCAAAAACTACTGAACTTAATTTCAAAACCTAAAAACTAAATAAGACAGCAATTTGCTACCTTTCTATACATAATGAAATATATTCCAAATCTAAAAAAGATTGATGAACACCTACAGAGGTGTTAGTATTTCAATTTAACATATAACATATGTTATAAGTTACACACAACATACTGCAGTGAATTCTAAACGTTGTATAATGCTACCTGAGTGACAAAGTGTTTGTTGGGTGAAAACCTCTATGGAAGAAGCAAGTTGATTTGAAACATGTACGGAGTGTTTTGGTAGTTTTAGTGCATTTTTAATGTGAAATGAACTGCTGTGCCGAGCTGTAAGCTGTAAGAAGAACTGTGTGAAGAGTTTTGAAAAAGAGTATTGAGAAATGTGTCCTGGTGATTGTAAAAAAAAAAAAAAAAATTTGTAGATTCGATATGCATGGTGAATGAATATAACTACAGCTGACAGCAGGTGTACATGAGAACATGGTGGTTTAGTTACCCAGCGCATCAGGAGCGCGGTGCTTGACGGTGGGCGGCGCGCTCTCTTTGCGGGTCAGCGGGCTCTTGCGGGTGTTCAGGTGCTTCTTTAACTTATGCTTCACCTTCAGGTTGGGCTCGGACCCTGCGAACAAGAACAAAAAAACATTAGCATTACCAAAAAGGATGACAAACTTTCTGAAAAGCTTTCGATCTGGTTTGGGTCGTATAGTAAACTGTCAGCTAGCTCATTTACTGTACTTCTGCAGTGTCAATCATAGTTTGTTTGTTCAAAAAACATGATGATTATTTTTTTTCCTACTTGTGACAACGTGTTGTGTCGTCACTGCGCTGTTTAAAAGTACCAATTTGTGATGGCAAGTATAACCCAGCGTATACATGAGCAAATACCATCAAAAACATCTATGTAACCACAACAAACAACCAGCAATGCGTTTACAGACAGCCTACGGGTTATAATAACTGCATGTCAACACCTGAGATATTGGGCCCTATTTTAACGATCTGAGCACATGGTCTGAAGCGCATAGCACAAGAGCACTTTTGCTTTTGAATCCACTTTTGCTAATTTAATGACAGAAAAAAACAGTCAGCGTGCCAGGCGCATGGTTCAAAATGGTTGTACCTATTCTCTTAATGATTCATGAGTGTGTTTTGGGCATAACGTGCAATAAACCAATCAGAGTCTCATCTCCCATTCCCTTTAAAAGCCAGTTGTGCTTGCACCATGGCGGACTCGCTAAAGACTGAACACTTCTCCAGAGAGGAATCTTTTATTTTTAATATTTAAAAATGTTTGTGTGCTGCTGCGTGTCCCTGTGTGTGTAATAAGCATAGTGTACACAAATTGTGCACCCGCCTATACCCGCCTTTAAATAACACTAAAAATACTGCACTATTGACTTTAGACCCGGTTTTTGTTGGTCAATGGCAAAATCCTCCGTAGGCTAGATTGTCCCATTTAACAACACTCAGTTCAACCTTCATGTCCTTCGAAGGATGCAGCCTCTGAATTGTAACACAGCTTATGTTTTTGCATGCTCGCTAACATTTAACAGTAACTGTGTCATGTAATAATTAAGTACTATATCATTCCATTTATATTATTTAGTCTATTTACTTAAATATATGTCAGTTAGCATCTGTGCATCTCAAGGAACATTTCAGGACTTTAATCGTGTCAACCGTCAAGCTAGCACATTTGACCTTCGTTTACTATATTTGATGACCTCTATGTATGTTCACTGATCAATGTTTATATGTGAACAAAAGATTAAATTAAATCTGTTTATACAACTGTTTGTTCTGGTTCTCAATTCTCAATTGTCCTTTTCCAGCTAATGCAATATTCCCCCAGTATCAACAACAGGCCACGTAAAATCACAGAGCGGGGTCAGCGCATGCTGAGGTGCACAGTGCGCAGAAGTCACCAATAGCTACTGACCTCCAAACTTCATGTGGCCTTCAGATTAGCTCAAGAACAGTGCATAGAGAGCTTCATGGAATGGGTTTCCATGGCTGAGCAGCTCATCCAAGCCTTACATCACCAAGTGCAATGCAAAGCGTGGGGTGCAGTGGTGTAAAGCACGCCGCCACTGGACTCTAGAGCAGTGGAGGCGTGTTCTCTGGAGTGACCAATCACGCTTCTCTGTCTGGCAATCTGATGGATGAGTCTGGGTTTGGCAGTTGCCAGGAGAACAGCACTTGCTTGACTGCATTGTGCCAAGTGTAAAGTTTGGTGGAGGGTGGATTATGGTGTGGGGTTGTTTTTCAGGGGTTGGGCTTGGCCCCTTAGTTCCAGTGAAAGGAACTCTTAATGCTTCAGCATACCAAGACATTTTGGACAATTTCATGCTCCCAAATTTGTGGGAACAGTTTGGGGACGGCCTCTTCCTGTTCCAACATGACTGCGCACCAGTGCACAAAGCAAGGTCCATAAAGACATGGATGAGCGAGTTTGGTGTGGAGGAACTTGACTGGCTTGCACAGAGTCCTGTCCTCAACCTGATAGAACACCTTTGGGATGAATTAGAGCGGAGACTGCGAGCCAGACCTTCTCATCCAACATCAGTGCTTGACCTCACAAATGCGCTTCTAGAAGAATGGTCAAAATTTCCATAAACACACTCCTAAACCTTGTGGAAAGCCTTCCCAGAAGAGTTGAAGCTGTTATAGCTGCAAAGTGTGGGCCAACTCCATATTTAACCCTACGGATTAAGAATGGGATGTCATTAAAGTTCATGTGCATGTAAAGGCAGGCGACCCAAAACTTTTGGCAATATAGTGTATCTTCATTTGTATTTCGAAGATTGATGAAAGTCTTGGTTTGGAATGACATGAGTAATTCAAATGACCCACCATTAGTCGCTTTTCGATTTAGAGGTAGTTTTCCACATCACTATTGGCCAGTAACTATTTATATGCAAATGTGGTATCAACTTCCTTTGATCACACAAGCTCTATGCTTACAGCTCTATGCTTTTGTTGCTGGTTCAGAAAAGAAGAATGTTCCGAAATCTCTTCACTACTTCCTGTTAATTGTGTCTGTCATTGTAAAAACACTATTACACCATCAGCCTTGAGTTGTGGCAGAGGACATGTTGAAAACTGTAGTTCCACAGCTGAACTTACTCAACTTTACCAGTTAATGACATTGCTCTGCACAGCATGTTGTGGTTATCATGTTAAATGTTTCCTCGTTTGACCATCGAGCACAAAATGATCCTGACAGATGGCACTGAACTGATATGAAGTGGACAGGTCAAGTATTTGGAAACTCTCTCAAAGACTACTTCAGCAAAATGTTCTACACTGAAAACCGAATAACAGTTTTAAAACAATTTTAACAATTTTAAAACAATTTTGGTTGCCAGGTGTTGCTATGCGGTTATTAACACGCTCTGAACAGTTTATAGCGTATTGTTATGCAGTTGCTAAGATGTTCAGATGGTTGCTTATTGTGCCAAGCCATAAAAATGGTACCTCAAAGTGTAATACCTCACTGTTCACGACAGGATGAATATTCAGTGCAAAAAATTTGGTGTGATAAACTTTTTTTAAGAGGTGTTCTACACTCATCGTGTTGTGAAGAAAACTGACCAACCAATGAAATTCAAGCTTTTTTTCACATGCCCAGAGCTGGTGCTGTTATAGTGATAATGAAGCGAAAACGGTGGCGAATGGCATAGGAAGAATCCAGAATCAGGGTATTTCTGCTTTTCCATAAGTGCCACCTACTGTCAGGGAGCGAGTTTGCATTTTCTTTCAGTCTGTCTTCTGTTTTTTATGCATTGAACTGAACCAGGGGTGTCCAAAGTCTGTCTTGGAGGGCCATTTTCCTGCAAAGTTTAGCTCCAACTTGCTTAACACACCTGCCTGGAAGTTTTCTAGTATGCCTAGTAAGACCTTGATTAACTGGTTCAGGTGTGTTTAATTGGGGTTGGAGCTAAACTCTGCAGGACAGCAGCCCTCCAGGAGCAGGATTGGACACCCCTGATCTGAACAGATAAATCGCATACAAAAACCAGACCCAATTTGTGTTGATGTGAACAGGCCTTTTACAGTTATGGGTTTAGAGCAAATCCTTCAACTTAAGAATGAGCAGTAATTACAGTGACAACTACCTTAGCACTAATGCTAAAAATACACCAAAAGTCAAAAAACTCCAGAACAAAGACTTTCACTTATAAACCCAAAAGCTTCATATGAGTTAAGCCCAAAGTGATGACATGCAGGTCCCACATGCGTGTTGAATTTGTTTTGCAGTAATCAGCTGTTTCACAAGGTGGCAACACTGGCCTGGGATTCGCACTCGCTAATTAATTGGTTTGAGTAGAGACAACTCAAATTAAACAAATTAGTTAAATCAAAGGTTTTGTTATGCTAGTTTAGAATAGTTTATGTTGGTTTCTGTAGGGTTTCCATCATGGTGACGAGTGGAGCATATTGCTGTCTTCATTCAGCAAGTGCTATGCTATGCTAATGCTACCAACACATTGTGTGACCAATTAGCAAGGTAACATTTATTGAACTATCCAAGTTTCCACTACTAAAAATATTTAAATTGCGATTAAATTATAATTTTAAGTTTACTTGATGTAACTGATTACCTCAAATTTTTTGAGTTTTGCCAACTTATTCGGGTTTACAGTGTAGCAATCAAACGTTTCGACAATCAGCCTTCTTCAGTGAATGGTTTCACAGACAACAACAACAAAATACTGGAGACTGCAATAATAGACGCAAATTTAGCTTAAAAGAATAGAGACATTTTTAGCGGTAATAAATTCTGGAGAGAAATAGCACAGACACTGGACAAAGATGAAACTTTCTAGAGCACCGTCTGCGTTCAAGCACGCTATCAAATGGAGCATATACTAGAGTATGCATAAAAAATGAAGAATACTGTGTGCTTTACTGGATGTCCAGTCATAGTTATTATGACACAATGAGCCGTAGTGTTTTGGCTGCAGGGCTGACAGGGGAGTGTTCTCGGCTTTCAGAGGTAAATGAGAAGGTTACGCAAGGCCTTGTTAACAGCGTGATGCCTGGAGGCAGAGCGAGGCGCTAGGAGTGTGTTTGATCAAGGAATGCTTCCACACAGCACACCTGCTAAAAGACAAGCTCTGCCTCCTGATCTCAGGTGTGTGTGATCTGTATGTAGATGGTGATGTCATGCTTTGATGAACGAACTCTCATGTGATGTTGTTTATATGTATGTTGGACGGTGACATACTTGCTCGTCTCAGGTTCGTCGGTTCGTCGGGTCCTTCTATGAGAGTTGGTTTTGTGAGCGGCTGTAGGGGAGCGCTGGGATCTGGAACCAGCTCCCTGTGAGAACACAAAAGATCTTTATCTTAAAAGCTGATAATAAGCACACGAAACTGTGCACATGTGCACTTCAGCAGCTGTGGGCGGGAATGAGAGTTGCTTCTAACCGGTAGGCCACCGACGGGGTGCTCAGAGGGTTGGAGTTCGTCCTCTCCAGGACCGCCTGCTTCTGTTTCTTCAGAATCACTTGCGCCAGTTTCTGCTTCACCAACGCACTGGCCACAGCACCTGTCAATCAATACAACCAGCCAATGAAATGACAATACTTCACTTGATTGGTTCAAACAAAGCTACAATGCAAAGTGTTTATTTACTTTTTAAAATATTACTAGTGAAATATAATTTGTTTAATACTTTTAGAGAGTGAAGCCCTCAGTCAATACAACCAGTCAATGAAATCATATCAAACTACATTTTTAAAAAAGTGGCAATGCATATATATATATATATATATATATATATATATATATATATATATATATATATATATATATTTTTTTTTATGAGTCTCAGGTATACTGTTTTAATATAATTTAAATGCTTGTATATGATTTTTTTATTTATTATTATTTATTTTGTTTATATTTTAGGTTAGTCTAGTTTGCCCTGGACTAGGTCATTTTATGTAAATAAAGTAAGGTAATATGAAATCATGCCAAACCTATTAATCTATAATCAATCTATTAAATCTATATTTAAAACTTTATTTAAATATTTTTTTAAATGAACATCAATTGTATTTTATAATTTTTTTATATATAATTTTTATTGCAAAAAAGCTAAGTGTTTATATACTTGAATCTTTTTCAAATATTATTGTCAAAATATAATTTAATTTTAATACCTTTAGAGAGTGTAGACCTAAATCAATACAACCAGTCAATGAAATCATACCAAACCACTTTTTTTAAAAAGTGGCAATGCAAAAATATATATAATAATAATAATAATAATAATAATAATAATAATAATAATAATAATAAAAAAACATTTTTGTATATTTCTTTATTTTGTATTTATTTGTACTTATTTAGTTTATATTTTAGTTGTTTAGTTTAGGATAATAATAATAATGATAATAATAATAATAATTTGTTACATTTTATATAGTGCTTTTCTAGGCACTCAAAGCGCTTTACATCTCCTCAACCACCACCAATGTGCACCACTGGATGATGCGACAGCAGCTATATTCTGTGAGCCAGCTGATTGGTGGAGAGGAGACAGTGTGATGAAGCCAATCATATATATATATATATACCCTACTCTTTATCGAAGGACATCCTGGGATTTTTAATGACCACAGAGAGTCAGGACCTCGGTTTAATGTCTCATCAAGACTTGACTAGGTCTTTTAATGTAACTAAAGTAAGGTAAGGTATTACTAATATTTAATAATTTTAGAGAATGTGGCCCTTAATCAATACAACAAGCCAATGAAATCATGCCAAACCACATGTTTAAAAAGAAAATGTCTCAGACATACTATTTTAAATCATTTTTTATGAATATACATTTTATTTATTCTTTTTTTTTCATATTTTATTTTATATTTGATTTAATGTATTTTAGTTGGCCCTGTGTATGTAATGTATTTTAGGTGAATTTTTATAAAAATAATGCAACACTAGTCACTGAATCAAAACTGCTTTAAAATGACTCCCAGAGAAAATACCAGCGCTGTCTCTATCCAGGGCCAGTGAGCGCGGTTCAGCTGTGCGGCCGAGTTTGCTCTGAGGTTGGGGGAAGGAAACTGCATGTTGACTCAGTGCCTCCCTGTCCTTCCAGGGCGGCCATTATGCGGCGTGATGTTATAGTGGCTTTAACCAATATGGTCAATATTGACACGGTTACTGTTTGCACTGCATGATTGATTTTACTTCTCTGCAGCTACTCTCTCACAACAATCATATCATCAACTGTGATAAAAGACTCCAGCTGCAGTGAGAGACACCTGTGTAACGTCTACACCTCTGATTGAGACGTGTTCTGAGAGAGTAATTGATCGTGATAATACATTTGATTAGACTTTCCAAGAACAGCATTGGGTGTTACAACAAATTATTCTTAATGCACGGTCAGTTTATCAGCAAACCTGGTGGTGGTAGGATTCACACTCCAGATGCCATCCATCCATCCATCCATCCATCCATCCATCCATCCATCCATCCATCCATCCATCCATCCATCCATCCATCCATCCATCCATCCATCTATCCATCTGTGTCCATCCATCCATCCATCCATCCATCCATCCATCCACCCATCCACCCACACATCCATCCATCTATCTATCTGTGTCCATCCATCCACCCATCCACCCACACATCCATCCATCCATCTATCTATCTGTGTCCATCCATCCATCCATCCATCCATCCATCCATCCATCCATCCATCCATCCACCTGTGTCCATCCGTCCATCCATCCATCCATCCATCCATCCATCCATCCATCCATCCATCCATCCATCCATCTGTGTCCATCTGTCCATCCATCCATCCACCCATCCACCCACACATCCATCCATCTATCTATCTGTGTCCATCCATCCATCCATCCATCCATCCATCCATCCGTCTATCTTTGTGTCCATTAACATGTAAATATGGTAACTATTCAGTTAAGTATTATAGCATATTAACATCCATCCATCTAACAAAAAGCACCATGGTACTGTACAGATACAGATATGGTACATTTGGTATGGTCTGGTACTGTATGGCATGGCACGATCTGTAACTGCTGTAACTAGCAGGTCACCAGCAGCTGTGTGACAGTAAATCACCTTTACAGAACAACAGGGTCCCCATGTTTAGAGGAGACGAGACTCCTCCCATGTGTTTTCAACCACAAAGTTTTGTTTTTACTCTCATTTCCTGAAGCAGCCGTGGCCCTGTTTTAGTTGAGGCACTATTAAAGAGGGCATTGGCACAACATAATTCAGCATTTCTCAGTCACTTTGATACATTTCTCAAATCAAAATGGAACATCTCAAAGCTGCTTGTTCTTCCTCCACATCATTTAGTCACTTGCCATTAGACAGTTTTATAAGGAAGTGTCCTATACTTGCTAAAGAAGTACACAGTGAGTCTGTGAACAGCAGGGATTTAAGGGTTGTTGTGTGTGTCACTCACTCTGCTGACTCTTGTCCTTGTGTTTGAGTTGCTGTAGCTGTTGTTTCGCTTGCTCTTGGTCTCGTAGATGCTGCTCCATGTTATACTGCTTGAAAAAGAGTACATCATAATTATTCATACTATAAAAATGCTAACTAGCTAGTACATGTACACTCACCTAAAGGATTATTAAGAACACCTGTTCAATTTCTCATTAATGCAATTATCTAATCAACCAATCACATGGCAGTTGCTTCAATGCATTTAGGGGTGTGGTCCTGGTCAAGACAATCTCCTGAACTCCAAACTGAATGTCAGAGTGGGAAAGAAAGGTGATTTAAACAATTTTGAGCGTGGCATGGTTGTTGGTGCCAGACGGGCCGGTCTGAGTATTTCACAGTCTGCTCAGTTACTGGGATTTTCACGCACAACTGGATTTCTAGGATTTACAAAGAATGGTGTGAAAAGGGAAAAACATCCAGTATGCGGCAGTCCTGTGGGCGAAAATGCCTTGTTGATGCTAGAGGTCAGAGGAGAATGGACCGACTGATTCAAGATTCAACTTTGACTGAAATAACCACTCGTTACAACCGAGGTATGCAGCAAAGCATTTGTGAAGCCACAACACGCACAACCTTGAGGCGGATGGGCTACAACAGCAGAAGACCCCACCGGGTACCACTCATCTCCACTACAAATAGGAAAAAGAGGCTACAATTTGCACTAGCTCACCAAAATTGGGCAGTTGAAGACTGGAAAAATGTTGCCTGGTCTGATGAGTCTCGATTTCTGTTGAGACATTCAGATGGTAGAGTCAGAATTTGGCATAAACAGAATGAGAACATGGATCCATCATGCCTTGTTACCACTGTGCAGGCTGGTGTTGGTGGTGTAATGGTGTGGGGGATGTTTTCTTGGCACACTTTAGCACACTTTCTATCAGAACCAGCATTAACTTCTTGAGCAATTTGAGCTACAGTAGCTCGTCTGTTTGATCGGACCACACGGGCCAGACTTCGCTCCCCACGTGCATAGATGAGCCTTGGCCGCCCATGACCCTGTAGCCGGTTCACCACTGTTCCTTCCTTGGAGCACTTTTGATAGATCCTGACCACTGCAGACCGGGAACACCCCACAAGAGCTGCAGTTTTGGAGATGCTCTGACCCAGTCGTCAATTGGCCCTTGTCAAACTCGCTCAAATCCTTAAGCTTGCCCATTTTTCCTGCTTCTATCACATCAACTTTGAGGACAAAATGTTCACTTGCTGCCTAATATATCCCACCCACTAACAGGTGCCGTGATGAAGAGAGAATCAGTGTTATTCACTTCACCTGTTATAATGTTATGCCTGATTGGTGTAGATTTCCTTCTGAGTGGTTTGTACTGAGTGATTTATAATCAAGCTAAGGTGTTTATGTTCCAGCACCAACAAGGATGTTGATTGTGACAGGAATGTGTCTTATTAGGCTAAATCACATTAAGGAGCTATTTAAATGTGTATCTCTGTGTCTGTGACTGCACTGAAATCAGTGTGTATGGCGCATGTACCTGAATATGCTGCAGCTGCGGCTGGCTGTACTGGGAACAGTGCTGCGGATTGAAGGGACTGATCAGCAGAGGGGGATGCAGAGGGGACAGGAAGGCTGTGTCCGAACCCGGACGCACCAGACGCTCGCCTACACGCAGGTCCATGGGGGCGGGGCCCGTGGGAGACGACAGTAACTCTTCTGGATGGATAGAAACACAAACACATACACATTTATTATTATATATTTTTAAAAACGGACTATGATGTAAGACCTAGATAAATAGGAGAAACTTAAGGTAAATATTATTACAATTTAAAATAAGTGTTTTCTATGTGAATAGATTTTAAAATGTAATTTATTCCTGTGATCAAAGCTGAATTTTCAGCATCATTACTCATTCTGATACAATGATTTGATGGTCTAGAAACATTTATGATTATTATCATCAATGTTCAAAACAGTTGTGATGCTTCATATTTTTGTGAAAACAATTTCAAGATTATTTGATGTTTGTTGATAACGTTTGGAAACATTATAAATGTCTTTATTGATCAGTTTAAGTTTCCAAAAATCAAAACTTGCTGACTTTTGAACAGATTCAAATTAAGACAAATTAAGTATATTTTAGGATGATTATTGTTATTTGCATTATGCCAATATTTTCAGAACAATTAAGTACATTTTCACACAAAAGAATTCCATAATTAAGCTTTTTAGTTTTTATACTTATTTTATATGCGTGTCTTCCAATTCACTATAATTCTCATTAAATAATATTTTTATATTTTTGTGTCATTAATGTGAAACAAAATAAAGTGACACAAAAATATATCCATAATACAATGGTGTAAATGTCACACAATGCAAAAATCTTAATGGTTCTAAAACAGACCTGTTTTTTTGTCAAATTTTCTTCACAGACTTCATAAAAATCTAAATATTAATACAGTTACTGAGGTCCTCGCATCATAGCTAGGTCATCTGGTCACCCTCAATTATTTTGATTTAATAATTTATGCTCTTTAAAACAATGACAGGACATTTCCATTGGTAGGAGAGGGAAACAGGTGAAAATACAGAAAAAGTGAAGAGAGAGAGAGAGAGAGAGAGAGAGAGAGAGAGAGAGAGAGAGAGAGAGAGAGAGAGAGAGAGAGAGAGAGAGAGAGAGAGAGAGAGAGAGGGGTAAAGATGTGTGTATTGGCGCAAGTGCATGTCCCAAAATTTCCCTTATGGCACATTCTGCAGTGATATAAAGTCTGAGCCTGATTTCCATAACTTTTGCATGCTGCTTTAATAATATTTGCATGGTACCAGTGAGTCAATGGGACGCACTGCCTCACCCTTACATCAAGCCCTCTCACACAGAGCAGACAGGAAAATCACAAACACACTCACAAAAACCAGCCGTGTACATGTAGGTTGGTGCATATCTGGGCTACCACAGCACTGATGTCAGTCATGTAGCTCTGGCGCGTTGCCCAGCTAAAACCAGAGCACGTTTATGAATGCACTTGACAGATTTCTGATCTGTCAACCATAGAGTTCAGTATTTCCCAACTCTTTCCCACTTATTTCCAACAACGACTCACAAAAATAGCTGTCTCCCACACTTGCAAGAAGATCTAGTGTCTCAGGAATTGTGACTCATGCCCTTTTGACGGCCCAAAGCACACTTACTATTGTGTTCCTGTAAATTGTGACTGCTTTGTCACCTTTATTCTGACACAAATCACTGAACAAAAATGCTTTCTACAGCAGACCAATGAGCAGCGTGGAAAATGACTCACGAATGACTTCAACCGGTGAGGAACAATGTGTACCTTTTGAGCTGGTGCGTTATGCAAGAGGAACAAACTGAGAAACCAAATAAGAAATGTGATCAAAAGAGATGACATGAGGTGGCAGGTGAAGGTCCTATTATGGCCTTTTACGAAGTCTTGATTTTGTTTTTGGGGTATGTATACTAGTATATGTTTTCATGCTTGGTTGTTCAAGAAACGCATTATTTTTCACATATTTTCATTATCACAGAGCCCACAGTCTGGCTCGGACATGCCGATTTCGACGAAGCCCTTTCTTCTGAAATATGAGAAGTGCTGTGATTGGTTAGCTGGCCCGGTGTGTTCTGGAAATGTCCCGCCCCTCCATAACTGCGAGTTCATCTCTCGTGTAAATATGAAGGTTATTTTAAACCAATTCGAGCCCGATTCAGACCCTGACAATGTTAACGAGCAAGAGGATCTCATGCTCAGACTTTACAAGCACAGATTTCACAGGACGTTTCAGAGTGGTATGTTTTTTGTAATTTCCCTGTACATTATAGATACAATGTTATCCACCACGGATATATATATAATATTATAATATAAACAGTAATTGATCACAAATCAAGGTGTTTTTTAATTTTCCTAAGGAGCAACGAAAAGCTACAGAAAACAAGCTGTTCCCCATAAAATGTGCAGCACACAGATGTTCAGGAACAGTGTTCAGGAACAGTTCGACAGCTTGGCCTGTTGCAATAATCAATATATCGATATGTCGCACAATATATGTACATGACCTCAATAATTTGTGATGCAATATATCGCCCATTATGTTTACATGATAATGAATGTCACCAACATTTTACTCGATTGTGCCGTCATCTTGTATGGTTTCCGTGACGGAGGTGAAAGTGGTTCTCGAGCCGTTCCTTCATACACGGAGCGGTTATCGACAGGTGAAAACAAGGCGCCATTTGAGGCGTTATAGTGTTTTCCTGACAACTCCTGACAGTTTGGAAGAATAAGCCCAAATGGACTCGATTTCAAAGCCGCAATCCCCTGTTCAATGCAGAATGACGAATGTTAAAGCCATTTCACAAGGGAAAATGTTTATTTACTATTTAAATTATAATTTTTTTTTTTTATTTAAGATAATATATTTTTACCCTTAATTTCCACGAGCTAAAGAATTAAAGGTTGTCATTTGAAAGTGTGTAGGTCTACTTGCATTATTATGCTGTTATATTAGGATTATATATTCAGTGGCATAAAATAGTCTTAAAATGACAATAATATCGTTTATCGCAATTATTTCAGGGACAATATATCGCGAAACAAAAAGTAGTTATCGTGACAGGCCTTCTGTCATCTCTTTGACATAGTGACAACACCGTCTTCTCTCACGCAGCTCAACCAGACCGAGCACCTTTTTTGCATATTCCGTGGGCGGGGTTATTTAAATGAGAAGCATTATGACTTCATAAGATCCGAAAATAACACGTTGTAGTTATTTCAAGTTCATTGTAGTTCTTGAAAAGTGGATTCTGTTAAATAAAATATCTCCCTTTGGAGTGAGCAGATCTTTTTTAAGCTCAAACAGCAACATTACACCCTAACTAAAGTTGAAAAAGTGGAAAAGCATAATAGGACCCCTTTAAGACTAGTGGCTGACCAATATAAATCACCAAGGCTGATCATTTTTTTAATTATTGCATTGGCCGATGAGTTTTTCTGTTTGGCCGATGTGACGGAGGCAGGACTTTTATTTTGACAGCATAGTTTGAAAAGGTTGATTTCAAACTATGCTAATCTATGCCCAGTTGTTCGCTAGGTCATATCCACTGTGTGATGTCTGACGTGTGTAAAATTAGTTACCTTGTCTTTATTCAGACACACAGGCTTACCAGATTACTGAGTGTACTTACAGTGTTTACTTCCTTTTATTCATATTTAAGTTTCTTTAGTTGTGAAAAAACCTATATTAGTTGCCATATAAAGTATAAATGAATAATTTAATCAAGTTAAAAAAATGTTTTTCATATATATTCATTTTTAAATTGTTATTATAATTTATAATAATATAATTATATAATTATAATTATATAAATATAATTTTAGTAAATTGGTGTAAAATAAACCTAACTTTAATTTCCGTAATTGTTATCCATATATTTTTTTCTATCTGTAATATATATATATATATATATATATATATATATATATATATATATATATATATATATATATATATATATATATATATATATATATCAGCCACCTGATCTCTAAGATATCGGCACCGGCCATCAAAAAAAAAAAAATCAATATCGGCTTACCACTAGTTAAGACAAGAAAACAGGAGTGCCGTGAGAATGACCAGAAGTGACCCGCTGGAGTTGTTTACATGACAAGGGATGTCCTGACATGTTCTGACACAGTCCAGGATCTCCTCAACCCCTTTTTAGGATCTTGAAATGGAGAAGAGGAACATCTTGGCACCGCAGCCCTGGATGCCAAACATGTTTTGGGTTCTTGCTTCCCTGAGCTCTCAACATCCAGGGTATTCCCACCCAGACGTGTACAAGATCCGCACAGCTCTACTGCATTCCAGGAAATAACACGATTTATTTAATTTTTTTTTTTTTCCAGCATTCCCTTCCTGATAACAGAACATTTACTATATTCCGCCCTGCGTGGATTATTCCAGCTTTCAGCATTGCATGGCATTGTGAGAAATGACCTGTCGGCCCAACGCTGACAGATCCAGGAAAGGAACTCAAACTCCCAGAGGAAAATGAGACGGAATTGAGCAATATGGTGTTTTCCGACCTTTAGAGTGCTAAGGATATTCTTACAAAAAAAAGTGCTTATACTACTACAATGTTACTCTTTGAAGCAACATGTAAATACTATGTTATATGAATATGGTAATCTTTCCTGTTTATAGTGCAAAAAAATACATTCCAATCATGACTCTCGGAAGTGAATTAAACCGCATTTACTGATAAGAATGGAATGTACATAGGCGTTGTCTTGGCGGACTAGATCCGCTACGCTGCTACTGCAGGCATGAGTGAATACTGTCAAAACATGCACATAAATACAGAGAATAGCATACGAATGCAGGGAGAATCCCCTAGCAGATCTAGGCAGGTGGTGCTGGGGAAGGTGAAGGTCTAGGAAAGGTATTGAGCCAGTTCAGGATGGAAATAAATAGGTTATGTAGATAGAACAAACAGATTCAGTCGGATTTAAGAGAACCTATCAGCTGCTTGAAAGAGTTTCATGGCTGAACTATGTACAGTATGTAACATAAATAATACAGGAACAAATGTTTGTGTCTTGAGGCAAGTAGTGTATATGTGTGTTTGTGTGCATGCACTTTTGGTACTCCTACACAGAAAGCCAAACAATAGTGCCTGAGCCAACTCAACAAAAACAGGCCAACAAATACACTAATAAAAGTGACAGATAAGCAGATGTGCAGTGGAATGCACACTACAATGTGTGTGTGAGGGACCTCTTCCTTCAAAGCTGTGTGACTGTGTGTCTACAGGAAAATATGTGCAAGTATGAATCTGCTTCTAAGGAAACTCTGAGTTGGTGAACATAAGCGTGAGACCGACTGCAAACGAAACTAGTTGTCAAAGGCCAGAAATTACTTTAAAAAAGTAAAATTAAAGTAAATTAATGTTTATTCAGCAAGGATGCATTAAATCGATCAATTTATAATGATTCAAAAGTTTTTTATTTCAGATAAATGCTGTTCTGTTGAACTTTCCATTCATCAAATAATGATGGAAGGAAATAAGGAAAAAGTGTCCACAAATATATGAACTGTTTTTAACATTGATAATAATCACAAAAGTTTTTTGATCATCAAATCCTCATATCAGAATGATTTGTGAAGGATCATGTGACACTGAAGACTAGAGTAATGATGCTTTCAGCTTCACAGGAATACATTACATTTTAAAATAAGCTATATAAAATATATATATTAGAGCTGGGAATCGATAAAAAATAAAAAAATAATAATTAATCAAATTTTTTCTGTAATATTTTGATATTGTATTAATTTCAGTTACTCTCCAAAATAAAGCAGAAACAATTTAAAGACAGCATATTTTAAATATGTGTTGTAATGGCATCTTTTATCAATGAAGGCCAGCATAACTGATACTAATGTCTCTATGAAACATTAATGACATTACATTACATTTTCAACATTTATTAGCAGGGGCACAGTCAGCGGGCACTATGATGAGTAGCCCCGGTTTATTATTAACAGTTGTTTAAATAATTTTAACGTGATTACAAAATTATTATAACATCTCAAACACTAAAATAAATAAAGTCTTTTTTTACAGTCTACGGTTTTTGCATAATGCTTGATGAGTTTGATTGACAGCTGTGTTAGGCAATTAGGTGTCAGGCTGTCTCATGCATGTCACGCCTGTGACAGTTCATGTGTGTTTGCTTATTCACTTAACGTATAATTTGCAATTGTGTGATAGATAAACAGCAGCGATGCAAAATTCTTTAAAAATAACTTTTATATGCATTATAAAGCATTTATATGAATAAGAGCGTGATCATATAATGTAACGCTAGGGAAAAATTGATATAAAAACAAATGCTGCGTAAATTGCGTTAAATATTTTTAATGCGTTAAACTGAAAAATAAATAAATAAATAATCGCCTGCATTAGCATGATAATTTGCACAACACTAATATTATATTATAATGGATATTTTCATGTATTTATTATATGTGACCCTGGACCACAAAACCAGTCATAAGGTACAATTTTTTGAAGTTGAGATTTTATACATCATCTGAAAGCTGAATATCATCTTCTTTCAAAAACATTAGAAATCTTAAGGATCTAAAAGTTTTGAACAGTAGTGTACCATGGTAATGCCATAGTATTCTTTGAAATATCTTGAAATATTAAATTACCATGGTATTTCAATCTGATGCCAGAGCTACGAGTAGTTTTTGGTTGCACTTTAGATTAGGGTCCAACTCTCACTATTAACCATGACTTTTGCCTCAAACTCCTTATTATTGCTTATTAATAGTTATTAAGGTAGTTGTTAAGTTTAAGTATTGGGTAGGGTTAAGGGATGTTGAATATGGCCATGCAAGTACTAATAAACAGCCAATATAATGCATATAGTAATATGCATGCTAATAAACAACTTAGTTGTGAGAATTGGACCATAACCTAAAGTGTTACCTAGTTTTTGAAGGGTAACTGCTAGAAAAGTATTCCAGTTCTTGAAATAAAAGCAAGTTTCTATGATATTCTGGTTTCTGTATATGGTGAAAATTGTAAATCTGATAGTTTAGAAAGAAATTAGTCACATTGTGTGTGCAATAGTAATATTAATAGTGGCATTATTAGTAATTAATGCTCTAAAATAACTATTTTTAGAACAAGGCACCATTTAATCCAGGTGTGTTTTTCCTTGAATGATGTAGACAGCCTGACTGCAGTTGATAACTTCCTGTAGCTGCCTATTCATTATGCAGAGAGGAAGAAATGCTGGCACGTCAGAGATAATTTTAGGTTTTTGGTGTGTAATATCACATTAGTTCATGTAATGTATGCAAAACAAAGTGTGAAGGAGCTTTTGACACTTCTAAAAGGTTTTTCAGCATTCGATCAGAGGATCCTTTGCTTGTCAAGAAGCATTTGTACTGTACAGGCTTCTTGAATTGATTATAGATAACAAAATTAAAGATGTTCTTGATCTTACATTATAAGTTATTCGGTTCATTGTATTGTTTGAACAAGTTTTCTAAAGAACTAGTTTATAAAATGCCTTGCTTAAAGTTCTGTGTTGAACTTAAAACGGTGTTTGCTTGTGCAAAACATACCACTATGATGCCAGGGTGTTGTCATGCAGTTGCTAAGGTGTTTAAAGTGTTTTTATTGCATAACTATGCTAGGCAGTTGCTATGAGTGGTTACTAGGTGGTTATTTACTAGCTCAAGTCAAAAAAGCCCAAGTCTGGCTTAAATTCCTTTTCAGTGCAAGTCTAAAAAACAGCATTATTTTCAATGCAGGACCAGTAATAAATGCTTAACTAGGTGTATTATGACAGCAGTGACTGTGAGACATTTATTTCCGTGACTACCATCATTCAGACAGAAAAAAACACAAGTTCCAGTGTGTAGCACACTACTACTTCCAGCCCTCTCACACCCTGACCTGTTTAACCAGCACAACCAGTTTAAAAGGCCTCTCTCAACACACTCGCTGTATGTCAAGCCGTGTGTGTGTGTGTGTGTGTGTGTGTGTGTGTGTGTGTGTGTGTGTGTGTGTGTGTGTGTGTGTGTGTGTGTGTGTGGTGTTATAGTCAGATGCTGACTAACTTTCAAACCTCTATGGATCAAAAATAACACTCGCAGGTGCCATCAAGCGTGACTTGCTCAATAGAGAACTCATAAATCACTCCTAAATCAAAGGCTTCTGGTCATCTGCTTATCTTCCTTTGAAATCAAATAACTGTTGCATCGCTGCATCAATAGGAAGAGAATTACAATAATATAAAGTTCCATGTGCCCAACCAAAGGGAACACTGATCACCATAATGGTGACTTCAGTTTCAACATCAGTTTATAAGATCAGCTTATGTGATGTTCTCTCACATTTTCATTTGTATTGACAATTCAAAATTGTTTGCAACAAACTTATTGTAACTTGTTATTGTAGATACAGCACCGTGCCATAATCAGGCACAATGCGATAAAAGGCTCTGTTCACACTGTCAGTCCAAATCCTATTATCTGTGTATCGAACTGGAATATGTCTTCAACTGTTCAGATCTGATTTGTGTGCCCCATGCTGCTATTTTGTTTCCCGGAATATCTGCACTGGTTTCTATGGCAATGACGTTGTGTTAGTAAGTATACACTAGGGGTGTGACGAGACACTTAGCTCATAAGACGGGACGAGACACGAGTTTGGGTTCACAAGAATGAGACAAGATTTTTTCCTCAATGACAAAATTCATGACTGGAAAAATTGTATGCAGGTGCATTTTGAAATGTTTTGACTAATCATCTTGTAATGAATGTCATTTCAGTTCTATTTTCTGAGTATGAATTATCAAATGCATTGAAAGACAACAATACACAAGCACTGTAAACAGTCTTATTAAGTGCAAACAAAGTACTCTCTCAATATTCAAAGTGCAAACAGAGAGCAGAGCTAAGAGGTGGTTACAACTACACAGCCCAGCCTAAGATAGCTTTGATATTGGGAGACAGGCTATTGTATGTCGCCTAATTTACGTGCATCAGGGAACTCGCATTTACTGCGGGTTGCCAGCTTGAGGACATGCAACAGGAGCGAGCTCAATTGACAATGGAAGCCACACTGTAATTTGACGAGTTGATTTGTCCGTGTTTTAATATGCTCTTTTTCATTTTTTGATGGATGCTAAGGCTTTTTAGGTCAGGTAGAATCTGCGACCTCTGACCCAGTTTGTTTGCTGGCTTCCATGCTAACTGGCAACCTGTGGTGTTGAAATACTACTGGGTGAACTGGCAACGTGCGGTTTTGCACAGACCAAAAAAAAAAAAAAAGACATTCCGACACGGAACACACATTTCAAAGTAGAATAACTGGCTGTAGCATTGTTTTTCTTAGAAACAAGTATGTGAACTTAGCATGTTTCCTAAATCTCTGCAAACATATGGTATTTTTATGCTTTAGTAAAGTGAAAAACTTACATACAGCACCTTTAATAAAGCCTGAACCTCATCGTCGGTCCATCGGTCGTATTTTTCAAACTTCATTGTTGATTCGAATAGCAAACAACACTTACTGCACACACCACAACAGATTTTTTTAAATCTTCATGTTCAGCACCCAAGTCCCACCCCTTTTGAGAAAGTACTACCTCGCAAGCAGGGACATTTTAAAGGGGGGAATTTTTACCCAGAACTTCATTTAGACCCTGATCCCTGTGGTCGAAACACGCCGAGTACCACCCCAAAGTCCCTAGTTCCTAGGTAAAGTTCTTGCGGTGGAAACCTCGTCTTTGGTGTGAACGACCCTTTAGTCTGATTTTGGTAAAGGTGGATAATGTTGGCTTGTCAGTCAGTGCTGCTGAGCCTACACCACTTGACCTTCATGAGCAAGTCCGGTCCAAGAACACCAGCTGTACGGGCTGTTCTAAATGTGAGCTACACAACACACACACACACACACACACTGCTGTTGGCCAGCGATGTCGCCTGAGTCACAGCAGAATGGGAAATGGAGAACAATAGGAGGCAAGCTGTCACTGTAAATCTGTGAGCCTAGAAAAAGAGCCGGTTTGTGTATTTGTGAGTGTGTGTGCTGATCTGAAAATAACACCAGCCAGCAAAACAGGAAGTGCGGAACGAGTGACATCTGCTTGTACGGGGTCAGACCCCCGGCCCCGCCGTGAGATGTTGACGTTAGGCTGTGCAATTGGCATGTAGTAGCGCAGCTATTCTGGAGTGGGAGGGAGAGATGCTTCTTTTTTAGCTCTGATCATTTCAATGCCCACTTTTGTTTGTTATGCTCATCTGACAGTAGAGGAGGGGTGAAATGTGCCACGAACTTCCTCAGGGCAGGGAAGAGCTCAAGAAGTGAGGGATTTTCTCTTGAAACAAAGTTGGATTCTTGAAGGGTCTGATTTGATATGGTAGTTGACTTGGTTCATAGAAGTGAAAGTGGTCATCATTTGATGTGTATGTGATGGCTACTTTATGAGTGGCATCAGTTTTGTATGTGAAAGGGTTGTGGTGTGTGTCTGAAATCTTACGAAAACCTGTCAGAGCATCTGTGTGAGTGCGTGCACTCCAAAGAGACTGACAACAAGCTCTGACTGCTATGTAGTCTATCATCAGCCTTAGGAGTGTGTTGAGTGACCACAGACACACAGCTGGATAATGGCCTCTAGAGATATCTACAAAGCTTTCAGGTTGTGTGTTCACTAGCAGTGGAGATTAAACTCTAAGTGTTCCCTCTTCACTAAACTGACTTACAGCCAACATGGCATTTAAATCTGATTTAAATGACTATTATGAGTTTATCAGTTCAACTTTAATAACTCACATGCGTATTTAGCTTCAAGAAAATGCTGGTTAACCAGCAGCCAGTAAATAAAATGACGTGGTAGTAATGACTTGATTTTCATTTGCCTTTAAAATGTGCAGCAACCAACAACCACAGCTGTTTAACCAGTCTCTAAAAATAAAATATCTTACATACTTCATATGCGAGAAAATATATTGGTAACACTTTACTTAAAGCCCTTATACACAATGCATTATAAAAGTGTTTTAATGCATTAATTATACAGTGTAATGCACCTTATAATGCAATATGGTCTTGTGAGTTCATTGTTCAACAAACTACAATTTTCAGATTGAAATCTGCAAATATTATAAAGCATTTTAACGTTGGTTACAATTATTTATGAAAAGATATAATGCATTACCAATACAATGCACTTTATGAATACCTTTATACTGTATTACACAAAGGCCTTAAGTAAAATGTTACCAATATATTTACTGTGATTAATCAAGAAGGAAATCAAGTGTTTTGTATTAAACTGTCTGTCAAATAGATATTATTTATATACTATTATAGAATTTATAAAGAAAAAATAATTAGTGCTTATTTTTGTATTTTCAGTCATTTTTGGTCATTTAGTTTTTGTCATTTTGATGATTTTTTTAACATTTCTATTCATCT
>CM031965.1:18634416-18694416 GCA_018749465.1 Paracanthobrama guichenoti
ACACTTCTCTCTCTTTTTTCTCTCTTTCTCTGAACTATAATTAGTCAGTACTGTTGCTCTCAGTGGCCGCGTTTGGTCAGCAACAACATCCTCTTTCACATATTACCCCCATATGTGTCTTGCGCTTTCATTCTGGCTCTTTTCTTCTCACACATTTAACACTGTGTTTGTTTCGAAGCCAAGGGTGCTCGGGGCCATCCCATAAACACACACACACAAAAAAAAAAGAGTTAGAGCTGCCTTGCTACCATAGAGACCTTTCTATGTACATGGAAGCCGTGTAAAAGTACAACAATGAGAGCGAGTGAGGTGTTGGTTACGAGTGCAGAACGTACAAAAGAAGAGAGACAAAAAAAAAAGTGAGCGAGACTCTTCCTGTTTGCTGTCTTCGTTTCCTGTTCGTGACTTCTTGTATGCGGCTATTTTTGTTACTGCCAGTTTCTATTGAGGTAGAAGAAAACAGTTCATGTTTCAAGGCCGAAATGCTCACAAAGCTACATGTTAGCATTGCTATGTGCTAGCATAGGTTTTGTTCAACCTTCAAAATAACAGCTTACTCTGTTGTTGACACACAAAACGCATTTCAAACATATTTCCTCCAAGTGGGACTGTTTGTTCAGAGAATAAGCAAGCACTGTAAAACAAAACTTTTGCTAGCTATAACCGAACATTCAATGCTTCACATCAAGCAAACATGCTAAGCATATAACTGGGCTCTTTAGGCTTTTTTAACAAAGCAAAACAAAACCAATGGAAGGGCTATTTCTGTCCGTCTCAAGTGGCCTTTCAGAAAACCAGGCCTGATATGTTGCAAAAGCCCCATGGTGTGAAGAGTTCAGTCGCGTAATGGCTAACTTAACCTAGCATCTGATTAGCCCTGAGGGTTTAGACCCTAATCAGGGAGTAGAGACGGAAAAACTAGTTAAGCATGAAACCCATGAAGGTCTTTTTCCCATTTTTCCGTACTGCCGAGCTTCCAAACCTCTGATAACATTTGCAGGGGTCCAAAAGTATGAAGACCACTAGTCAAAATCCTTCTGTTCTGCGTTTTTCATAAAATGTTAAACACTAGATTTTCATGGTCTTAGACATTTGCTTTATCGACTGTGATAATGTATATCAGGTTTAGCATTATATTCCCTCTACAGATGCCAGTCTTCATTCCTTGCACTATATTTGATGGCAAAGTAAATAAAGTTTTCAAAGCGGCTGTGAGATAAGTTAACACATTTAAATAGGCCTCCTGTTCTCGCTCTCTATTTTACTGTTGCTAAATCGACCTTGTGCAAGACAGGATCTCCAATTTTAGAAACATTTGACCGCATTCACATACACCCTCTCGCTGCGTTCCTCGCTCGCTTCCAATCTCACCATCTGTCTTTCCTTTCTTTATCTTGCTATCTATCACTCCTGTCCTGATATTTCCCATTCCTCCTGCTCAGAGAAACCTTATGTGACATGATTCAATCCTTTACAGTTTCCTTTACTCATGGAACACTATAGTTATTCACAATCACGAAAGTTCATTATTTGCATGCGTTTTAAAGCCTTGCCGGGTAAACATTTCATTCGTTACATTTTAACACGCGCTGAGCAGGCAATTTTAGAAACATTTAAAAGCCTGTCAAACACGTGATTACTGGACTAAGTAGTCTTACTACAGCGCACTAATACTGTCAAATACACACAAGGTTCACATACACTGCACGTCGGTTATGTGGCTAATACTTAAGTGAAAGTTAAGTGAAAGTAAAATCGGTGTGTGTCGGTATATTAGATGCGTGCAGGTCTTAAAGTGACAGCAGCCAGCCTAGTGAACACGCTGCCGCTTGTCCTTAAAGGGACAGTTCACTCTAAAATTCTGTCATTATTTACTCACTCTAATGTTGTTCCAAACCTGTATTAATTTCTTCTGTTGAACACAGACAGTTGAATATCAGGCAGCTGATGGTAGCCATTGACTTCCATATTATTATTTCCTACAATGGGGACCAGTAACTGGTTCTATTCCAACATTCTTCTATGTCCAACAGAAGAAAGAACGTTATTCACTGAGCGCGAGTAATCAATGACAGAATTTTCATTTTTGAGTGAACTATCCCTTTAATGTTAGAATAGAATAGCTACACTTTAACCATATTTCAAAGACAATAGAATTATGACATTACATATAAAGATAAGTCAAAAAGCACTCATAAATTCAACTAATTGCATTTAATATCAATTTTAACTGTAATACGCTTTCATTTACCTGCAAATAATATGCAATTAAGTGTCCAAAAACATTACATTCAGGTAAAACGGAAGTATATTCTTTTAAAGTATATTATTTCCGTAAAAAGTGTACGGCCCTTTTTAAAAGTGTACTTCTTTTTCACAGGGCTATTTATGAAGTCTTAAAATACTGCCTACAGACACAGCTCACATTTTGGAACAAAGCAACAATATCTCTTCCTCTATTTAGTCAATGACTCTACAAATCACTGGACGTATATTAAATGGTCAACTGAATATATTTGACGTCAGAGGGAGCTATTTTGCTCTTTCATAGCTCAGGAGGCATAATGGATTATGTTTGAGTATCAACGATAATATAGAGATTTAACGGTGTGTTTTCGTCCTCAGTGTTCCTGCAGAGTCCACAGCTGTCTGAGCTATTCAGACCCGTTGCTTCCGCGGCAGCTGCTCAGGACGCTCGTCCAGCCAGTGCGCGCCTTTGTGTACACGTGTGTGTGTGTGTGTGTGTGTGTGTGTGTGTGTGTGTTATTCTTATATTTATAGCTGGTCGCAAATACTTTGAGCATCTGCAGATACACAAGGCATGTGTATTCCTGTCAACAAGAAGATGAGGGGAGCGTGTGCTTGAGCGGGAGGAAGAGTGGATGGATTATTAAAGCTCCTGCTCAGTGCTGAAGTTTGTGATTCCCTTTCAGTAGCGGAGCAGGTTTCCACTCAATCCCAGACAACGCCAGTGCCTTATTCTGGGACGGCGGCCAGTCCAAACGTAATTTAACTCAGATTAACTCAACTCAAAACAAATGTGAAACAACAAAACAGTGTATAATGTTAATATTAAAGGCTGTCTGTTATTAGTGGACGTGAAAGGGTTTGTGGTTAGAAGGTTTCGACTGGAGGAACAATTTTAAGCTTCAGACAAGTGATTATTTGAAGAAAGAAAAAAGAGTTTCATAAGTATAAAATTTTTTGATACTACTTTATCACATTCCTAAAATAGACAAAAATGAGAAAATTGTTGACATGCAGAGCTATAAAATGTATATGGTTTAGTTAGATCAGATAATTTGGCCAGAGATCCGTGTGAGATATGTTTCTCATAAACATCTGGGAAACAGGTGACTTTTGATCTCATTGCTGTCTATGAGAAACATATTATATTAAGTAGATGTTATTCTATTACATATCTGTTCATATTATCATCCAGAATATTCATTAACTAGAACTAAATCTATTAAAATTTATTTTAGTTAATTGAAATAAAATTAGATTCAAACTTTTTTTTTTTTTTTTAAATGTTAAGTTTAAGTTGAATTACTAAAAGTACTGAAACAGAAATGAATTAAGGCTAAACAGAAATATTTTTGGGGAAAATGTCAAAAGCAGAAAACAAAATGACTAAAAAAAAAAAAGCTAATGCATAATACTGATAAATATTATCATAGTATATAAATAATACTAAAATGACACCGCTGTGGGCAGGAAATACATATAATAGCCCATGAAAGTTTGCACAGTCACATGCACACACTCTCATTCAAAATCGAAAAAAAGTCATAAACATGATCATTTTTCAGTTCTCTCTAAAGACTGCTGACTTCTTGTTACTCTATGTGGCTTCTAACCCAAAGTGTTACAACATGACTGAAAAGCTATAAGCAGAGTTATGCTGGTCAGCTGATGCGACTACACATCATCAGGAGTGTGTGTGTGTGTGTGTGTGTGTGTGTGTGTGTGTGTGTGTGTGTGTGTGTGTGTGTGTGTGTGTGTGTGTGCGCGTGTGCGCGTGTGTGTGAATTACAGCTAGCTACTGCATTTTATCAGCAGAAAGAGTAACTGCTTTACCAGGGCAATGAGAGGAATGTGTCTGATGTTGAAAAGATAGCATGATAGAGGAGAAAGGGCAGGCGTAAAGGAGCGTTGCCTCGGGGTGAGGTCACGTCTGTGTGTGTGTGTGTGTGTGTGTGTGTTGTGTGTGTTGTATGTGTTGTGTGTGTTGTGTGTGTGTGTGTGTGTGTGTGTGAGCTGGTTTAAAAGGTATGTCCCAGAAATGAAGAGAATACACTCTAAGAATGCTGGGTTGTTTCAACCCACACTCTTAAAAACAAAAGGGTTCCATGAAGAACCTTTCCATTGGACAAAAGGTTCTTTATAGTGGAAAAGGATTCTTTAGATTTTTAGAATGTTCTTCACACTAAGAAAAAAAAGGTTCTTTTAAGAACTGTTGAATGAAAGGTTCTTTGGGGAACCAAAAATGGTTCTTCTATGGCACTGATGCTAAAACACCCATTTGGAGCCTTTATTTTTAAGAGTGCATGTATTGGGTTTGTCCATAATTGACCCAAACATGGGTTGAAACAAGAGTGTACTACAGCCTAGAGAAGTGTGTGAATATAAACGCTTTTGGCTATGCAAGCTTAGTGTTTATAGCTGCTTACCGTAACCCTTTAATATAGTAAGATCAGGGAAACTGTATTAAGGTAATAAATATGAGTATTTTACACTAACTTTAAGCAACAATAGAGAATGCAATGCGTGCTTGTGCTGCACTATGAAATGAGTTTGGACCCATTTTTGGATGCAAGAAATGCGAAATCGTGAAATGTGTTCACTTTATAACGATTAAATATGGATATTTTTCTTACACAAACCCATCGATTCACTTCAGAAGGCCTTTATTAACCCCCCGGAGCCGTGTGGAGCACTTTTATAATGGATGGATGCACTTTTATGGGCTTAAAATTTGGGGCTGCCATTATAAAGCTTGGAAGAGCCAGGAATTTGTTAATATAACTCTGATTGTGTTCGTCTGAAAGAAGAATGTCATATACACCTAGGATGGCATGAGGGTGAGTAAGTGGGGTAATTTACATTTTAAAGTGAACTACTCTTTTAAGCTGCAGACCGCTAAAGGTAACTGTATCGCCCCCTAGAGTATGGAGGATTGTTACTGCCACAGTGACGCTTGCAATGTGTCGGCCAATCATTCAAGTTTGTAGTAATTTCCTGACCTACATAAGTGAGTTCACTGCATTACAACATAATTGGACTGTACTTCTGCTCTTAGTATGGTCACAGTGCAAATCATTTTTGAGAAAGACAGGCACGGAGGAGGTTACGTCTCCCCGCAATTTACTGCACACTCAAAATGGCGCCACTCAACAGTGTAATTCGGTGTTTGAACTCCAACAAATCTCAAGTGGACACAAAAATGCACATAATGACACCTCTCCACGCAGATTTCCCTCTTTCCTCTTAGCCCTTCACTCCCTTCCTCAGCGATCCATTCCCTTTCCATGGATTCTTTTTATTTAACAACCATTCTGGGAAAGCATTCGCCAGGAACACATCTCATACATATGCAGCCTCACGAACTTCTGTCTGAGCCTCCGACAATGAAGGAGGACATTAACATTCCCTGTAACCTCAAATACACACACACACAAACCGACTCGCACTGGCTCACTGAGCTCTTTTTGTGCTGTGCGCTCTAACAAATGAGCACCTTTGTGTCCGAACACTTCCTTGTCTCCAAACATTCAGGGGGTCAAACATAACGTTCTGATCCTCACAGACCTTGGTTGAACTTGCTTCTAAAAACAGCAGGCCGGTGTGGGCTGCTCTGGGAAAACAGGATTAGTTCATTCCCAGCCACTCCAGAACGCTGGCTTCAGCCAACTCGGTTTATATTGTATATAATAACCTATAGGGATTGTATGACGACGCATTTTTACTAAGTGGTCCAGAAAAGTTGTCAACTAGTTAGTTACCTTATGTAAATGGCACGAATAAGTGTCCCATTCTGTGTCTCAGTTTCACTTTTATTTTCAGATTCTCTTGTTATCTTTGACAACTGGTCGACAAAGCACTCAATAGTGGTACAACTAATTGACTAGTTGGAGGAGCAACCCTTTACTAAGCAACACGTTTAATTTTTTCCCTCCTGCGGTCGCAATATAGTGCAATGGAAGTCACAGCAAGTTAACAAGCTCAAACCGCAAATAGTGGCACAACTAACTGATTAGTTAACTAGTCAGTGCAGCCATTTTGCTGTCATTTAGAACAAAAGCAACTGGAGTCAAGTGATCCACTGCTAGTCCACACAGGCCTAAAACATCTAATAGTCACAAAACCAATCTATTAGTTATCTAGTCAGTGCAACGATTTACAAACGAAGATGTATTTTCATTCAGTTGTCGCCATACAGAAGTCAATACAAGTCTAAAGCATCAAATTGTGGTAGAAATAATCAATTAGTTAACTGGTCAGTGCAACAGTTTACTAAGCAAAAACTGAAATTTCTTCCAGCTGCTGCCATAAAGAACAAATGCAACTTGAGTCAAGTGAACTACAACTAGTAAACACAGTAGTGTTATAGTACCCATGACCGGTCTTAGTCTTAAGACCATTTTTTGAAGGTCTCAGGATTTTGTTTCAAGACCGGTCAAGACCACAAATGCTGGGATATTAAAAAATTGCCGCTGCATTGCCTGATTTATTTATTAACATAATTAATTGATTGGATGTAAAACTTACTGCAAGGAAAACACAACCAAAAAAGCAAGAGCAAGTGCCAAATATCAATATTTTAATGAATAAAATAAGGCATTCTAAATAGAGTTGTTCCGATTCCGATACTACTATCGGAAATATCACCGATACCACAACAAATTCTGGCACTGGTAATGGCAAGTACTTGAACCCATGTACCAATCCGATACCATTTTCTTAAACAAGATCTTGTTATTATGACCGTGAGCTTTGCCTAACCGCTCGCTGCACGGTTCTTCTTCGCAGCAGAAATGAAAACGTGTTAGCAGTATGTCCGCTGTTTAGCAGTATTTCAGACTGGACCAACCAGCCAGTAAAACGGCGACTAGGGATGTCACAAGTACCGGTACTTCAGTACCAAGTCGGTACTGAAAATGAAAAAATGTGTTGATACCAGCATTTCTGTAGTACCGACTCCCGAGTATATCCGGTACCCGCAGCTGCGTTCAGTTGCTTCCGTGTTTATCTAAGCGCAGGGGTCCAGACTGTAGCCAAATATATACTAGTGTCTGTGAATATTAAACTGCAAAACACTATTTAAATATTACTCCTGCATGTTCTGCCTCTCTGTGTGGATGCGCGGGCGCACGCGTGACGCTCGCTGTCTTTGTAGTCTCTGCCGTGTGGCACTATATGAGGACACGAACGCATAAACCGTCACTTCATGAGCATTTACCGTTTCATTTGAGAAAACTCATATCATGAACACAGACACTCAACGGTCTTCACAGCAACCCGTCAAAATAAAAGTTTGGTTTAATGTGAATAAATTGACAGAATATATTAGGCTACTGTTGTACAGTATTAGCTACGTCTCTATGTAATGATAATACGTCTCTACTAATAATAATAATAATTATGCCTAGATGGTTGCTTATTTTTCACTTGTTTTGTTGTAAAGATATTTTCTGATTAATATATAATTTTTTATATTCCTAGATTTATTTGTTGCACTGTTTTTTATACAGTTATATTGTAAAACTAATATACCCATTTCAGTTTGCGGTGTTAGATTTGTGGCTGCATTTGAAGTTCTTTTTCGCTTAAGAAAAATAAGTAATATTACTGTCAAATGCATGTCAGATAATAAAAATACTGTAATAAATACCTAATAAGTCCAATGTAATAAGTCCAAAGATTTACAGGCTCAGATTTACAGGTACAAATTACAAATTAACCTTTTCACAGGCATTGTGTTTTCATAGGTAGACAGATATCATGATGTATCAGTATAGGATTGTCTAGCAATACATCGATTATCACAGAATTGCTATATCGTGATATTATCAGTATCGTGAGCCATGTATCGTGTATCGTATTGTGAGGTACCCTGTGATTCCCACCCCTAGTTGTCATATTGAACAAGCACAATGCAATCATGTAATCCATGACTAATCAACATGGGCTCAAAGCATTGACTAACTGACTAGTCTACTGGTTTGTAAAACCTCTATTTATCTACAAATAGAATTAAGCACAAACACTAGCAATTGGGCAACAGTATAACATTCAAATCTTTGATGTTGGTGAGTATATCGTCGGTCACGGTAAGAGTTACGTCACTTTAGAAGAACTGAAAAATCACACTCAAAATCAAAGATGTTTCATAAGCCAGCACTGTGACATCCTAGATGAATCACAAAGGGTTCCTTTACAGGTACGAATTACGAAAGCAAGCGGAACCTTGCTCATCGATGCATCACATCACTTCAGTGTCAGCAACACTATTAACAGATGGACTCTGCGAGAGTGATATTTGTACATGTTAAGAGTTAACTTGTGCCTTGAAGCTGTTAGTGTCTTTTTTTCCCTCGTCTGAGCGGTGATGACAGCCGCAGCGGTGAAGGAGGCTGGTGTCAGCTGACCTCGCTTTCAGCCAGTAACAGGAAATGTGATCTTTACTGCAGCTCCCTGAAAAACAATCTCGCTATTGTCAGCTTGACTCTCCTGTCCCTCTGCCCCTCACGGGGGAGGGATGCAAAAAATACCTCACAATGAACATCTTCCCATCATTCCTGTCAGCTAACACATAACCCTGTCCATTTATGTTGCCCCACAGGTAAATCAATTTCAATGAACTGGTTAAAAAAAAAAAAAACTACACTGTAAAAAAATTAAATAAATTAAAACATGTAGTTGTTGCCTTAAGGAGATATCTACACCTGACAATGATTTTTGTTAGTATGACCTAACATTGATATAGTCATATTAAACAGTTCCAACACTGAAAAAAAAAAAAAAAAAAAAAAAAAGTTTAAAGTACATTTTTAAGTACAATCAACTTGAATGTTCAAGTCAGTTCAACTTAAATTGCCTTAAAGGGATAGTAATTTTACGTTATAACGTGTTAAATATGGATTTTTGGATTTTCTCACACAAACCCATCGATTCGCTTCAGAAGGCCTTTATTCACCCCCTGGAGTCGTGTGGAGCACTTTTATAATGGATGGATACACTTTTTGGGCTTCGAATTTTAGGCTCTCATTCACTGCCATTATAAAGCTTGGAAGAGCCAGGACATTTCTTAATATAACTCTGATTGTGTAACTCTTCGTCTGAGAGAAGAATCTCATAGACACCTAGGATGACTTGAGGGTGAGTAAATCATGGGCTAATTTTAGGGTGAACTATCCCTTCAAACTGACTTGAGTTAAATCTTGTATAACATACAAAAAAAGTTGAAAATTGCTTAACTTATTTTGATGAGTTAAAGCATTGTAAAAACATGTGTTTTTATAACTTATTGATGATATCATTATTTTACATCAAACTTTGGGTCCTGAAAATAAGCAGTTAAAATTCAATGCACGTAAATAACCAACACATGACATCGGTTTAGGTGTATGCAAGACCCTTTCTAGGGCATTAAAATGCACTAACGCTTCAGGGAGAGTTGTATGTACATGTCAAAACCACTGATGTCTTCAAAACACTCTAGAGGAATTCACTCTGAGGTAGTTACAACAAATTGTAGTTTAGTTACTAAACGCAATATGATTAAGCCCACTAGTTCTGTCGCATTGCCCAATATCATCTGTAATATAAACTATGACGAAACTGTATCGGGTCTCACGAACAACATAAATGGAGAGAAAGACAAAAGGCCGGCACTTCTACAACAGAGCGTTGAGCGGGCTTCACGAGCGGTCCGTGGGGCCCGGTTACAGCTGAACAAAAGAGCGGGAGCAGTGTCGGATCCCTCTCACAGGCACGGCTGAAACTTTATCCCCGCGCCGGCGGCCATGACCTCATCGTGTTGTTTTTCCCGCAAACGCTCGGCCCGCTGTGGCGCACGCAACTCGAGCCGAGCGCAAGCTACAGGACTCTGCTGCTTCAAGCTATATCTAATACCAAGCAATGTCAAGTACATACAGCAATTCTGTCTGTTTACACTACCATCCGCCGAGTCACGATTAGTAATAGATGTAATTAAGATAGTGATTGTCAAAGACCCTATGACATAATGGTAAATCTGTTCAGGTGAACGTAATCAATATATTGAATTATTTATTAGTTGGAAATATCAGTGTGCCGGGTTAAATGTCTCAGTCATTTGCATTAATTAATAATTAATTATCATGTTCTGTTGAGATTTACTTTACCGTCTTGATGGGGTCCCATAAACCCCAATGATATAAGGGTTAAAGATAAAAGTAATTTATTCCTGTGATCAAAGCTTACTCCAGTCTTCAGTGTCACATGATCCTTCAGAGACCCTTCTAATATGATGATTTGACGCCCAAGAAACATAATTTATTATTATTGTTATTACTATTATTGATTATTATCAATCCTGAAAACACTAACAGTTGTGCTGAATTTTTTTCAGGATTTTCTCAAAAAAAGTTCAAAAGAACAGCATTTGTTTAAGAAAAAGTATTTTTTTCTCACCGACCCCAAACTTTTGAACTGTAGTGGCTAGATAACAATGGTGGCGAAAGCAATATGCACACTTTGTGGATGTCAACTGTGAAACATATTAGTTTGTGATTCTCTACACCTGCGGTTACACGGTTAGTACATATGTGTGAACTTGAGAACTGACATCATACAAACACCAGAAATCACCTTGTTTGTAAGAGTAAGAATAAAAAAAAAAAGTTTGTTCTGAGAAAACCTGCAGCATTTCCTTGCAGGCGCCGCTTGCTTTGCCATTTTTGTTATTTAATGCAATGACATTCAAACGTCATGAGTGTTGCTTAAAGGCCCACTGAAGTGCCTTGAAATGCACCCTTCGCCGGGAATTTGATTGACGGGCAATCTGACCAATCATAATGCAGAAATTGCCATTTTGTCCAACAGACAAACCAGACAGGAGAGTTAGTAGATTAACGTCGGTGGACTTGAACTTGAAAAATGGTGTGTACTGACGTCTTTCGGCCATTGAAACAACATGCCTTCTGATGTTCATTCATGTTTATTTCGTAGGAAGAGATGATCGGTTCACGTGCCGCTTGAAAATTTGAAAGCTGAGACTTTGTTTCATACCAAAATTAACCTGCTCTGTCTTGTTTGTCAGCGCATTGTCAGTGTATTTTTTGTACTTTTCAATGTGTAGTGTGAGACCGCCATAGCTTGTCGGACGTAGCAACAGTAACTAAGGGGAGTGAGTCTTCGAGCAGCCCCTCCCCTTTTTTTAAAACAGCCAATAGCGTTTTTGTTTATTTCACAGATCGACCAGAGCCGGTGAGCTCGGTAAAGCCGCTGTTTCCTACTAATCTCTAACCGTTTCTCCGCCATATCGCTTTAAAATGTCATTCTGTGCAGAATTCAAATGGGTCCGATATGTTTTGTGGTCTGCGCCGAGACGATCACATGATCCGCTCTGTGCTATCGTGTCTCTGGACCGGAGCTGTCGCGGTTCACGTGACCAGACTTCATTCACCCCAATGGAAAGCATATTTACACTGTCTGAATCATTCCCTATATAGTGCACTATGTCATTCACCATGTAGAAAATAGTAATAGTGTGAACAAATTACCAATTCCATCCGCAGTTTCAGCGATTTTTTGAGGGTATTCTAGAGAGCATTAGATTGGACAAAAAATCTGATGAGAAGCTGAAGTGCTGAGTGATGTCATCAAAATCATTGATCCATATTGGCGTAAGTGAGAAACTGAAAGAACATATTCATACTAAAAGCCAAAACACTTCAACTTTGATTTCATGGGGACTTTAAAACCGTGTGCATTACCTATATAACATGAATCTCCACGAAGGAAACAGATTCTGTTAGTATGGCTCATGTAGACGCAAACACATGCCACAGTCTTCTCAAGAAGGTCTCCTCTGAAATGAAGGGAACATACCTGCCCCTCCCCAGTAGTGAGTGTCCCTTTGATCAGACTCGACGATCAGTCCCGCTGCACAACTTCCATCTGCAGAATGAGAAGAAGTGGAGATGTTTGTGAGAGCTTTCATTTCTGCCGCTCACACCTATACAAACCTTTACCATGGTAAGCATGCTTTCAGTCAAAATGCAATACAATACAGAAATGCCCTAGTTACTACACAACAAAACTTGGGTGATCTAGTTATAGCCACCACTGACCGAATATATATATAAACATGCATTTTAAAAAAAAGGCTCACACAGAGTAGTAGTGCAAAGCTGTCTCTAACAGTCAGTGCAGCTTACCTACACAGTTTTGACCATCACTGCCGCGTTTAAAGCCACACTATTGCTTAAATTAAACCAGCATGTGGTTTTGTGAAAAACTGCACGCAAACTGAACGTCTTTAGGTGCATTAAAGATGCACTTCCACACTCGAGAACTAACGTTACAAAGTTTCTCACGAGCTATTTCAGACAGACGACTTTTTGCTTCTTTGCTAGTCTGTTCGGGTTTCATTTCCACTTTGTTTCTAAACGTATTACTTATACATCAACGTAATGCACATCATGTATATAGACCTACAGTAATTATGATTATATTTATCATTTATATCTAAAGACCGGAAGGTTTTGAAAGCCACGCTTGACAACAAAAAATATCAAAGTAATTAATTAATAACAAAAGCTCAAAATAGATTGACAGATCACAATAAGTCATGCAAAGCTTTCATAAGGCATACTGGAAATGCCAAGCAAACTGACTTCCTTATGAAGCAAAACAGGACGCCGTTTATAATATGAAAGACAGCCTGTACCTTATGTGAAAGATAAAATCATGCAACAGGTCGTTATACCCTTGTTTGAAACTCCTTCTTCTTCTTTTTTGCAGAGGTCTTCACGCCTCGTTTTAATGTCCAAACGCTTCCCCTGTTAAAGCTCGTCTTAATCCTTAGTTAGTAGATCTGACATCCATTAAAAGAGCAGCGCGATGTTCGGCAGTGGTACGAGAGGGAGAAAGTGAGTTATTACAAGTATCTCGGTAAGCCCCGCCCCTGAGGCGGACGAAAATAGAAATGTGGGCGGAGTTCTCCAAAAATAGTGTGTGACGTCTCACGCCTGCATTCTCGCATTGTTTCCTTCTCTATTATTTCATTGGCTGAGAGGCTGCAGCCACATCCACACTGCACTCCAGAGCTCTTCAAACTTCTGGAACTGCTCGCCATTTAAACCACGGCAGATTTCAGTAGCAGGTGCTGGTGTAGATATCAATGAACAACAACAAAAGAGATTTAAAAAAAAATAATAATAATAAAAATGCAATTGAAGGCTTAATAATATACTGGTCCAATAAGAACCATAATTAATAACTGAGCAAATCATCATATTAGAATGATTTCTTAAGGATCATGTGACACTGAAGACTGGAGGAATGATGCTGGAAATTCAGCTTTGATCACAGGAATTACATTTTACTATATATTTACATAGACAACAGTTATTTTAATAGTAATAAAACAAGTCATTAAATAGAGACATGCTTAATATGTGTGTGTGTGTGTGTGTGTGTGTGTGTGTGTGTGTGTGTGTGTGTGTGTGTGTGTGTGTGTGTGTGTGTGTGTGTGTGTGTGTTGTAATAAAGTCCTATTTAATGAAAAATATGTTATTACTATTAATAGCCTATATACACTGATCAGGCCCCATACTCAACAAACTGAGATGCTCTGTGTATTCTGACACCTTTCTATCAGAACCAGCATTAACTTCTTGAGCAATTTGAGCTACAGTAGCTCGTCTGTTTGATCGGACCACACGGGTCAGCCTTCGCTCCCCATGTGCATCAATGAGCCTTGGCCGCCCATGACCCTGTCACCGGTTCACCACTGTTCCTTCCTTGGAGCACTTTTGATAGATCCTGACCACTGCAGACCGGGAACACCCCACAAGAGCTGCAGTTTTGGAGATGCTCTGACCCAGTCATCTAGCCATCACAATTTGGCCCTTGTCAAACTCGCTCAAATCCTTACGCTTGCCCATTTTTCCTGCTTCTAACACATCAACTTGTTCAAAATGTTCACTTGCTGCCTAATATAACCCACCCACTAACAGGAGCCGTGATGAAGAGAAAATCAGTGTGTCAGTCATATAGTATATATATATATATATATATATATATATATATATATATATATATATATATATATATATATATATACACACACACATTTTTTATTCACCTCTGTTCCTCTCAAGTTCACACAGGCGGTCTAGCAGAGTAAATACTGTAGGCCTAGTTCTATAAATTATAAACATATCTATACATAAATATAAACAAGAGTCAATAATCATTTTGATTATGTACAACAATTTTTTTATTAAATGTTCCTTGAAAAGTCTGCTTGTACTAAAATATATGTTGATATCAGTGCAATTCATTCATAATTCATTCATGCAATTTGTAAATAATTGAGTGAATACATGTATTGCATTCTTCAGATATTTCACATTTTTACATGTTCACTAAAATCGTATTAAGTTTAACATTGTATCTCTGTTCATCAAACCCGCCCAATAGCAAGGAAACCTTTTGCGATCTCCACCAAAGATAACATTCCTGCAGTACATATATGGCAGGACATCCGTGGATGATGCACAACCGTGTAAATGTAAAGTATCTGCATATGTGTATACTTTCAATGCATGTCTTTCTTTGTTTCTTAGTAAATCAGAACCGGTCATCATTCACGCGCCGCACACGCGCTTTGAAACCACTACCTGACCCGTTTCTCAGAAACCAGGACACACAGTGACTGTCTCCAGTGGGTTTCTAATTTCCTCTGTGAGGCCGTGCACTCAGTTCTCGTCACCGGCTCACACTGACTGCATGAGTCTCAAAGCCTACCTACGTGTGTATGCGTACCTAGACAGCATTTTTGGTCATTATACATACATACAGACTTTTTTTGGGCTGCATGCTTTTATCATGCTGCTAACATTTAAATATTTAAGAAAGTTCTGTTTGTGAGCTACAAGAATGTGCAGGTTTAATAATATGGCACTCATGTGCTGTACGTGTAAAGGGGCTTCCAGTGCATAAAATCTCAATGCTATTTAAATACGTTTAATAATGCTATTTCTAGGACAGAGGAAACAAACATAGACCTCCGCGTACACACACGCACACACACACACTGCACACATATAATGAAACTAAAGAAGTGTTGTGCTGCATCTAATGCTTCTCCAACCGGGGGATCCCAACAGTCTTACCAGAAACCCTCATCTGTGTGTGTGTGTGTGTGTGTGTGTGTGTGTGTGTGTGTGTGCGTGTATGTGTGTGTGTTATAATTACACAGTCCTTCAGTCTGAATCATATCCGGCAGAAGCTGAAAATAACAAGACCACGATCTGACAGTGAAGCAGCAAAGCAGGGGAACAGACGATACACACAGACACACACGCACACTTGTTGGGTTTCCATGTTTTATGGAGACTTTCCATAGACATAATGATATCTTATACTGTACAAACTGTATATTCTCTCCCCTTACACTAACACTACCCCTAAACCTACCCGGCACACAAAACTTTCAGCATTTTTACATTTCCAAAAAAACATCACTTTAGTATGATTTATAAGCTGTTTTCCTCATGGGGTGCAAACAAGGACAAGGATTTTGGATATTGCCATCCTTGTGAGGTCATTTTGTCCCCATAACGTAGGGTTTACCAGGACACACACACACACACACACACACACACACACACACACACACACACACACACACACACACACACACACACACACACACACACTGCCAGCAAACCCAATGACACAAACAATTGACTTTCAGCATCTACACTCTTGAAAATAGTTTCTTTATTGGCATTGATGGTTCCATGAAGAACCTGTGAACCTTTCCATCCCACAAAAGGTTCTTTATAGTGGGAAAAAGGTTCTTACATTTTTTTTTAAATGTTCTTCACACTAATGCTTGATCCTATAAGATCATTACAAATCACACTATACAACATCTAATAAACTTGGGTACGACATGTATGTAGACTGTACGATGATGACACGTATTAAATCGTATAGGCTACGATGCAAGTTATTATAGAATAATAAAACATCATCAGCATGTGCTAGTGTTGAACAAATGGAGAAAGATGAATTGCATTTTGACAACTGTGTTTTTATGTCTTCCGAAAAAAGAGGAAACGATATATGGATGCAGTCATGGCTAGGGAAAAGAGGCCAATTTTGCAAATGGAGCTTGAGGTATAGAATACCTAAAGTAGTTTTAAGTTTTAGTGCCATTTCATGTTGCATTTTTATTGTCTAGTCAGTAGACGCAGGTCGTAGCAGCAAACACACTGAGATGAGCTTGCTCAAATTATTGCAGGCTATCTTCAGCCGTCTTTAAACCTCTCTCACTGTATGACGTGGGACCATCGTTTAGGAGCCACGACCACAGAAATCACCACGATTGTTCGTCTTTCATCTGGGACAGCCTAAGACAAAAATTAATTATTTTAATAATTGTTCCCTCAAAGGTTCTTTCACAGGTTCACACTTACAAATGGTTAGATAGAGTAAAAGAGTATGTGTATTTGTCGTGCTGGGCTCCGAGCTCGGAATGTGGCCCGGACCCAGAGTACTCCCCTGTATCTCTGGTTAGGATAGTAACCAGGCGAGTGTGGTGGAGGGATGCAGAAAAAACTGTTGAGGAACATAGGTGAGGCGGCTACATATTTATAGGCCTCCTCTTATGCTGATTGGGTAGATCATTTGAACGTGCTCCGCCCAAACTTTGTTAATAAAACAATTTTGGGAAGCAAAAATGGTTATTCTATGGCATTACTGGCATTACTACAGTTTTGGAAGCTTTATTTTTAAGAGTGTATCATTGTAACATGTGGCTGTAGTAAAGCACATGATGACGAAGGAGATACGCTATATTGCCAAAAGTTTTGGGACACCTGCCTGTACATGCGCATGAACTTTAATAACATACCATTCTTAATCCGTAGGGTTTAATTTGGAGTTGGCCCACCCTTTGCAGCTATAACAGCTTCAACTCTTCTGGGAAGGCTTTCCACAAGGTTTAGGAGTGTGTTTATGGGAAATTTGGACCATTCTTCTAGAAGAGTATTTGTGAGGTCAGACACTGATGTTGGACGAGAAGGCCTGGCTCACAGTCTCCGCTCTAATTCATCCCAAAGGTGTTCTGTCGGGTTGAGGGCCGGACTCTGTGCAGGCCAGTCAAGTTCCTCCACACAAAACTCACTCATCCATGTCTTTATGGACCTTGCTTTGTGCACTGGTGCACAGTCATGTTGGAACAGGAAGAGGCCATCCCCAAACTGTTCCCACAAAGCTGGGAGCATGAAATTGTCCAAATGTATTGGTATGCTGAAGCATTAAGAGTTCCTTTCACTGGAACTAAGGGGCCAAGCCCAACCCCTGAAAAACAACCCCACACCATAATCCTCCCTCCACCAACACTTGGTACAATGCAGTCAGGCAAGTACCGTTCTCTTGGCAACTGCCAAACCCAGACTCGTCCATCAGATTGCCAGATAGAGAAGTGTGATTCGTCACTCCAGAGAACACGTCTCCACTGGTCTAGAGTCCTTGCTGTCCTTGCTTTACACCACTGCATCCGACGCTTTGCATTGCACTTGGTGATGTAAGGCTTGGATGCAGCTGCTTGGCCATGGAAACCTATTCCATGAAGCTCTCTACGCACTGTTCTTGAGCTAATCTGAAGGCCAGATGAAGTTTGGAGGTCTGTAGCTATTGACTCTGCAGAAAGTTGGTGACTTCTGCACACTCTGTGCCTCAGCATGTGCTGACCCCGCGCTGTGGTTTTATGTGGCCTACCACTTCCTGGCTGAGTTGCTGTTGTTCCCAATTGCTTCACTTTGTTATAATACCTCTAACAGTTGACCGTGGAATATTTAGTAGTGAGGAAATTTCACAAATGGACTTACTGCACAGGTGGCAACCTATCACGGTACAACGCTTGAATTCACTGAGCTCCTGAGAGCGACCCATTCTTTCACAAATGTTTGTAGAAGCGTCTGCATGCCTAGTGCTTGATTTTATATACCTGTGGCCATGGAAGTGTTTGGAACACCTGAATTCAATGATTTGGAGGAGTGGCCCAATACTTTTGGGAATATATTGTATCAACAAAAACAGTCTTTAATGAATAAGTCTAAAAACATAACACACGCACAAGCACTTCAACATAAACGAGACTGAACAAAGAACCAAGGGAACTAAGGGTTTAAGTACACAAAGTGAGCTTATTAACTGGAACAGAAACAGGTGCGTATCTAATCCGAATCTATGGAAACAGACAAGCAAAGGGAACACAGGCAAAAAGGAACAGAACTGAACTAATTCAGAACACAATGAAACAAACATACTGCTCTAACAATCATATTCTATTGAATGCATTTATCTAAAAGCAGAAATGGGGAAATACTCTTAAAAATAAAGGTTCTTTATTGGCATTGATGGTTTCATGAGCACCCACCTTTCCATTCCACAAAAGGTTTTTTATATTGGAAAAGGTTTTTAAATTTTTTAGAAAAATGGTTCACTAAAAGGTTCTTTGGGAAACCAAAAATGGAATTTTGGAACCTTTATTTAGTGTACATTTTCACTCAAACCAATATTCTGAAAATATAATTTGTTATAAATAATTGTTGCATTGACAGAAGCTTAAACATCCGATTAACATTTATCTTTGCACCATGTACTATAAATGCTTTAATCACACTTTTGTTTTTACACGTATAATGGGTTCTTTCGTTAAATACCAGTTTGCAAAAGACAAAGAGAGAATGTGTTCAAGTTGTGACAGGAAGTGCTCAACCTCAGTCACACATTTCCACAGTACAGGTGTACACAGGTGTACACGACTGCTCCTCTTTTTATGCAAAGACAAGAAATCAAAATGTGTGAATTCTGACTATCTACTGTTTATGTTTACTCATGTTTGGAGGGGGAGTAAATGATGTATATACATATGCATTACCATTTAAAGGTTTGAGTTTAGTAAGTGTTTTGTAAGTGTTCTCTTCTGCTCATCAAGGCTGCATTTATTTGATCAAAAAAGAACACTAATAATGTGAAATATTATATGTTAAAATGTTATTTATTCCTGTGATCAAAGCTGATTTTTCAGCATCATTACTCCATTCTTCAGTGTCTCATGATCCTTCAGGAATCATTCTAATATGATGATTTAATGCCCAAAATACGTTTCTGATTATTATTGAAAAAAGCCACATATCAAAAATCCTTTAAATGGAAATGTTACTGACCCCAAACTTCTGAATGCAGCTAATGCTCTGATTTTTACCCCATTCAAAAAAGACAGAGGCTGTTAGCCATTATCACTTTTCTCAATCCTTTCGCTGACAAACACAAACTTAAACTGGTTTCACACTAATGAGATCCTCTCCAACAGGCCAACGCCGTAGTTAATCATAAACATGGTGTGTCCCTTTAGCAAAATAATGGAAAAAAAACATCCAACCATAAATATGTCAGTCCAAATTCACACGGGATGCTGTGCTCGTGGTTTACATTTTGGGAGAAAAACATTTTAGTGAAGGAAAAAAAGGGACAGATTGAGGCTATTTGATTTAGAGCAGTTCCTCTCTGCTGTGCTGGCTGGGTTTCACTGATTTTCATGGCTGTCCCATCAGGTGAGAAAACCACAGTAACACAGATTCATTCAGACTCTTCTTAGAGATGTTTTTCATCCAACATTGATTAGTGAAATGTTCAATCATCTTTGACTGTGATTATTCGTGGTGTTTGCTAAGTCAAGCACTACTATACCATTGCCCAGGTGTGACTAAACAGGCAAAAAAATCCCCACAGACTTATCCTGGAGCCTATTCTAGAGCCATCCACGTATAGGCTATATATAGCACTGGTATAGAGCAATGCCCTGTCAACCACCTAGAACACACTATAGGAACCATATGGGGTCATTCCATGTCATTTTTCATTTTGTTAATATTTTTTTCAAAAGAAAGACAAACTAATAGTGATAATCCACTGTTTTGTAGAGGGGTCAAAACAACAATTGTCACCTGAGATTTGTAGTCAGATTACAGGGGTAAAATGACTTTAGAAAGATGGCAGCATCATTATTTTATTTTTACACAGAGATTGGTAGGTCTATTAGTAAAATCTGTTGACTTTAGCAGTCTTTGTTGCATTATATGCTAACGGTGATCATTCAAAAATGAGAAAAAAGCACTTCTTGTGTTTTTTGCCCCAAGTTTGCATGTCTGTAACTCAAGAAGTATTAACGATATCTTAATATAATCTTAGATTCTGGTTCTTATCAGACTTTTCGTTTGGTATCTTTATTATAAAGGGCCCAATATGGTTCAATCCCAGAGATATGGAGATATTAATGCGGCTCCATGAGTAAATTCTTCAATTGTACACATTTTTTTGTGGCCAGATACCAAATGTGGGTCAATTTTCATACAGCAGTCTTCATTTTCAAGGCCCATGTGGTTCAATCCCAGAGATATGGGGAGCTCAGTATGGCTCTATGTTCAATTTGTTTAATTTTACCCATTTTCAATGGTCAAAAACCAAATGTGGTTCACTTTGCACACAGCTGATACGTATTGTGTTTAAAGAGGAATGTCTGAAGAACAAATAATACAAACCTGATTCCAAAAAAGTTGGGACACTGTACAAATTGTGAATAAAAACAGAATGCAATGATGTGGAAGTTTTCAAATTTCAATATTTTATTCAGAATACAACATAGATGACATATCAAATATTTGAGAAAATGTATAATTTGAAGGGAAAAATAAGTTGATTTTAAATTTCATGGCATCAACACATCTCAAAAAAGTTGGGACAAGGCCATGTTTCCCACTGTGTGGCATCCCCTCTTCTTTTTATAACAGTCTGCAAACGTCTGGGGACTGAGGAGACAAGTTGCTCAAGTTTAGGAATAGGAATGTTGTCCCATTCTTGTTTAATACAGGCTTCTAGTTGCTCAACTGTCTTAGGTCTTCTTTGTGGCATCTTCCTCTTTATGATGCGCCAAATGTTTTCTATGGGTGAAAGATCTGGACTGCAGGCTGGCCATTTCAGTCCCCGGATCCTTCTTCTACGCAGCCATGATGTTGTAATTGATGCAGTATGTGGTCTGGCATTGTCATGTTGGAAAATGCAAGGTCTTCCCTGAAAGAGACGACGTCTAGATGGGAGCATATGTTGTTCTAGAACTTGGATATACCTTTCAGCATTGTTGGTGCCTTTCCAGATGTGTAAGCTGCCCATGCTGCACTCATGCAACCCCATCCCATCAGAGATGCAGGCTTCTGAACTGAGTGCTGAGAACAACTTGGGTTGTCCTTGTCCTCTTTAGTCCGGATGACATGGCGTCCCAGTTCCAAAAAGAACTTCAGATTTTGATTGGTCTGACCACAGAACAGTTTTCCACTTTGCCACAGTCCATTTTAAATGAGCCTTGGCCCAGAGAAAACGCCTGCGCTTCTGGATCATGTTTAGATATGGCTTCTTTTTTGGCCTATAGAGTTTTAGCCGGCAACGGCGAATGGCACGGTGGATTGTGTTCACCGACAATGTTTTCTGGAAGTATTCCTGAGCCCATGTTGTGATTTCCATTACAGTAGCATTCCTGCATGTGATGCAGTGCCGTCTAAGGGCCCAAAAGGGTCTAAGGGTTTTCCGGCCTTGACCCTTACGCACAGAGATTGTTCCAGATTCTCTGAATCTTTGGGTGATATTATGCACTGTAGATGATGATAACTTCTGAGAAACTCAGTATTCAACTCATATTGCTCCAGTATTTATGTCCGCAGCATTGGGGGAATTGGTGATCCTCTGCCCATCTTGACTTCTGAGAAACACTGCCACTCTGAGAGGCTCTTTTTATACCCAATCATGTTGCCAGTTGATCTAATAAGTTGCAAATTGGTCCTCCAGCTGTTCCTTATATGTACATTTAACTTTTCCGGCCTCTTATTGCTACCTGTCCCAACTTTTTTGGAATGTGTAGCTCTCATGAAATCCAAAATGAGACCATATTTGGCATGACATTTCAAAATGTCTCACTTTCAACATTTAATATGTTATCTATATTCTATTGTGAATAAAATATACGTTTATGAGATTTGTAAATTATTGCGTTCTTTTTTATTCACAATTTGTACAGTGTCCCAACTTTTTTGGAATCGGGTTTGTACTGAAATATAGAAATTTGCAAAACAATGGCATACACACTATCTATTGAAATGGTAAAGTTGAGGCACATTAACTTGCTCTCAAAAGTGTATTTATAAATCTATATTTGAATCAGTTTCAGGAATATTTGGAAGAAGGATTTTGTTTGTGACGCTTCTGAAGCTAGCAAGAGTTCAAATATATAGTATCATAACTACATGTTACCGCATTGACATCCCATTATCTTTGGGATTGAACCATATAGGGCCTTAAAATGAAGATTCCAAAAGAAAAGTTTCATAGGAAAATCTACAATTATATTAAGATATCTTTAATACTTTTGGAGTTATAGACATGTAAACGTCAGACAAATACATGTTGTATGCAACTGTTGTTGATATTTTGATATTTGATATATTTCTAGTTTCAGTATTATTTCTAAACATAAGAAGTTTCAGCTGTTTGAAAAGTCACCCATATTTGGTTTGAAAATGAGTAAAATTCAACTATTTGAACATGCAGTCACATTGGGATCCCCATAGGGACTTGAAAATTAAGATTTCAAAAGAAATGTTTATTAAGAATTAAAATCTAGAAGGATATTAAGATATCTTTAATAGTTTTTGAGTGACATGCACGCAAACTTTGAAAAAGAATATTTATGGTACTCAGACAGGTATATATATATACAGTGTGTATATATATATACAGTGTATATATATATATATATATATATATATATATATATATATATATACAGTTTCAGTTATATGCAGTTATATGCAATATATGCAAAGTGACCCAGATTTGGTTTTGACCACTAAAAATTTGTACAATTGACCAATTTACTAATGGAGCCACATTGAGATTTCCATATCTCTGGGATTGAACCACATGTGGCCTTTATAATAAAGATACCAAACGAAAAGTCTGATAAGAACCAGAATCTAAGAGGATATTAGGATATCTTTAATACTTCTTGAGTTACATGCATGTAAACCTGGGCAAAAAAACATTTTTCCCATTTTTGCTAAAGTCAACAGATTTTACTAATAGACCTACCAATCTCTGTGTAAAACTAAAATAATAATGCTGTAAGTCATTTTTACCCCTTTAATCTGACAAATTATATTAATCAATCCAAATCTCAGGTGAAAATTGTCTATTGACCCTCCTCTACAAAACAGTCAAAATACATTCATGACAAAAATCTAAATCATTTTTTTTTTGTTTTTGTTTTTTTAACTGGGGACCTCTGGTTGATTTGACATGGAATTACCCTATATCAATGTGTTAACAATAATTTGGAATGCTTTACTGACAGTATATAGCAACTCCCTGGCAACCACCCAGAACACTCAAGGAACTGTATAGCAATGTGTTAACAATGATTTGAAATGCCTTAATGACTGCATAGCAACTCCCTGGCTAGGAACCATATAGCAGTGTGCTAAAAATCACATGGAACCCTTTAATAAGTACATAGCAACACCCTAGCATCATGACAGTTCTACATGGACTAGCAGTACTCAAATTTCCTCAATGTCTCAGTAAGACATTCTCAAATGAAAATTATTTTATACAGTAAGGTCAGAGTCACATTTTTTATAACCCAGTTCCACACTGTTATAATTATTAAATTAGGGAGATCCAAGAGAACAAGGTTTGTGCCCCTTGCTTCATACAGAAATAGTATTCTCTCTTTCTTTCTCTTTCTCACAGGACAACACAGTATTGGGAAACTGATGGCTGGGAATGCCAGCAAACTAGTCATATGAATCAACCAGATTTGATTACATCTCTGGCCTCAATGTGCTCTTTCAATTTCAGCTACACTACCTTCCTCTAAAATAACCACACACACACACACACACACACACACACACACACACACACACACACACACACACATTCAATGAAAGCATGGCAGTGTTCCTCTGCTAATGTGGCAGGTTTGATTGGGATGGGTGGTGTTATAATAGCAGCCATTGATAAGCTTTAATCGGATTCTCTGTGGCATTTGGATAGACAGTAAAAGAGAGTCATGCACAGGCCCGGAGTCTGTTGTGTGGAAATGTCAGCAGTTGCGACGGCTCTGTTCAACTCTCAACCTCCCTTTACCCTTTACTGCATGAGTATAACATCAGCGAAATATGCCGATATGGATGACTATTTACATTTATGAATTTGGCAGACACTTTTATCCAAAATGACTTCAAATGCATTCAATGTACACATTTTATCAGGTCATGCATTCTATGGGAATCAAACCCGAACCATGCTTTATTGCATTACTGTTTGAGCTGCAGGAATGCAAATATGCAATCATGATATGTGTAAAGTAGCTATGTTTACATGGACACAATTAGTTTCAAACAGAATGAAATCATTCAGACTAATGAATCCAAATATAGTTTTTACATAAAAGCTAAATAAAGTGATCGGCTTGATCTGCCTGTTTATACACTATATACCCCTCCATATTGAATTCAGGTGTTTCAATCACTTCCATGGCCACAGGTGCATAAAATCAAGCACTAGGCATGCAGACGCTTCTATAAACATTTGTGAAAGAATGGGTCGCTCTCAGGAGCTCAGTGAATTCAAGCGTGGTACTGTGATAGGTTGCCACCTGTACAATAAGTCCATTCATGAAATTTCCTCACTACTAAATATTCCATGGTCAACTTTTAGTGGTATTATAACAAAGTGAAGCAATTGGGAACAACAGCAACTCAGCCATGAAGTGGTAGGCCACGTAAAATCACAGAGCGGGGTCAGCACATGCTGAGGCGCCCAGTGTGCAGAAGTCACCAACTTTCTGCAGAGTCAATAGCTACAGACCTCCAAACTTTGTGTGGCCTTCAGATTAGCTCAAGAACAGTGTGTAGAGAGCTTCATGGAAAGGGTTTCCATAGCCGAGCAGCTCATCCAAGCCTTACATCACCAAGTGCAATGCAAAGCGTCGGATGCAGTGGTGTAAAGCATGCCGTGTTCTCTGGAGTGACCAATCACGCTTCTCTGTCTGGCAATCCGATGGACGAGTCTGGGTTTGGCGGTTGCCAGGAGAACGGTACTTATCTGACTGCATTGTGCCAAGTGTAAAGTTTGGTGGAGGGTGGATTATGGTGTGGGGTTGTTTTTCAGGGGTTGGGCTTGGCACCTTAGTTTCAGTGAAAGGAACTCTTAATGCTTCGGCATACCAAGACATTTTGGACAATTTCATGCTCCCAAATTTGTGGCAACAGTTTAAGGATGGCCTCTTCCTGTTCCAACATGACTGCACACCAGTGCACAAAGCAAGATCCATAATGACATGGATGAGTGAGTTTGGTGTAGAGGAACTTGACTGCCTGCACAGAGTCGTGACCTCAACCCGATAGAACACCTTTGGGATGAATTAGAGTAGAGACTGTGAGCCAGGCCTTCTCATCCGACATCAGTGCCTGACCTCACAAATGCTCTTCTAGAAGAATGGTCAAAAATTCTCATAAACACACTCCTAAACCTTGTGGAAAGTCTTCTCAGAAGAGTTGAAGCTGTTATAGCTGCAAAGGGTGGGCCAACTCCATATTAAACCCTACAGATTAAGAATGGGATGTCATTAAAGTTCAAGTGCATGTAAAGGCAGGCGTCCCAAAACTTTTGACAATATAGTGTGTATCAAGAGCTTCAAATGGTAGAATATTGATCTTATTATGACACAGTGCATGCACAACTGCTCCGAGAGGGATTCAAACCAGCGTCAACGGCACTCTAGTCACTAGTGCGCCTCTTCACTAGCTGGCCTCCATTGCACACGAGCAAATTCCATTGTTTCTTTTATTTGTTGTAAAAATTTAGATTTAATATATATTTCGGTCCTAATTAGGAGATGACAAGGACATAACGTTTTGTACTGTGCTGCTTATATTAATCAAGCAGTGAAAACACCCCTTCCCGCTGCCAAAACAAGGCGTCTGTGGATGAGAGAGTCTGAAGCAATAAGGACTGGTGGGACGACATTCTCCTGCAGAACTTCACAGACGATGAATGGAAGGACACTTTTAGAATGTCAAAACAGATAATCATCAACAGCAGCTCGTTCCGTGTGTCACACGTCATTGCACATGCGCAGAACTTTCCAGTTTCGGTTTTCAATCCAGTCAAATGTTTACATGCACTATCGAACAGATTAGCATAGCTTTTTGAGCATAGACGCAAAGTATTAAATGCAAAGTAGGCCTAAATGTAAATGAAAAGAAAATGTACTGTACTAAACGTTTTTTATTTTATACAAAATATATATTTTACAAAATAACTTGGACTCTAAGGGTGTACTCACACTAAGCACTGTTGCCTTGTACCATGCCAGAGCGCGATTGCCTGGGCACAGTTCAGATTGCCTAGTGCGAGTACACCCTAAAAATTGTTATAAAAGCAAAGCCATATGTCTAACCAAGTTGTGTTCCAAATTTGAAATTGATATCATGAAAACTGAGGTTCCTAGAGTATTTTGGTTATGCGCTAAATGAAAAATAGACACCGGGTGACGCACACATTCCATTGAATTCCATTGAACAGCCACCAAATATTGAACCTTGAGTCTCAGACCTTTCCGACAATATGTGTTTTGTCAGGTTTGAAAAGGTGTGCCACACGAGTCCTGAAAAGTGAAGCCAAAGCGTCTCGATCGCCCCCAGATGGCTGGACGCAGTATAGGTCATAAACCCCACCCTCTCTGTGTATTCGAATGGGACGTGAGACAAACTAAACAATCAAATTACACTTCAAATAAATTTTTTTCCAAAGATGTTTTCTGTCTGAGATGTGACGTCATGATTGACAGCTGAGATTGATAGCTTCTCTGAGCGGAGTAGTCACTGAGGCACCAACTGACTTTTTTTGGAGCTTTAACTTTAATTTCTAAATTTCCAATGTTGTTGATTAGGCGGGAGTGTGGGCGGGTCCTTGATATTGCGGCTCCATTTCACGCTCACCGCACAACTACTCCAGACTCAAGACGTCAGGGCCATATTTGGACACTGGTGGCTTCACTTACTACAACAGAAGAGAGTGAAGTAGCATCGTCCATCTTTTTTTACAGTCTATGTATGAAACATGACAGCGCCCACTAGAGGGAGGAGCCGATAAATGGAATTAAAGTACTGTTTGTAAGCTTTTGAATGCTCCTTATTCATGATGATTAAAAAAAATATGATTTTATTATGATTAATAAAAAAATTATATTTTTTTTGGTTTAATGTGACGTAAGATATAAGAGATTGTGATGTTTTTTTCTTCTTTTATATGGGAGAAGAAGAATTACATTTATAATTAAATACTTATAATACTGGACTGTTGTTTAAATAATGTGAAATAACTTAAAAAATATCTATAATTATTATTATGATGATGATTATATAAAATCCTTTTATGAAATAATTTTAATTATTTATTTTATTTCAGTTTACTTGTTTCCAACTTGTGCTACATTTTCCTCATGCCAATAAGGAATACGAAACTGAAATTGAATTGGGTCAGAGAGAGAAGGAAAGAGAGTGGAGAGGTGTGGGGTGTCATGGTTTGCCAGAAGGGTCTGTCCCTTAAGAACCCTGATGGAATTTGAAGAATGCTGGATAAGGAGAGAGAGTCCTGAGAGACAGAGAGAGAGACAGAGGGCAACGGGGCTACAAGTGGGAGAGGCATTGAAAACACAGAGAAAAAACAGATGGAACTGAAGGAAAAGCGCAAGAAAAAGAGAAAAGAGAGGGTGTGGAGAGAAAAGGAGAGTGTGTGTGATGGGAATCAGGATTATTAGGGAGGAGTTTTTCAGGGTGGGGTGTGGAGCGGCGTTACACTTCAGATAACGTGACTCATACATGACTAAAGCTAACACAAACTACAGCACATTGTGTTTGACAGTTTACTTTGGCTTCAGGCTGGGACTGGCCTCCAGCCGCTAATTAAAAATCCCATGTCAGGAGTTTAAAAATGCACAAAAGCCTCGTGGGAGGTGCAGTATTCCAAGAATCTTGGAAGCGATTCAAGCTCTTTGAATTGTAGGATTTGGGGCTGATTTCGGCACATTCAACGATTTCTCCTTTATTGGGTTTTCTTCAGTTGCACTGAAACCTGAAGCCGTTTTTTTTTTTTTTTGGTAGCCCTGCAAAAAAAAAAAAAAAAAAAAAAAAACATGCATGGCATTAGCGGTAAAGGTTAAACATAGAGTTGGGGAATCTTTTCATTCATAATGACTGCAGCGGTGACTCACATGAATACCGCTTACCATGAGGAACCACGTGATGTGATTTTACCGCTGTCGTGTGCATTTTAGACAAGTGCAAATCTTCCTGGTTCTACCAATAGAATTATACCTCTTATAGTGCATCAAAATGAAAATCTTGGATTAATTTATTAAAGGGATAAAATGAAACTTCTGCCATCGTTTACTCACTCTTATGTCAAACATGTATGATTTACTTTCTACTTTCGCACACAAAAGGAGATGTTTAGACAAATCTTCATGCTGCTCTTTTCCTTACAATGACACTTTATAATGATCACAGGGGAAACGTGAATGAGATTTTCAGTGAACAGCAATTCAAACTGCAGTCTGACTGTTCATCACATTAATCTGCTGAGTGACTTCAGAATGCTACTCTACAAACCCGATTCCAAAAAAGTTGTGACTACAAATTGTGAATAAAAAAGGAATGCAATAACTTACAAATCTCATAAACTTATATTTTATTCACAGTAGAATACAGATAACATATCAAATGTTGAAAGTGAGACATTTTGAAATGTCATACCAAATATTGGCTCATTTTGGATTTCATGAGAGATACACATTCCAAAAAAGTTGGGACAGGTAGCAATATGAGGCCGGAAAAGTTAAATGTACATATAAGGAACAGGAGGACCAATTTGCAACTTATTAGGTCAATTGGCAACATGACTTTGTATAAAAAGAGCCTCTCAGAGTGGCAGTGTCTCTCAGAAGTCAAGATGGGCAGAGGATCATCAATTCCCCCAATGCTGCGGCCAAACATACTGGAGCAATATCAGAAAGGAGTTTCTCAGAGAAAAATTGCAAAGAGTTTGAGGTTATCATCATCTACACTGCATAATATCATCCAAAGATTCAGAGAATCTGGAACAATCTCTGTGCGTAAGGGTCAAGGCCGGAAAACCATACTGGATGCCCGTGATCTTCGGGCCCTTAGACGGCACTGCATCACATGCAGGAATGCTACTGTAATGGAAATCACAACATGGGTTCAGGAATACTTCCAGAAAACATTGTTGGTGAACACAATCCACCGTGCCATTCGCCGTTGCCGGCTAAAACTCTATAGGTCAAAAAAGAAGCCATATCTAAACATGATCCAGAGGCGCAGGCGTTTTCTCTGGGCCAAGGCTCATTTAAAATGGACTGTGGCAAAGTGGAAAACTGTTCTGTGGTCAGACCAATCAAAATTTGAAGTTCTTTTTGGAAAACTGGGACGCCATGTCATCTGGACTAAAGAGGACAAGGACAACCCAAGTTGTTATCAGTGCTCAGTTCAGAAGACTGCATCTCTGATGGGATGGGGTTGCATGAGTGCAGCATGGGCAGCTTACACATCTGGAAAGGCACCATCAATGCTGAAAGGTATATCCAAGTTCTAGAACAACATATGCTCCCATCCAGACGTCGTCTCTTTCAGGGAAGACCTTGCATTTTCCAACATGACAATGCCAGACCACATACTGCATCAATTACAACATCATGGCTGCGTAGAAGAAGGATCCGGGTACTGAAATGGCCAGCCTGCAGTCCAGATCTTTCACCCATAGAAAACATTTGGCGCATCATAAAGAGGAAGATGCGACAAAGAAGACCTAAGACAGTTGAGCAACTAGAAGCCTGTATTAAACAAGAATGGGACAACATTCCTATTCCTAAACTTGAGCAACTTGTCTCCTCAGTCCCCAGACGTTTGCAGACTGTTAGCAAAAGAAGAGGGGATGCCACACAGTGGGAAACATGGCCTTGTCCCAACTTTTTTGAGATGTGTTGATGCCATGAAATTTAATATCAACTTATTTTTCCCTTCAAATGATACATTTTCTCAGTTTAAACATTTGATATGTCATCTATCTTGTCTTCTGAATAAAATATTCAAATTTGAAACTTCCACATCATTGCATTCTGTTTTTATGCACAATTTGTACAGTGTCCCAACTTTTTTGGAATCAGGTTTGTATTTTTACAAGGTGTGTTTCAGGTGTGTCTTTTGTCCTTTCTGGAGCTTGAACACCTTTAGTGTTCATATATGGAAAAGAGCAATGTGAACATCACTCTAAATATCTCCTTCTGTGTTCAAGGAAGAAAAAAAGAAAGAAACATTTTTGGTAAACTGTCCCTTTAAAAGCTTCATAATAAATGCATTTGGCTCTTTCTCCTTGGCGGAAGCAGTGTCTTTAAATATTCAGGAGTGTTTTAATTTCACCTTCTCACACCCTGTTTTGCATTATGTCGTTTTTTTCTTTCTCATAACTAGCGAAGTTGAAAAAAGAGAGTATATACTTTATACACTACCATTCAAAAGTTTGAGCTCAGATCTATCTATCTATCTATCTATCTATCTATATCTATCTATCTATCTATCTATCTATCTATCTATCTATCTATCTATCTATCTATCTATCTATCTATCTATCTATCTATCTATCTATCTATCTATGTCTGTCCATCCGTCCATCCATCCATCCAAGGTGTAGATGACTTTGCTTTGTTTTTTCAGTAGAACACAATTGAAGATTTTTAACTCCAACCGTTGCAGTCTGTCAGTCGTATAATGCATCTCAATAGGGTCAAATTCTATGAGAGTAAAAAAAACATACACAGACAACTTCAAATGAAACCCTGTGGCTCGTGACGACACACTGATGTCTTAAGACCCGAAATGATCGCCACACGAGTATACCGCCTTATACATGTAGGCCTATATGAGGTAGGACTGTTTGAGTGTATTTTTCTTGAAAAGCCCCTCGCCCCGTTGATGTGCTGGGGGTCTCTGATGTAAGTGATTGTCACGTATGAAACAGTTTCCAGCAGCAGTAACTGAACTCTCAGCACTGCACCAGTACGCTTTGAGCTGCCCACACTTAACCACATACCCAAAAACACTGGAAAGAGAGTGTGGAAACACTTAATATGTCGCTCTTCTCACCTCATTTTCCTGCTGTTTTTTTTAAAATGCATTCTGCATTATTGTTTATTTAAAAAGAGAGCGAGAGAGTGAGAGAGACTGTTGGCCATCATTTCCAGCAGCAGAAATCCAGTGCAGTGACCTGTGCATCACTGATAATAGGTCCATGTCTATGTTTAAGTGTACACTGTGTTGTGCAACTGTACTCATTAGCTTCAGTGTTTGAGTTAAAGGATCATAATGTGATAACAGCTTGTTTGAGGATCATTTGGGGGCTTGGGGTATGAAGCAGTCACAGTGTGACCTCTGACCTTCAAACTGTTTTAGCTTTTAATAATAATGGTTAACCCCGCAACACTATTCATTCAGTCCATGTTGTACTGAAACACAAAAAGAAAATCAATACATTGAACCAATGGGGGGGTGACTACTGCATATACAGTAATAAAGATAGATGGATGCATGGATGGATGGAAGGATGGATGGGTGGACGGATGGACAGACATAGACGATGGATGGATGGATGGATGGATGGATGGATGGATGGATGGATGGATGGATGGATGGATGGATGGATGGATGGATGGATGGATGGATGGATGGATGGATGGATGGATGGATGGATGTTTAAGGGTAGAGTTAGGGACAGGTGTGGTGGTATGGGTAAGTTTAAGGGTAGAGTTAGGGACAGGTGTGGTGGTATGGGTAAGTTTAAGGGTTAGGGACAGTGTGGAGTTAGGGACAGGTGTGGTTAGGTACAGGTGGTAAGTTTAAGGGTAGGGTTAGGGACAGGTGTGGTGGTATGGGTAAGTTTAAGGGTAGGGTTAGGGACAGTGTGGAGGTATGGGTAAGTTTAAGGGTAGAGTTAGGGACAGGTGTGGTGGTATGGGTAAGTTTAAGGGTAGGGTTAGGGACAGGTGTGGTGGTATGGGTAAGTTTAAGGGTAGGGTTAGGGACAGGTGTGGTGGTATGGGTAAGTTTAAGGGTAGAGTTAGGGACAGGTGTGGTGTGGTGTTTACATTTCACTGCCGGTTGTATATTCTGTATATAACTGTGTATGTGACAAATAAAACTCTTGAATCTTGGTATGGGTAAGTTTAAGGGTAGGGTTAGGGACAGGTGTGGTGGTATGGGTAAGTTTAAGGGTAAAGTTAGGGTCAGGTGTGGTGGTATGGGTAAGTTTAAGGGTAAAGTTAGGGACAGGTGTGGTGGTATGGGTAAGTTTAAGGGTAGGGTTAGGGACAGGTGTGGTGATATGGGTAAGTTTAAGGGTAGAGTTAGGGACAGGTGTGGTGGTGTGGGTAAGTTTAAGGGTAGGGTTAGGTGTACGGGAAGTGTCAACAGTGTTAACTGTAAGTGCACAATAAGTGCATTGTAGCAAATTATTAATTAAAATGTTAGTACATAGTAGTTAAGGCCACCTAATATAAAGTGGGTCCCAAAATATTATATTTTTAATATTATGTATTATATTATAAAAAGATCAATATCACTGAACCCACCTGCAGTATATGCATTAATTTATACCAACAATACTAATTTTTATGGGTTAAATCAGGTTGAAATAGCTCTTTAAGGTAACGATTGCACCACCTTTTACAGGAATCATGCCTCAGTTTGTAAAATCGAAACAAAGGCTTTTTTTAAAGTCTATAGGATATTGCTGCAATGGACCAAAAATGTATGTTAATATACACACACTTTGGCAATTATAACTAAAAGATTTTAAACCTGAGATTAGTTGCAGATTAGTTGCACTTAACTTATATTGAACCCAGGACATTTCTTTAACTGCCAGATGGGGTTTGAGGAAGTAAAGAAGTATTATCTTTCATTGAGAGATGCGGCTTCTTTAATTCCCTAAAATCATCTCTAGACAGATTTACAGAAAGCTTTGAGACAGATGTAGGAACCTCTAGGTTTGAATAAGGAACTCCACAAAAAGTCTAATTTCAGGGAAATGACAGAGATTTTCTCAAGTAGTGACTGGATTTACAGCAAAATGAGTCAGTAAATTATTGGAATATGAAAGACGACACAGGTATAATTCACTTTTTGCCCTAATAAAACTGGCCAAATAAAAGCAAGTATGATGGAAACAATTGCCACCATAAACACATTCATATGGCTATACGAGGCACAGAATTTCCTGAGTGGAAACTGTAGTGAGATTTCAGTTCGTAGCGCGATATGGACAGCGAAAGAGCTCAAACCGACACTGGGTAATTCCCAGCTTTTAGGTGGACGTGCTGTACCGCCACTGACAACATTTGACATCATTCGACAGCGGGCCCACCTTTTTCAATAACAACAATCCTGAAAAGGTGGGTGGAAGAGGTGGAAAGGAGTGCTAAAAATAAACCCGGGCTGTGTCTCTACTCGTCTTCGTTCTTTTTCGTCCTCTCTCGCTAACGCTCATCAGTTCCTTTCAGTGGTTATGCTGTGAAGTCGTCCCTGCTGTATTTCACTACTGAAATCTGTCACACCCAGGAAAAACACCTAGTAGCCGCTGCACTGAAAGACAGAGCTTGAAATCATTAGTCAAGCCAAACAATAGATCACTGAAAGGTCACCCTTGCATATGGTTTGAACCTGGTACCAGAGCTCCATTTAAGCTTAGAATTTTAAATAGTTCTCTCTTATTTTAGTATCATTGATATACTTATCATAAGTTTTTGTATAAATAGGCTATATTTGTAGTTTTTATTTTCTTATTTTCATTAAGTTACAGTAAGACATTTTCAGGTTATTAAGTTTACTGTAGCTATGTGGATGCTCAGTTTTTTTCTGTCATTTGGCCAAAATCTCATGTTATTGAAGACAAAGTGCTATTTAAGACAGTACTGCACTGAAAAACCCGAATAAGTTGGGCTAACTCAAAAGAATTGAGGTAATCAGTTCCCACTTGTAGCACTCATGCATGTTAATTGCTCCTAACTTGAAGCACTGAGTCAGCTAACTCATACATTTTGATATCAATTAACATAAAATATTTTGTTAATTAACTTTATTATTTTGAGTTCTTGCAAATCAAATGAGTTGTCAGAACTCAAAATACTCATACATTTTTAACTTGAAATATTTGAGTACACTAATTTATACATTTAACTTAAAATTATCAGGTTACCTCAACATAAATATTTAGCTAGCTATAACAAACTAATTCAGAAAATGTCAACTTGCATGGTACTTCGCATCACACTTACTGAATGAGTACTGCAATTTAAAACATGTTACTTACCTGCTCTCAAACCAAGCAGCATGCGCCACTTCAAAATGGTCATTTCCTGATAATTTACTCACCCCCATCTCATCCAAGACGTTCATGTCTTTCTTTCTTCAGTCAAAAAGGAATAACGTTTTTAGAGGAAAACATTCCAGGATTTTTCTCCACATAATGGACTTCAATGGCAATCAACGGTTGAAGGTCCAAATCAATGCAGTTTCAAAGGAAGGGCTTCAGAGGCTCTGCACAATCCCGACGAGGAATAGGGTGTTATCTAGCCAAACCATCGGTCATTTAAAAATAACATAAAAAATGTATATACTTTTTAACCTCAAATGCGCGACTTCCGTGTTGTGCTTCTTCATGACGTATGACGTCATCACATAGGAAAGGTCACGTCCATGTAGGTGAAAGTACCGACCCAGTGCTGAAAAGTCCATCATGTTCTCCTCCATCTTTGAAATTGTCCGACATTCTTGTTTTACCTTTTTTTTTTTTTTTAAAGGGCGTTTGATTTAGTCTTTGCACGTTCGTTTTAACACTGGGTCGGTGCTTCCATGTACGTCCCATGCGTGACCTTTCCGATGTACGTCGAGCAAAAGCAGAACACAGAAGTCACGCATTTGAGGTTAAAAAGTATATAAATGTAAATTTTTTTAGAAAATGACCAATGGTTTGGCTAGATAACACCCTACTCCTCGTCTGGGATTGTGCAGAGCCTCTGAAGCCCTTCCTTTGAAACTGCATTGATTTGGACCTTCAACCGTTGGTTGCCATTGAAGTCCATTATGTGGAGAAAAATCCTGGAAAGTTTTCCTCAAACTTCATTTCTTTTTGACTGAAGAAAGAAACATCTTGAATGAGATGGGGGTGAGTAAATTATCAGGAAATTTTCATTTTGAAGTGAACTAATCCTTTAACAGAAAGTCTTCTAAACTAGCATAACAAAACATGAATCACTACTAAATTTCCCTTACCATTAATCTTGCTTCTAAAATATTATATAACACCTAATTTTAGCATTTACGAGTGCCATGGGCAAAGCATGCTGGGAAATAAAATATCCCAGCCCAGTTTCAGTTAAGATAACAAAACATAAAATAATATGTATTACTTAAATGTACTACAAATGAATTCAAACTAAATAGGTTTTATAGAATAAAGTGAGATATGTCGTGAATGTATCAAATTATTTTAAAAGGAAAAAATGCACTCAGACACAAAAATATGCACTTCATGTCATTGACCCATGTGGTTAGGGATGCCACAATTCTCAATATAATATTGAACCGTTCGGTACGGCATTCACGGTTCAATACACGCTTGTGAATTGCGGTTTTGCATTTAATTAATTATTTGTATTTCTCTCCGTTTTAAATATTTCTCAATATATTATATTTTATTTCGGCTCTGTTTGAGTGTGCCTGTGAGTCTAGGCGTTGATATGAGCAAATATCCAATCATATGCACTAAAGTTAGGGGGTGTTTAGTCACGCTTGCAATGCTGGTGTCAGAGAGTTATACTCACGGAACACTATAGTTATTCACAATCACGAAAGTTCATTATTTGCATGCGTTTTAAAGCCTTGCCGGGTAAACATTTCATTCGTTACATTTTAACATGCGCTGAGCGTGCGCACTAAAAGCCTGTCAAACACGTGATTACTGGACTAAGTAGTCTTACTGCGCTAATACTGTCAAATACACACAAGGTTCACATAAACACAGTCGGTTATGTGGTTAAGTGAAAGTAAAATCGGTGTGTGTCGGTATATTAGATGCGTGCAGGTCTTAAAGTGACAGCAGCCAGCCTAGTGAACACGCTGCCGCTTGTCCTTAAAGGGACAGTTCACTCTAAAATTCTGTCATTATTTACTCACTCTAATGTTGTTCCAAACCTGTATTAATTTCTTCTGTTGAACACAGACAGTTGAATATCAGGCAGTTGATGGTAGCCATTGACTTCCATATTATTATTTCCTACAATGGGGACCAGTAACTGGTTCTATTCAACATTCTTCTATGTCCAACAGAAGAAGAAACGTTATTCACTGGTAGCGAGTAATCAATGACAGAATTTTCATTTTTGAGTGAACTATCCCTTTAATGTTAATAAAACAACAAAAGACAAAGAGAAAATCACTCACTGCTCTTGACTATTTTTTTAAATAAGAATCAATGTATATTTTATATGTGGACTATGTAGTGTTTTAATTTTACATTTATTCATTCAATGTCATACTTAAACGCTGCTGTACAGCTCTGAGCTGCCACTGTAAATCTTTATATATATTTATTTTATATTATACAATACACTAGGAATGTGTACAAGGGTTTTTTAAGTAAAGTTTTAAGTTTAAGTAAGGTTTTTCAAGTCTTTAATGTAAAATAAAGAAAGAGTATTGCAATAAAAAAAATAATTGTTCCTGTTGCCTAAGAATAGAATAGCAAAAAACTGACGTGACTAGCCATCAGAACCAAACCGAAAACCGTGGTTAAAAACCGAGGTACGTATTGAACCATGCATCTGTATTGTTGCATCCCTAGTGGATACAACCATTTAAAACCAGGCATGTGAAACCTCTTCATTCATTAAAAAAAAATGTTTGTAAAAGTGTGTCAGGGACTTTCAGTCCAGTACTGAATGTTTGTCCAACTTGAAAAAAAACATTTATGATGTCTTTGCGCATGAGGATGAAGACGAAATAGAGACGTGCACTGGAATACAGATCGACCAACGTGGAAAACCGTGTCCAGATAGTGACACAATGGAATCCTCGATGGCTTTACACGTCAGTTTCAGTTTTTCTCTAGTGCCAGACAGTGATGATGCACAGCGGCGTGGGGACGAAGACCCTCGAAGTGCGTGAGTAACTGACTCACATCCAGGAACTGCATGGAAAGAGTCAGCCCTCCAACACAGAGATGAATGAAGAAGAACAACAGCTAAAAGCATGGACAGGTCAGGAGAAAAGATACTACCTGTGGTAGTGTGGACTAAGAAAAAGAAATGGTGTGAGGCAAGTAGAGGTCCATTTCGGTTTTAATACCCACTTCCTTTGTTTTCCAGCCAGTGACCCTGATGCACAAAATCCTCACAGCTCAGTTCAAAATAATAATTCTGATGATGAAAAACTGACTCATACCTGGCCTGAAAGTTTACAGCTTGAAAGTTACAAGACTGTTTATGCAACAAAAGCATGATTTGTTATGATTTCACAGCATGTTCAGCTGCAAACATGGATCAGCTACAGTAAGGACTTCACTGGATATGCTTTAGTAATAACTGGCCATTTTTATGTGTGTTTTTCCAGGAAATGTTTGCCAACAGCAGGTTTTCCCCAACTTTAATAGACATTTGTTTAGTGACTGATAAGGAAGCGCAATACATAATAACCTCCTCTAATTGAGAGATAAAGAGCGAGAGGATGTTGACAACTGAGATGTTTACTGGACAATTATGTTTGCTGGGATCTAGGTAATACATCGTTTTAGATTATTCTCCCAAATGTCCTGAATATGTCAAAATATCAAGTATACAACTCTTGATATATAGTAAGTACAGTTTTTTTTTGGTTTTTTTATTTGGTGTTGGAAGAATCTGATGAGAAATTATATTCATATTGACTTTTGTTTTGATATCTTGGGAAATCTAGAGGAGAAATACATACAACATTGATAAGCAATGTATGCCATGTGCAATAAAACAATAAAACAACACACTGCATCACTAAAGGTCACCATGTCACTGCATAAAACGACATTCATAATAAACAAAATTACTCAGCATGTACTTTCTGTGGTGACAATATATCCTGAAAGATAAAGATGGAAACAAACACCTAAGGCTCAACAGGAAACTGATCGAAGGCAAACCACCACATGCTCGACAAGTATTTCATGTAAACTGAGTGTCTCATTTTGTGGTTTGAAAGCATAACACAGGCAAGAGGCTTTTCCATCCACTTATTATAGACATTTCCTATTTATTCAATACACTGAAGTCACCAGAGGAGGGCATCAAACACATGACCACATCTGAGAGGAACCTTCACTATGACTCTATAAACAAAGTACTCATGTGTATAATCCCAAAATTGTTGAGGACAAAAATAGTTTTTTCATATCCTGCTCAGTATGGAGCTGCACTATCATGCCATGCATGGAAGATATTTTTCCACGTCTCAAGCAGCTTGTGTAAGTGATTACAGCTGATGAATTCCAAGCACTCTAAAAGGTTAGAAACTTTTCTGTGCCACCTACTGATGCCTTTACATTCCATATAAATGGCTTCATGAAATAAAATCCTATCTGACATTGCAAGAAAATAGTATCGCTCCACTTCAAGACACTTCAAATATTTGTTTTTAAAGTCATGCGGACAGGATCTTCTGGGCTGTTAACTCTGATGGTGTGGACATGTGGCGTGTCTGGGAATGGAGAGGTTTAAAGATCAATCTTTGTCTGAAGGGATGTGCAGTCAGGCGACCCCCTCACCCCTCTTGACCGCAGGCCTCTGGGAGAGCATGTTGCTGAGTGCTGCTTGGAGATCAGATTTCCTGTCACCCATTTCCAGGGATGACCATATTAATTAGTGCTCTTACAAGGCAAGCATCTCTAGAACTTTTGCTCATAGGAGTTTTTAAGCAATCAGATTTTTTTTATGTGCCTTTTTGACACGGGCCATTTAGCAACTACCCAGACCACCCTAGCAACCACTTAGCAACACCCTAGAAACAACCAATAACCCTTTAATAACCACTTAACTACATCCTAGAAAACACCATGAACACCCAAGTGAGCACTTAAAAACACACTAGAAAAAACTTAGCAAAACCTACCTAGACCCCCTAGCAACCACTTGTCAACAGCCTAGAACCCACCAATAACCATTTAATAACCACTTAACAACACCCTAGCAAACACCATGAACACCCTAGTGACCACTTAAGAATACACTAGAAAAAAACTTAGACACCACCTAGACACCCTAGCATCCACTATCACCCTATCAACCAATTACCAATGCCCTAGTATCCACCCAGAACACCTAGTAAGCTTCTAGAACTGCCCAGCAACCACTTAGCAGCACTGTTGCATCCACCCAGAACACATGGCACCCACCCATAACACCCTAGCAACCAGTTATAAAGGCCCTAACAACCACCCATAAACACCGTTAAACCACCCAGAACATCCTAGCAAGAACACTTTAGCAAATGTCTAAAACAGCCAAACAACCAGCTACCAACTGCTTAGCAACACCCTAGCAACCACCCAGAACCCCTAGCAACGACTTGCTAGGCAGCCACTTATTGACATCCTAACACCACTTAGAATACCCTGGCAACTACTTAGCAATGCCTTAGTCACCACCCTGAACACCCTACCAACCATTTAGTAATAACATAGTAACCACCCAGAATACCCTAGCAACCATTTATCAATATCCTAGAATCACTCAGGAATGCCCTAACAACCACTTAGCAATGTCCTAACAACACAAAATGCCTAGCAACCACTTAACACCCTGACAACCACACAGTAATGTCCTGATAACCCCTAAGCAACAACTTAACAACAACCCAGAATGCCTAGCAACCTTGTAACACCCTGACAACCACTTAGTAACACACTAGAAACCATCCTGAACACCATCCACTTAACAGCTTAAAAACAACCTAGAATGTCCTAGCAACTACTTAGTAATACACTAGCACTCACCCTAAAATACCTTAAAAACATAATTGTTTATTATTTTTTGCACAAACATATCCGTCTCCAAGTTTTCTGATTGGCTAATGTGTGTCAGATTCTTTTTTTCTGTTTACATAATCTTTTCTCATTGTGGTTATTCCATGCAGTATCTGTCAGGAAGTGGGGACATTTTATGGAAGGAATTCCAAAATAAATAGTTTGCAGCCACTTTACAGTTTCCAGAAGTAACCCGTATAAGCTGAATGTATCTTTGATAGCTCAATAACAAGGGTGATATCAGTTTGCAGCATGTGGCGGCCCAGATGGACTGGCAGTTCAAAATATGGTTGCCAACAGCTGTATGATCTGAGGGCAGCCCTCAACAGTACAGTGATATTCCCAGTGGATCAGAGGATACAGAACAAGTCAGTGGCTGAACAGAGAGTGACTCTTCCTGCTCAGGACAGGAAAGCTACCGCTACTCAGTCTTATCACTAACAGCACAGGCGCTCCTGAGAGACAGGGGTGCAGCAGAGAGCGGATAATGAGAGGAAGAAGGTTTTAAATCCCTGTGTAAATGAATACCCCTCAAAACTGGGAGTCACAGGCCTCTAAAAAATACTCAAAAAAAAAAAAACTGACCGGACAAAGAGCAAATCTGACTTGAGTTTCATATTAGTTCAAGAGCTGCCAGGTATCTCGCAATAGTGTAAAGCACTTGGTCTTCATGCTTGTGACATGCTATTCATTGACTACTTCAGCAGAAAATGGGCAGCATGCATAACCAAAGCTTCTCTCTTTAAAGTTCAAAACTAAAGACTTCAACATATTACATGTTTACTTCCCAATTTCGAAGTTAAAATGGGCATATCACATAGACAAAAGTGAGCAGCAATGAGATTTTGGAGAAACCGACGTCAACATCAGTCTGCGGGACTAATGCATCACAAGGCTGGCCACAAGGCCACTTCCTCATGGATGTGAGAAGAGGGCATTTCCTCTCAAGTCTCCAACATTTGCCTTGCCATGTCCACAAAACTATCAATATAAAAGAAGCCATCTTTTAGTTTCAGTGAAGAAACTTCTCGTTACTAAGTCCATGACAAGGAAAATCCACCTTTTGACTATTCAATCAGTCATGGCCTAATGGTAGAGCGTCAGACTGGTAAACTGAAGGTTGTGGGTTTGATTCTCAATACCATTCAATTTACTGTACACACATTAAATGGCATTCAACCCAAAAGAAATTATCTTTCTGTCATTAATTACTCACCCTCATGTCATTCCAAACCCATAAGACCTTCGTTCATCTTCAGAACACAAATTAAGATATTTCTGATGAAATCTGAGAGCTGAATGAAATCTGATGAAATCCGCACACACACACACACTTTTTTTGTGCACAATAAGTATTCTCGTCGCTTCATACCATTAAGGTTAACCCACTGTAGTCACATGTGTAACGGAGGTGCGTGTAAACCATTCCCCTGATCTCAAGAGCAACTGACGCTAGCGACTGCAATCTTTATCCTCCTTGTTAGAGCTCCCGCCTCCCACGCCCGAGACCATGGTTCGATTCGCGATTGGAGCGGGTCAAGTAGGACTTGTTACATTGGTGCAGTGACCCAGATGGGAGTGAGGTTTAGGGGGGTGAGTGTAACGGAGGCCAGTTAGTAAGAGCTGTGTGTGTAAACCTCACCCCCATGATCTCAAGAGGTGCTCTAGTGACTGACGCTAGCGGCTGTGGTCTATAGGCTTCTTGTTAGAGCTCCCGCCTCCCATGCCCGAGGCCACGGTTAAATTCGTGCTCGGAGCCGGTCAAGTAAGACCTGTTGCACTGGTGCAGTGACCCAGATGGGAGTGAGGTTTAGGGGGTGAGTGTAATGGAGGCCAGTTAGTAAGAGCTGTGTGTGTAAACCCCACTCCCATGATCTCAAGAGGCACTCTAGCAACTGACGCTAGCGGCTGCGGACTTTATCCTCCTTGTTAGAGCTCCCGCCTCCCACGCCAGAGCCCACGGTTCGATTCACGCTCAGAGCGGGTTGAGTAGGACCGGATACACATGGATTCACGCTCGGATTCACGCTCGGAGCGGGTCAAGTAGGACCAGTTACACTGGTGCAGTGACCGGGATGGGAGTGAGGTTTTGGGGGTTGAATGTAACGGAGGCCAGCTAGTAAGAGCTGTGTGTGTAAACCTCACTCCCATGATCTCAAGAGGTGCTCTAGCGACTGATGCTAGCGGCTGCGGTCTTTAGCCTTCTTGTTAGAGCTCCCACTTCCCATGCCGGGGACCATGGTTCGAATCCCATTCGGAGCGGGTTAAGTAGGACCGGATACACATGGACTATTTTAATGATGTCTTTACTACCTTTCTGGGCCTTGAAAGTGGTAATAACATTGCATTCTATGGAGGGTCAGAAAGCTCTTGGATTTCATCAAAAATATCTTAATTTGTGTTCTGAAGATGAACAAAGGTCTTACAGGTTTGGAACAACTTGAGGGTGAGTAATTAATGACAGAAATGTAATTTTTAGGTTGAATGCCATTTAATGTGTGTACACTAAACTGAATTGATTAAATGCAGAGGACAAATTCTGAGTATCAGTCCCATGCTTGGTCTTCACATTCCAGTTTATTAAGTAAAACCTGGTTAAACAGCCTGATGACATTGAAGACATATTTAAATTTCTACTATGACTCTAACTTCTACTGGTGTTAAAGAAACCGAAAACCAATACACCCATCTGAAGATCCTACAGTGACCCATATAGTCAACTCAAAGACCCTTGAAAAATAATCCTTGATAAGAAGAAACTAAGGAACCATTGAAGAACCTTTATTTTTAAGAGTGTACAAGGCAGCAGACATCTAATCTTATTCCACCCACGCACCATCCCTTCCCATCACTTTTTTCCTCTCCTCTTCCCGAACCCACAATATTACAAACATCACGCCATCATGTCCGAGCCATTTAAAATCTCCAGAGAATTCCCTTGTCTAACATCTCTCGTTTTCCGTTTTCTAAGTCGTGGGATTTGTATTTGTCCTAGACTGACACAGATGCACATATGCCGTCTGACTCACTTCGGCTCTGGGTGGGTCTGTTTCCAATTTTCGCACCCCTCCACCCATAAAACGAGAAGTTACCTCCAAAAACAACAAAACAAGTGAAGAAAACGGCTCGCACACCGCTAAAAGTTTCCCTCCTTACAAGACGCACACACACACACACACACACACACACACACACACACACACACACAGAGAGGCAGCTAACAAAAGCCACTCTCCCCAAAACTCTTATCAGCGCTTTCCTTCCCCTCTGCGCTAGAGCGTGGGAGCGCGGAGCCAGAGCTCGGAGGAGAAAACCTGCACCCGCAAACAACAGGAGGAAGCCAGTAATCCGAGTCGAGGCACTCCGAATGATTCCAGGGAGCGGGGGAAGAAAGACAGCCTGAGAAACCCTGACAGAAAAGGCTTGCACGGGACTGAGATGTCACAAAACTTGACGGAACTTGGGGGAAAAGTTCTAGAGACCTGAGGCGAGCTCTTGATGAGGCTTCCTGTCAAATGAAGCGATAGCTGAAGAGACAGAGAGAGAGAGATCTTAAAACAGACACTTACCAGCAAGTCGAGTGTACATGCAGTGTGTAGGGCTCTACAGTGTCTCTATGTCCATAATCAAAAAGCCAGTGAAGGTGTCTCACGGTGTCCAACCAGAGCAGCCAGTGTCCACAACAAAAGACATGAAGGAGCGAACATGGGAGGGCAGGAATATCAGCGCTCTTAGTGAAACTGCCTCTTTCTGTTTCCTCTGTTCATTCAGATTGTACTTACACTAAGTTGGCAATGCCTCTTTGCGAGAACAACTAGTTTCAGGATTCCCCAAATGTCTGAAGCTGCAAGCGGTGGAAGAAAAGGAGAGGAAAGAGAGAGTGTGTGTGTGTGTTTGGTGCTGAAGGGAGGGCTGGGGGGTTAGGGGAGGTGGGAGGGACGCGCTCTAAGGAGGCCGGGGCCATCTATGCCAGACAATAGCAGGAAAATGAACATCAGACGCTAAAAAGCAACAGCCCGATTATTCGAAAGTACTAATAACAACAATAAGGGATGAAATAACAACAGAACGAATGTTGTTTTTGCACTTGTTTTGGAAGTTCTAGACATTGAAAGTATTAAAGTAAAATTTCAAAATTCTGTCACCATTATGTCCTTCCATACTGTGTACTGTTAGTTATTTTGTGGGTATAAATCAAACCAAAAGGACAAAAATAAAATAAAAAAAGAACCATAAAATTATGTTTCACATTTGTGACATATGTGACTGCTTTGATGGCCAAGCATGTGCGTCGTAACCAGTTTTTGTTGGAGAGCTGCTGTGGAGGGGGGCATTTCCTGAATACTGCACCATTTTACTTCAGAAGACAAATCCATAGGTGCAAAATAAAATAACCTAAATTAAATTAAATTAAATAAATTAAAATAAATAAATAATGAAATAATGAAACAAAACAAAATAAAAAATGAAATGAAATTACATGAAATACAATAAAATAAAATACAATAATGTAATGACATAAAGCAAAATAAAATAAAATAATGACATAACATGAAATAAATTAAAATAAAATAATTAAATGAAATGACCTAAAATAAAATAAATAACATAAAGAAATGACATTAAGTGACATGAAATAAATAAATAAATAAATAAATTAAATTAAATTAATCCTGCATATGACCCAAACTTGCATCATTACGAAATTTTATTAGCAAAATTTTGATCAAGCTGAAAAGGGGGAAATTGACAGAAACGTAATTAATACATTTTGCAAAGATGCATGCTTTCGAAACGCAACACTCCTGTAAATAGACTCCCATAACCAGGTTATTTCCCTGTAGTGATGTCAAAACTTAATAATTTCCTTATCTGACTGTTGTGATGTTAAATAAAGCATTAAAAACTGAAGGAGAGTATTGCAATATGCCAGTGAGAAGCTTACGGCTCATATATTATCCTCTCATGCAGTTACAGATGCAGCATTTTGACTGCACTTCTGCACGAGATGAGCACATTTATAATTTTTTTGGGGTCACAAAAGAGTCTGATTTTGAGATATATTTCCTCCTCCCTTACTGCGAAACGCTCGCTCTGTCTGGATGCGCTTAAATTCCTGTCACGTATCACACATGCACACTTTAAAAATCATGTAAATGCATTCATGTTATATTTAGGGGCCATTTATAAGACTAGGCTACTAAAAACAAAATTGTTTTTAATGCGCTTTGGCCGTTAATTTACAAGACAACAGGGCCTGAAAACGCAAACTTTTGAAAACAAGTTATTGAAAATGATACCATTATCGTCTCTGTGAAAACACTGACATCATGCACATGTGTATTACATGTTCAGTCTATAGGCATGTAGTGTTTCTTTACAAAGTGACATCGCCACCTACTGGCCTGGCATGAATAATACAGCGTTTTTAGTCGTTTTCATGGTGTCACGGCTCATGGGTTCACTGACTCGCCCTCGCGTGGTGTGTACGAATGTGTGCGTGAGTATGGGTGTGGGCGTTACCTTATTGATGGCTGATTGTTATCAGCGTCAGCTGTGCCTTGTTTCAGTGTCAACGTGTCATGTTTGTCAGATCGTTGCAGGCTCTCCTGGGTTGTGGTTGCTCTTTTCTCTGTGTGTCTTCCAGGATTAAGGATTCTCTGGACTGTTCGTGCGTTGCCCTGATTTCTGGGTTGGATTGTTCATCGGACTTTGTTGCCCATTGCAGCCCTGCGTCACCAAGCCAACCAGCTTCAGTTACCTGCCTGCCTGACGTTCTCTTTCTATAGTTCTGAGGAACTTTGTTCAATAAACCAGTGTTTACTCGCTATTGGATCTTCTGTATTTCTTTAATTACAGCGCCTGACACATGGATCCGTGTGAACAGGGATCGTTTTGATAACGCTGTCAACTTTACGTGAAAAAAAAATTAAGCAAACGGTTACATCAAATTTTTAAGTTAAGAAATTCAAAATTTAAGTAAGCAAAACTTGCTTAATTATTTTTATTTTGCACTCACATGTTTGAATTGCTCTTAACTTCAAATATTTGAGTAAGGTATTCATACATTTAAATTCAAATTATCAACTTTTATATTTTTAGTAGTGGAAACTTGACTAGCTTGAACTAGCTAATTCAATAAATGCCACCTTGCTAATTGGTTACGCAATACTTTGATAGCATTAGCATAGCATAGCACTTGCTGAATGAGGACACACTCTAAAAAATGCTAGGTTAAAAACAACCCAATCGCTGGGTTAGTCCATTTTCAACCCAACTTGGGTTGTTTTTAACCCAGCATTTTTTAGAGTGCAGAAATATAATACATTTAACATAAATCTGTTCTCAAACTAAGCTCATGCTCCACTCGTTGAAACCCTACAGAAACCAAACATAACAGAAACACTTCTACTAGCATAACAAAACATTAAACACTGCTAAATCTCCCACTTAATGTAAATCTTTCACTAAAAACATAATATAACACTTATTTTAACATTTACTGTCCCTTTTTGAGTGTCATGGCAAAGCATGCTGGGAAATAGAAATCCCAGACCAGTTTCAGTTAAATTTAAGTTTGTCTAAATTAAAAGAAACAAGTTCATGAAACTCAAAACAATGAAACAATTCAGATTACTTAAAATGTGTCAGTTTTGAGAACTCAAAAAGAAAGTTCTAAATACTCATAAACGTTAATTTGATTGAACTAATTTGTTTAATTTGAGTTGGCTCTACTGAAACCAAATAATTATTTTGACCATTAGGGTTTAAAGTGTAAACATCTCTATAGTTTCATTGTCTTGTTCTGTTTAATTTCTAGTGTTTTTTTGTTGTTTTTTGTCACTGTTTTGCCAGTGTTCTGGTTTATCAGTAGTTTCTGATTAGTTACACACCTGTTTCTTAATGTGTTGATCATTCCCTTTGTGCATTTAAGCCTTCAGTTTCCTCAGTTCTGTGTTCTGCGTTAACGTTTAATGAGTTTGTGTAGTGTTCTTTCTCTCTCTTTAATAAATATTGAGTTTCTCCGTTCATTCTGCATCACACATCATTCTTGTTGGATTTACTACACTCACCGTTACATGACCGTGGTGTAAATAGGCATTTAGTTCTTGTACAGCACACATTTAGTACAATTCATGCTGGTTAGATTTAGTTCACAGTACAACAAATATTTTACCCACAAAGAATGTGCATGTCTGTTAATTTTTTTTCTGTACACACACACAATAACAACAAAACTGGACTTCCCTGTAATGAGGTCTCTGGGTCAGAGCATTACACTACAAAAGACTTTATTATTAAGAGGTCTGATTGCACACACATCGGGACGGATTTCACCACTCGTAATTCAATTTCTGGGGGAAGACATTGGGACTCAACTGAGGCTTTCACAGAGAAGGAAAAGAAAAAAGTTAATGATTGGAAAATGTATTATACTAAAATGTAAAGTTAATCTGGAGAGATTTTTTAAAGTTCTGCCATATTTTTACTAATGAATGCCAGGTGATCCCTAAAGTTTCATCTTAGTGATTAGGCTAAAAACATGAAATATAACCATAATGTTGCTTTACTTATTTAACCCAGTTAAAGGGATAGTTCCAAAAATGAAAATTACACCATGATTTACTCACCCTCAAGCCATCCTAGGTGTATATGACATTCTTCTTTCAGACGAACACAATCAGAGTTATATTAAAAATGTCCTGGCTAATCCAAGCTTTATAATGGCAGTGAATGGCAGTCCATTATAAAAGTAATCCACACGTCCATCGGTATACGGTATACGAATATAAGTTGAATACAGAAGGTGCTCTGCGGAAGCTAGATATTTTACTTAAAACGTGTTAAATATGGATATTTTTCTTACTCAAACCCATCGATTCGCTTCAGAAGGGCTTTATTAACCCCGGAGCCGCGTGGAGCACTTTTATAATTGATGGATGCACTTTTTAAGCTTCAAATTTTGGGATCCCACACAGTAAAAAAAACGTAAAATTTATGGTAAAAAAGCAGCAGCTGTAGTTGCCAGAACTTTACCGTAAAAAATACAGTACACTGAAAATTTTTTTTACTGCTTGTTCAAATTGCTTAATTAAAATGAGCTAAAGCAACACAATTGCTATACATTTTGTCCTAACTTAATTTGATTGTGTTCAATCCACTTAAAAATAAGTCAAATTGTTTACTTACAAGTCTACTTAATCCATTTGTGTTGAGATTACATAAATGATTTGTGTTGCATTAACTGAAACTGTTATCTGATTGTGTTTAATAGTGTTTAATATTCAATTATGTTGGAATTATTAGAACAATTTAAATGAATAAATAAGAAGAGTGGAGTATTTGCTTTGGCTGTGGACTAATACAACCACTGTCATAACAGCTTTGCTGAAGGAGATTTTAATGCTCAGCATTTAAGATGCTAATGTGTGCTATTGCTAGCTAAAAGTTTGTCAACTAGCTAGTGCAGTATTATAATTCAGTTGTGTAACATTAAAGTATATGAAATTGAAGGATGAATGAATATATGAAACTGAATGCTTGAATCATGTCAGGAGTCATATAAAATTCACTTTGAAACTACTTAATTATCTACTTAATATCACTTAAAATGTATTCATTCCATGATGTTGACGTTACATGAACAAGTTATGTTTGTTTAACTTAATTGATTCATGTGGGACCGATGTACACAAATAAATCATGTAAACTTTTTTTTCTTTTAAATTTACAGTAAAATAAATAAATAAATGAATAAATAAATCATTATCTGAAATAATGTTAAATTACCAATCTATTGAAATACTAACATCTGTTATGTACCTTTGATATATACTGACAACCACCAATCACAGTGGCGATGAGAGTCACATGAATCAAAGATCATCACAAGCAGCTTTTAGGAGGACAATACAATGCCGCGCATAGAAGGTGCAGTGTCATTCACACAAACACTAAACACCATCATGGTAACACACATGAAAATGTAAAAATGTAATAAACATTAATTTAACAACATTAGATGTAACATAAAAGCCTAATGTACATAACTGATTAGGAGAAAAAAAACGGTAAAAAAAAGTTTAACGGTATTTTACTGTAAAATTACATTAAATGTAAGATTTGATCTATTACAGTTATTCACCGTATATAGTACGGAAACTTTCTCTTAACAAAGAACTGTTTTTCACTGTAGCATTTTTACAGTCTTTTACCGTTAAAATCAAAAAAATATTTTTTTTACAGTGCATTCATGAAGCTTGGACATTTTTTTATATAACTCTGATTGTATTTGTCTGAAAGATGAATATCATATACACCTAGGATGGCTTGAGGGTGAGTAAATCATGGGTAATTTTAATTTTTGGGCGAACTATCCCTTTAACTTCACTTCAACTCCCTTTAATGTTCACACAGACTTGCCATATTCTACAGTACGGCCACAAACTTCTGCTTCACAAATTAGACTTTTAAATAGCAAAAATTCTTGTTTTTATATAGATATTTCTGTAGCTTTTAATCATTCAAATGCTCCTGCTTTTAATAAAAAAATTGCTATCTGACACAAACATTAGTCATAGACAGTCACAGAGATAACTTTTGGGAAAATTTCTACTAATCTTTGGGGAAATGGGGTCTTACTGTAATAGGCTACATATGCATGAATCTAGATATATTGTGGCACATTTATCTGCAGTTATTGTATTATATGTATATATATATATATATATATATATATATATATATATATATATATATATATATATATATATATAGTAATACTATATAGTATTGTTATATAGAAAGAATTGTTCCATGTGTCGTTATAAATGCATTTATTACATTGTAATAACACGATTAACAGTTATGTCAACACACGAGTCCATAAGGAGTTTTAAAAGAGGGTTTATCTGAACACACAGCTGTTAAATATTGTATAAATGCAAGGGGGCCTCAGAAAGCATATGAGTTTCATTTTGGTCATTGAAAACAACAACATGCGTCATTATGAACAGCATGGCAAGCAGAGAGAATGTGGTTATCATTAAAATGACTAAACACATAGATGAGTGTTCTCCAGAGGACAGGATACACACATACACTCATATGAAGCCACAAAAAGTGAACAGACAGATGCATACACACAGGTTTTAAGGGGGAAATTCTTTAGATGCTTCCCCTAAGTGTATTAGGTAGTCTTGCTGTTATGATATTCACTGATATCACACACACACTGCATTGATTACAATGTAATGCAGTTTGATCAGTGAAAACATTCGTATCAAAGTTTGAAATCACTTTTACAAATCTAACAATCCCTTCCTCATTACAATGCTTTTATATAACACATTTTTATGCCATGTTTAATTATATTTGCAATTTGGTGCATCTGATGATCTGAAGCAAAACACATTGCAGGCAAAACTTTCCCGTGTTCTTACATTTTAGAGGTTTTTTGCTATTTTATTGGTAGTGAGCGTGGAGAAATCAATGGCTAAACAGGGAAAAAAAAGAATAAGAATAATATTTGGATGTGTCATGGGTGGATTTGAACCTGAATCTCCTGCATTATCACCATGAGTAGCTCAATGTGTCTGAAGCACATGCACTACTAGGTCGCAATTCAAATAACTTCCGATGTTTCAAATTCAAAACAACTATGTAACGCTTTATTTTTATGGTCCACTTTAGACATTCTACTGACTATAAGTAACTTTGCAATTACATGTCAACTTATTCTACTAATCTGAACCCTAACAGTCTACTACAATCTACTAACACTCTAATGCGAGTTAGACTGTGTTCACACTTGGCATGTTTGGTTCAATTAAAACAAACTGGTGCGATTGCTCTGCTCATTTTAATAAGTGTGAACGCTGCCATCTGAACCCTGGTGTGCACCAAACAAGCAGACAGAGACCACTAAAAAGATGGTTCTCGGTCTGTTTCCAAACAAACTCTGGTGCGGTTTGACTGAAATGCAACACAGACCAAAGACATGTAAACGAACCAAAAACAGGACATAATGTCACAAGGTGCGATCCTAAAAAGGACAGAAAGCACAAGAATACCTGTTTTTTTTCCCGTAATTGTGGGGATGTTGCCCATCACAGTTCGGGACAGGCATCAGAACCGTGTCTCCTCACAGCAGATCTTGGTTTGTGTGTGTGACGGAGGGATTCCTGCCGCTGTTTGACTCTTTTACACATTTTATAAGCTCTTCACAAGTTCTCAGCTGACAGCACATACAGCAAGAGCATTTATCCCAGCACACAGCATTGTTTTGGATGTTTGGTAGTTCTATCACAAAATATACATAATAAAATCCTATGCTTATCCCTATGCCTTTAGGTTCAGTATCTTTAGGTTTGGTGTTAAAAATGCCAATGTGAATACCAGGACTAAATGTTTTTTTTTTGGTCTGGGCCAAATGAACCAAGCCAACCGAACTACAAGTGTGAACACACCCTTAGGCTGTTTTCACACCTATAGACCGTTTGTTTTGTTCCGAATCAGGGACGCAGTTTATTACAATGTTGCAATGTTGTCTTCTTGGTTCAGTTCACTTTCACAAGGCAACCTTTCCAAGTTTACCAAAATGTGTTCTCGCAAGTCCCATGCGAGTACAACTCTCCTCTTATTGGTCTCTTATTGGTCAGAGTTTCCTCTGCGTCATCCATCAAGATGATTGACAAGTTTGCTCCATGAGCTTATTGTGGCTTTATTTGTAACTGTTGAGACACACCCAAAACTATGCGAATGTAGCAGTCATTCCCGCTGTTAAAGGATTAGTTCACTTCAAAATGAAAATTTCCTGATAATTTACTCATGCCCATCTCATCCCAGATGTTCATGTCTTTCTTTCTTCAGTCGAAAAGAAATTACGTTTTTTGAGGAAAACACTCCAGGATTTTTCTCCTCGTAATGGACTTCAATGGCAACCAAAATGTTGAAGGTCCAAATCAATGCAGTTTCAAAGGAAGGGCTTCAGAGGCTCTGCACGATCCCAGACGAGGAATAGGGCGTTATCTAGCCAAACCATCGGTCATTAAAAAAAAATAACTAAATAAAATGTATATACTTTTTAACCTAAATTGCTCATCTTGCACTGCTCTGCAACGTGCCACGGATTGCATAATCACATTGGGAAGGTCACGCTAGACGTAGGCAGAAGTCATCCGACATTATTGTTTTACCTTTTTTTGCTAATGAGCGTTTGTATTAGTCTTTGCATGTGTGCTTTGTAAACACGGGACGGTACTTCTGCCTACGTCTAGCGTGACCTTTCCAACATGATACGTAATCACTGGCGTGCTGCAGAACAGCATATTATATTACTACATATTAATACTGCAGCAAATTAAAACGCGCTCTCTCTGGATCTCCCAGCACTGTCTAGACGTTAACTGTGTCAAGACACACACAAACACTATACAAATGTTATAATGCAGCTAGAGCAGGAATCAAGGCTTTATTGGGACAGCATTCTCGCACAGAGAAGCGAGATTACACAACATTTTAAGATGAAGAGGTGCTTTTTTGGTTTTAAACTGTGATAACTAATGTGCTCACTCACAGAATCAGACACTACTGCTTTTTATATAGCATATTTCCCGTTATAAATTCTAACACCATTTGGTTTGTTGGTCCGTTGGGTCGGATTGTTTTCACACCTCAAACGAACCAACACAGAGTTCATTTGCAATCGGACCGAGGCCAGAGCGAATGTGCGGATCCGAGTGCGATTGCCGTGTTCAAATATGCCTAAACAAACCGAACCAAGGGAGAAAACGCACCAGGTTCCGAAAACAAACGCTCAGGTGTGAAAGCACCCTTAGTGTCATGGTGCAATGACTGTATTAAGTGTACAATGAAGGAGTAGGAACAAAACACAGCTTTGATAGAACTGCTTAACAGCCTACTAGGGAACTAAGGAGAATGGGAACAAAGTGAAGTAAGTGAAAACAAATGTAAAACATGACATACACTTTATAGTTAGTTGACATGTAGTTTCAAAGTTATAGTTAGTAGAATGTCTAAGGTGGACCGTCAAAATAAAGTGTAACCAAAAAGACTACAGTTCTGCATTTGCGCTAATTGTTTCTAACTGTCCCAAACAATTCAAATCTGGGCCGTGTTCCCTAAGCTCACAAACTTTGGTGACAAACTAATTTGAAACATTAACCAAACCAAAACCACAATGACCAATTCAATAACATTTACTCACCCTTATGCTGCACCTTAATACTGTTATATTTTTTTGTGAAACATGGCTGAATTATCATTTTTGGGTGAACTATCCCTTTAACTTTTTAGATACATGGCCAAGAGGTTAAAATAGTACAGCAGCGTGCAAACAATACCAGGGCTTTTTCTGGGTCGATGTGCATCCTACCACCAACCATTTTATACCCATTTTGTTTTGTTTGTATATAATCAGATGCTTCCCTTTCCGACAATTCATCCAAGCATGTTCAACAATGAGAGGACAGAGATGAACAGACAGTCAGGAATAGAAGAAAAACAATGCAATTCATACACAACATCAGAGCGCAAGACTACATCCCCTATAAACATTTACCATGGTAATCACAGTGGCTGGCAAAATACAGGAAGGTTATTGGTCAAACAAAGTTTTTCACAGACATGCATGCATGCAACAGTAACAATGTCTGTAGCATTTGTGGTGAAAATGGTTAACAAGGTAGAGGATGCTAAGAAGCACAAACTAAGGAACAAGAAAGAGCAAAAAGCCAGAAGAAGGGGTAAAAAAAATGGAGACCCAGGCTGCCTCTCTGTCTGTGTGGTCCGGTTTTTGGGGCAGTTCTGACAAGCAACTGACTCAGTTCTGTTGAATGGCAGATCTAGCACAACTGTAACGCAATCCTTCAACTAAACACACACACAGGCACAATGAGAGAGACAAGCAGATGCTCAAGCTCCTCGGCCAGCCGTCTCTCAGGGGATCTCTCACAGAGATTCTGGTGCAGATGCTCAACTGGGCTCCATTTCAACTATTCCCACCAGGACTACTGACCATCTAGGAAAACATCCTCAACCAAAGGATTTAGTAATGGACGCCATATTCAGATTAGCTAAATCATTTGTGTTTAGTAAGAGTATGTTTACAAGACAAATTAAAAACTGAAGTTCTTTGCATACAAACGTTATCAAAACAATGCCCGTTCACATGGATTCGCGAAAAACGACTAAAAATGCTGTATTATTCATGGCAGGCCAATAGGTGGCGATGTCACTTTGTAAAGAAACACTTTACACAACTTTACATAATTATAAAAGAATGCCTGTTTTCCCATTTATTTTTTGTCAAAATTGTATAGGGTCGCTATTGACCCGAGGTGTGTAACAGTGTAAGTATATTTTTTTTCTGCACAACAATAATTGAATCTCTGATGACTGAATAAGTGCAGTTCACCTTTATTCCACAAGGTGGCAATGTCTGACACACAATGATGAAGTGACGTTTCACTCATAGTTACCGCAGGCAGAAAACAAAAGAATAGGAAGAATCATCAGCAAAACTTGAAATGGCTCAGAGATTTACTGCAGAGCAAGAACTGAACGCAGTCAAATATTACTGTCACTGTCACTGATGGTGGATCTGGTGAAGAAGCTGTCAGAGATCAAAATACTGATTTTGAAGATGTTGAAAATTATAGTTTTGAGAATATGTTTGAGATGGCAGATGCTGAATGAACTGAAATGAGCTCTGATGAGGACAGTGATGATGGTATAAAACATCTGCTCAAACTGAACCCTTACAAACTCCAAAAGGTACAACATATGCTTTATTTTATTCTTCTGTAACTGTTACTCTAATATCAGGAGAGTTTTATATTATCGTGACAGGTAGAGAGCCATCCGTGTTAGATATAGTTCCGGGTCACTAAAGACCCCAATATGTAATAGTAATTGGCGAAACATTCATGCATTTAAGGGTTAAATTCATTATAATTGGTATTATCCACAACCTAGTCTCAGCCTCAGACGTCACAGAGCATTGGCTGAACGTCTGATGCATATGGCACACTTTTCTGGAAACACTTCAGGATTTTCGAAGTCGTCATCTGATTGGCTGAATTCTACAGGATGCCAGCGAGACTTGTGTGTTGTGTTCTTTAACCTTCTGCCTGGAAACAAACATGCCGTGATGCCAAACCCCCTCATGGAAGAATAATGCTGGCGTGTTTACAACTGTGACAATGAGCGCTTATAAGGATCTACTAAACTCTGGATTTTCAAAAGCATGTGAAGTATGTCAAGTTCACGGCATAGACTCTTTAAAATACGTCCAAGAGTTTTACACACACCGGTCTGTTATTGTAATGACATTGATGTTGCATTTTCACGACCCTAAACATGATTGGCTGCTTCACATGTCAGTCAGACAGCCTCTTGGGCGGTCCTTGGCCAGTGAAAGCTGCAAAGGAGTCCAGACCTTCTGCTGTCAGTCTAAATGTCTGGCTACATGAGACTATCCACAACCTAATGCTCAGAACTGACCCGCAAGGACAACTGCACTGTGCATTGACTTTATGGGCACATTTGCACCAAATAAACAACACTATAAGTGTGGGCAGTTGATTCTTCATGAATTCCCTCCATTGTGCTGCACAGTTTGGGTAACCATGGTGATGTGGAGACTTCTGGGACCCTTTTTTTGTAAACTGCTCCAAAACAATATGGATACAAGTGACTTGAGTTGACTAAAAGCTCTCCACTAATCTGAATCATCTTCTTTTGAACCTAAAACAATTATCAACAAATAACCAGAATAATTTCACACAAAGCCGGGTTGTCTAAGGAACTTTCTTAAAGGAAAAGAAAGGCTGCGATTGGTCACATATTCTTATATCATCATCTAACTGTATTGCAGATTGGGAATATATGGAGAAGCCATTTCCCCACCCAGTTTTGGCAGGGCCACGGAGAAAAAATAAATAAACTGGAGAAAAGAAGCAGAAATCTTTGACAGTGTGAGTTTGCAAGCAGTGGGCGTCTGAAGGGAACATGCAGCTCATTGAGGGCCCCAAGTTAAACAAGTTTTTTTTTGTAGGTCACCATTACGTCATGGACTGCACAGAAAAGCTCGGAAACGCTTTTCGTTGTGACCTATTTTAGATAGCGACACACCTTTTGCTGGATTCTGATCTGTTTTCTCTGTTGTTATCTGAATCTGTGATATGCACTTACATGACTAACACTGTTTTATCCTGCAGGTTTCCCTGGATTGATACCAGCTGGTGCTTTTCAAGAGTGCGGAAGCACAGATGTCACTTATCAATGACAAAATGGGTCATGTGACTAACGTTAACGTACTGCCTCCCATTGTGCAGCGTCTATCCCGTCCCTTCAGTAGCTTTCCTGCAGCTCGGTACTCAGGTGTATTTATTATTTTTATTTTGTGTATTTTTAGAATATATAGTAGGAGTAGGCCATTTCATAATCAGGGCATTGACACAATGCTCAACTTTTGATTTTCTTTCTTTTTTGCAAGGGCTTTTTTGAGTTTTACTTCTAAAAAAGTTACGCTAACTTTTTAAGTTGTGTCAGCTGAAATGTACAATTTTCAGTTGACACAAATGTGCCTCTCTATGATAGGTGAAAGACCCCCTCTACAGAAGAAAATCTGGTGTGAACCAGAAAGGTGTGAAAGGTTCGTCAAGTGAGAACAATAGAAACATGAATGGGGCAGTTTGCCACACCAGACATACACAATAGAGTGTTTACAGGGCAATAAAATATTTGATTAGGATATTATCAGCCTTTTAAAAAAAAATGGCATGACAAAATTTTTTTTTTTTTTTTTAGAAAACTCTCAAGTGTTGGCTTTGTCAAATGACTTATGAGCAGCAACCTTTTTATTTTGGGTATGTCATTTATTCCCTACTTGCCAAAATGGTGGGTGTGTGAGAAGGGGTTAACAGTCTCGTAGATCACAGTAGGTTTATCTTTAAAGGTTTATAAGTTAGTAAAAGATCAATTCCCCTGTGAAGAAATTAATGGGATTTTTATTTCCGGAAGGATTTGAGCGAGTTTGACAAGGGCCAAATTGTAATGGAAGAAGGTGGCCTGGTCTGATGAATCATGTTTTCTTTTACATCACGTGGATGGCCGGGTGTGTGTGCGTTGCTTACCTGGGAAACACATGGCACCAGGATGCACTATGGGAAGAAGGCAAGCCGGCGGAGGCAGTGTGATGCTTTGGGCAATGTTCTGCTGGGAAACCTTGGGTCCTGCCATCCATGTGGATGTTACTTTGACACGTACCACCTACCTAAGCATTGTTGCAGACCATGTACACTCTTTCATGGAAACAGTATTCCCTGGTGGCTGTGCCTATTTCAGCAAGATAATGCTCCTGCCACAAAGCAAAAATGGTTCAGGAAAGAAGTGACTTGTTGACTTGGCCTCCAAATTCCCCAGATCTCAATCCAACATTAGGTCATAATGTTATACCTGATCGGTGTATATGGCATATGGTTTCACATACTATTCTTTATAAAATAGTATGTGGTATACAAAGTACACTGTGCTGTGAGCAGGTAGTGAACACATTCTCGATCAGAAGGACAGCCAATTAGAGCTACTATGCGTTTAACCCTGACAAATGGAAATTAGCTCATTTGACTATGGGCAATCTTTGGTAAATAAACATACTCAGTCATTTGTAATTAGGGTCTAACTAACAGCGGACGTGGTGAGAGTGTTTCTAATTCACACGCTCGGCTTCAGACACGGATCTGAGTCACAAGTTTCAGCTGGAAACCTCACATACCTTCATTTCCTCATTACTCTCCAGGTACTTATTGCTTCAGGATGTGTATCAGTGCTGCGAGTTCTCTAAATATTTCCTCGCTTAATATGGATGACTGAACGGAAATGGTGCCCTCTGATGATGTTTTCTTTGTCTTCAAGAGCCATTTTGTAGCTGTTATTTAAGCTCTGGAGGGCAGGCTGAAGACCTCATGTTGAGAGAGATGTTGATTCTTTCGGCTCAATGCGTTTTCAATCCATTCTGAGGCTGAATACTAGCACTTATTTGATTAAAGGAATAGTGAAACTTTTCTCATTCACTCACTCTCTGAGTTTCACAGAAGAAAGAAAGTCATATGGGTTTGTAACTACATGAAGGTGAGTAAATATTGTCTGAATGAACTTCTTTGAAAAACACTTGACACAGCATATCACACTTCTAGTATGGCGCTATTCCAGATCCAGAAGAGTTTGTTCTGTTTTGGAAACTTTCAACCATAAATAGCCACACAGTCTCTCTCTCTCTCTCTCTCTCTCTCTCTCTCTCTCTCTCTCTCTCTCTCTCTCTCTCTCTCTCTCTCTCTCTCTCTCTCTCTCTCTCTGATGAATGGTTCCCTATAGGCTGGACTCAGAGGTCGAGTACTGACTTTGACCTCAGCAGGAGCAGAGCAGCACAGAGGTCATGTTGCTTTATTCTCCTCTGAGTACTACTAAACTACACCACATGCTAACCCTCTCACACACAGTCACACCCACACACACACTCTCTTATATGCCTGTGTAATATGACTTGCTTAATTGGCATTCTTGTATGCCTTATAATCCTGTAATAAGGTGAACATCATGAAATCATCTAAACATTCTCATTGCGGCAATCCTAAAAAATACTTGCTAATGCATTATTTAAAAAATTTACTATTTTTACACCTATACAGTGGATATAAAAATATAATTATAGAAGGGTGTGCACACTTATGCAGCTAAGTTATTTTAAGTTTTTCAGTGGTTTTCAGTGGCATTGTATAGGTTGTAATTTTTGCAAAAGTTCTGATATGATTTATATTTGTTTCATTTTTTAACATCACAAAAGTCCGCTGTTTTAATATCCACTGTACATAATAAAATGGTAACACTTTAAAATAAGTGCTGTTCATTGTTTGTCCATGTTAGTTTACAGTGCATTACCTACAACAAATACAACATTTGATTTTAACCCTTAAATGCATGAATGTTTCGCCAATCATTCTTACATATCTATATTTAACATGGATGGCTCTCTACCTGTCGTGATCATATAAAACTCATGATATTAGAGTAACGATTACAGAAGAATAAAATAAATCATATTTTGTACCTTTTGGAGTTTGGAAGGGTTCAGATTGAGCAGATGTTTTATACCATCATCACCGTCCTCATCAGCGCTCATTTCAGTTCATTCAGCATCTGACTCATATTCACCATCTCAAACATATTCTCAAAACTATAATTTTCAGCATCTTCAAAATCAATATTTTGATCTCTGACAGCTTCTTCACCAGATCCACCATCAGTGACAGTGACAGTAATATTTGACTGCGTTCAGTTCTTGCTCTGCAGTAAATCTCTGAGCCATTTCAAGTTTTGCTGATGATTCTTCCTATTCTTTTGTTTTCTGCCTGCGGTAACTATGAGTGAAACGTCACTTCATCATTGTGT